>ML664662.1:700862-772387 GCA_007570785.1 Antilocapra americana
AAAAAAAAAGAAAGACAAGGGTCAAGGATGACTTCAGAGTTTTGGCCTGAGCAGGTAGATACATGGAGCTGCCACTTCCTGAGATGAGGACTACCGGGTGAGGAACGAGTTTGGGAGGAATGCAGAATTTAGCTTTTCAAGGATTAAGTTTGATATGCATATCAACCATACAAGTGAGAATGTGAAGTAGACAGTTAGACACATGAGTCTTGAGGTTGGGGCAGAGGATGTAAATTCAAGAGTCATTAGTGTAGAGATGATATTTAAAGCCATTAGACTGGATGAGATCACTCAGGAGTGAATAAAGATAGAAGACAGGTCTGGGGACTTTCCTGGTAGTTCAGTGGTTAAGAATCTGCCTTGTAATGCAGGGGATGTAGATTCGATTCCTGGTGGGGGAGCTAAGATCCTACATGCTGTGGAGCAACTAAAGTCCACATGCTGTGACTAGAGAATTTGTGCACCACAACAGACTCAGGTGAGACAATGACACACTGTCTCGTATGGGACAGTGAAGAGTCCAAGTGCCACAGCTAAGACCTGATGCAGTGAAATAAACAGATCTTTTAAAAAGAGGTCCAAAGTCTGGATCCTGGGACACGTCAATGTTTACAGGTCAGGGAGAGGTCAATGAGCCAGTTAATGCACCAAGAAGGAGTGGCCAGTGAAGAAGGAAGAAGACCAGCAGAATGTCGTGTCCTGGAAGCCAAGTGAAGGAAATATCTTGAGGAGGAGGTGGTTGCTTGCAGTGTGGGAGGAGGTAAATAATAAAGTAAGACCATTTGAAATTTTCAGGGCTTACTGAGGTGAGGAGGTGGGGAGTTTAGATACAGAGAAAGAGAAGACATGAAGTCAATGGAGACAGCTGAAGGTCTCAAGAACGTGGCAAGACATCACGGTCCATGAAGGCACGTTATCAATGAGAAGTCCACATATGATGGAGAATGGCCAGCGACTTCCTAGGGACAGTGATACCTGGTATGAGTTTGAAGTTATTTCCTGCTGTGTTGTCATTGACTTTCATTTCCTCCAAACCTCTGCATAACTCAGCTATATTTGGGTGCCATGAAGTAGCGACATTTTGCACAGATGTAGGAAGAGCGACAGTCATGTTGAGAGGCTGCAGCTGCCCAAGAAGGTGAAATACTTGGGATAAACAGGAAAAACAGAGTGAGAGGTGACCAGGAGAAACGGAACCCCCTGAGGGCCCTTGGAAATCTTGGAAGAGTCACTGGACTTCTCTTGGTTTGTGGGATGGAGTCATTAGCATTTTATTTAGATATTAATGAACTGTGCATGCTGGAGGACTTGGGGTCACCTGGGTAGCAAATATAAACTGAAAAGTGTGCAAGGACATATGTACGGGCAGGTCTTTAGCAGCATTTTTGTTTAAACTAGTAAAGATTGGGAGACAGCTTGGATGTCTGACAGTGAGAGAGTGACTAAGTAGGTTAATAATGCTTCTCTTTAATGGAGACATTAGAAATGATGACAAGGGCACATATTTGTTGAATGAGAGAAGCAGGTTTCAAAACAGCATGCTTAATGGGATCCTACTTATGTAGGTAATATGTGCATATCTATATGTGTGCAAGGAGAAACATTAAAACAGTATTAACTAATGTATTTATGGCTTCACTGGTGGCTTAGCAGTAAAGAATCTGCCTGCAATGCAGGAGATGCTGGTAACCGGGGTTCAATCCCTGGGTAGGGAATACCCCTGGAGGAGGAAATGGCAACCCACTCCAGTATTCTTGCCTGCAGAATCCCATGGACAGAGGAACCTAGCAGGCTACAGTCTATGGGATCATGAAAGAGTCAGACATGACTGAGAGACTAAGCACAGCACAGTACACAGTACAACCAATACATTTGAAATGGTGGTACCTGAGTGGTGGAATTATGGGTGACTTTTTTCTTCTCCTTTGTACTTGTCTGTATTTTCTAAAAAAAAGTTTTTTTTTTAACAGAGAATATCACTTTTATGATTAGAGAAAGCAGCCAGTGTTTAAAGAAGAATCACTGATGTATGACTTGGCTATTGATGAGCACTGTCTCTACCTTTCTTGATTATGTGTTAGTTAATTGCAAAGAGATTCAAAGAGCTTCCAGGTTCAAAATTCACTGGTGGATAATACAGGCATATGTAACCGAGACAACTCTGGAGACAGTTGGATATGTTGTGAGCTCTTGTGGTAGATCTGTTCTAGGAGAAAAAAATGATTGCCAAGGCAGAGATATTAGTCTCCAGGTTACTGCTTACTATTTTCTGGTTTGGATATAAGACCAAAAGACTGCAGAGACTTTCTGGCTTCACTCTGGAGTGTGGCTAAGGCAGTTGCGTGGCTGTCCTGATGCTAGATAGCATGCTTCAGAGATGGACATTCCTGCTCCTTTCATCTCCTTGCAGAGCCCAGCTAGACAGCTAGTTCCCTTTAGGTGTACAACATCAATCTTGATGTTTGTGGAAAGCAATCCTGGCAAGCTGGTACAGCATGGTTCATTACTCCAGGTGTGCACAACAAAATCATCAATCATTAACATAAAAAGCCTTCCCAGGGCTATGTTCCCAGGTGCTGGGCAACGGTTGATCATGGTTCTAGGTTCCCTCGGAGACCTGCTTGGAGTGAGTGAGCAATCAAACATGTGGTGTTACTCTTTGCTATCCTCCTATTTTCCAGGTTTGTACCAGAGAAGGGCAGCTTCTTAGTCTCTCAGATTCCCAAGTTCACTGCTCCCAGGGAAAGGCTGTGATCCATTCATCTTGGGTTGGGTGCTCAATGCTGGGCCAGTCAAGTGATAGTATGTGTGCATGGGTGTGTGTCCCTGTGCCAATCTCTGAGGAATTAAAATGAAAGCTGCTTGTTGGAGGTTGAGTTCTCCAGGAAGCTGATTCTGAGATGGAGTTTAGTGTGTAGGATAATTAAGAAGTGCTCTTGGCAATTAGGCAAGCAAAAGAAATAAAGGGTATCCAAAATGAAAAGAAGTAAAATTGTCTTTCTATGTAGATGGTATGATCTTATATATAGAAAAGCAGGGTGACAGTATAAAGCTTTGATGTACTCCTTTCCCAATTTCGTACCAGTCAGTTGTTTCAGGTCTGGTTCTGTTGCTTCTTGATCTGCATACAGGTTTCTCAGGAGGCAGGTAAGATGGTCTGGTACTCCCGTCTCTTTAAGAATTTCCCACAGTTTGTTTTTTGTGATCCACACAGTCAAAGGCTTTAGCATAGTCAATGAAGCAGAAGTACAAGTTTTTATGGAATTCCCTTGCTTTCTCCACGATGCAACAAATATTGGCAATTTGATCTCTGGCTCCTCTGCCTTTTCTAATCCCAACCTGAACATATGGAAGTTCTCACTTCATGTACTGCTGGAGCCTAGCTTGAAGGATTTTGAGCATAACCTTGCTAGCATGTGAAATGAGCTCAATTGTATGGTAGTTTGAATACTCTTTAGCATTGCTTTTCTTTGGGATTGCAATGAATACTGATCTTTTCCAGTCCTGTGGCTATTGCTGAGTTTTCCAAATTTGCTGGCATATTGAGTGTAGCAGTTTTAGGATCATCTTTTAGGATTTGAAATAGCTCAACTGGAATTCCGTTGCCTCCACTAGCTTTGTTCATAGTGATGTTTTCTAATGCCCACTTGACTTCACACTCCAGGATGTCTGGTTCTGGGTGACTGATCACACCATTGTGGTTATCTGGGTCATTAAGACCTTTTTTGTACAGCTGTCTGTGTTTTCTTTCCACCTCTTCTTAATCTTTCCTGCTTCTGTTAGGTCCTTACCATTTCTGTCCTTTATTGTACCCATTCTTGCAGGAAGTATTCCCTTGATATGTCTAATTTTCTTGAAGAGATCTTTAGTCTTTCCCATTCTATTGTTTTCCTCTACTTCTTTGCATTGATCACTGAGGAAGGCTTTCTTATCTCCCCTTGCCATTCTTTGGAATTCTGCATTCAAATGAGTATATCTTTCCTTTTCTCCTTTGCCTTTAGCTTCTCTTCTTTTCTCAGCTCTTTGCAAGGCCTTCTCAGACAACCATTTTGCCTTTTTGCATTTCTTTTTCCTGGGGATGGTCTGATCACTGCCTCCTGTACAGTGTCACAAACCTCTGTCTATAGTTCTTCAGGCACTCTATCAGATCTAATCCCTTGAATCTGTTTGTCACTTCCACTGCATAATCGTAAGGGATTTGATTTAGGTCATACCTGTATGGCCTGGTGTTTTTCCCTACTTTCTTCAATTTAAGTCTGAATTTGGCAATATGGAGTTCATGATCTGAGCCACAGTCAGCTCCAGTCCTGTTTTTGCTGACTGTATAGAGCTTCTCCATCTTCTGCTACAAAGAATATAGTCAATCTAATTTTAGTATTGACTATCTAGTAATATCCACGTGTAGAGTCTTCTCTTGTGTTGTTGGAAGAGGGTGTTTGCTATGACCAGCTTGTTCTCTTGACAAAACACTGTTAGCTCTTGCCCTGCTTCATTTTGTACTCCAAGGCCAAACATGCCTGTTATTCTGGATATCCCTTGATTTCCTACTTTTGCATTCCAATCCACTGTGATGAAAAAGACATCTTTGTGTGTGTGTGTGTTAGTTCTAGAAGCTGTTATAGGTCTTTGTAGAACCAGTCAACTTCAGCTTCTTTGGCATCAGTGGTTGGGGCATAGACTTGGATTACTGTATGTTGAATGGTTTGCCTTGGAAACAAACAGAGATTATTCTGTCGTTTTTGAGACTGCACCCAAGTACTGCATTCTGGACTCTTTTGTGACTCTGAGGGCTACTCCATTTTTTTGTAAGGGATTCTTGCCCATGGTAGTCGATATAATGGTTATCTGAATTAAATTCACCCCTTCCCCTTTATTTTAGTTTACTGATTCCTAAGATGTTCATGTTCACTCTTGTCATCTTCTGGTTGACCATGTCCAATTTACCTTGATTCATAGACCTAACATTCCAGGTTTCTATGCAATATTGCTCTTTACAGCATCAGACTTCACTTTCACCACCAAAGGCCCACAACTTAGCATCATTCTTGCCTTGGCCTAGCTGCTTCATTCTTACTGGAGCTATTATTAATGGTAATTGCCCTCCCCTCTTCCCCAGTAGCATATTTGGGCACCTTCCGGCCTGGGGGGCTCATCTTCTGACATCATATCTTTTTGCCTTTTTGTACTGTCCATGTGGTTCTCAAGGCAAGAATACTGGAGTGGGTTGCCATTTTCTTCTCCAGTGGACCACGTTTTGTCAGAACTCTTTACTATGACCCATCCATCTTAGATGGCCTTGCACAGAGTGGCTCATTACTTCACTGAGTTATGCAAGCCCCTTCCCCACAATGAAGCTGTGATCCATGAAGGGAAAACAGTATGATACTAGTGTAAAAAATAGACACATAGGCCAATGGAACAGAATGAGAGCCTGGAAAGAAACTCACGCATGTATGGTCTACTAATTGTCAAGGAAGCCAAGAATACTCAAAAGGGAAAGAATAGTTTTTTCAATAAATGGTATTGGAAAAATTGGATAATCACATGTAGAAGAATGAATTTGGATCCCCATCTTACATCACTAACAAAAATTAATTTGAAATGGATTAAAGATTTAAACATAAGACTCCAAACGATAAATGGACATAAGTTTGAGCAAGCTCCAGGGATTGGTGATGGACAGGGAAGCCTGGCGTGCTGCAGTCCATGGGGTTGCAAAGAGATGAACACAACTGAGTGACTGAACAGAACTGAACTGAAAATGATAAAACTCCTGGTGACAAGCAGAGGGAGAAAAGATCCTTGACCTTGGTCTTGGCAACAGTTTCTTAGATATGATACAAAAAGCACGGACAACAAAGTAAAAATAAACAGGTGAGACTACAGCTACCTAAAAATCTTTGGCACTGCAAAAGAAATGAACAACAAAATGAAAAGGCAACCTACAGAATGGAAGAAAATATTTGCAAATCATAAATCTGATAGGGGTTAATATCTAAATATAAAAAGAACTCATACAACTCAGTAGCAAAAAAAAAAAGTCCACTTAAAAAATGGGCAAAGGACCTGAATAGATACTTTTTGGGAAGAAGGTATAAAAATGCCCACCAGACATATGAAAAGGTGCCTGACATCATTAGTTATCAGGGAAATCTAAATCCAAATCACAATGAGATATCACCTCATATCCATTAGAATGGCTATTATCAAGAAAACAAGAGATAAGAGTTGGTGAGGATCTGAGTACTGTAGATCAGAATGTAAATTGGTACAGCCATTTTGAAAAACACTATCGTGGGTCTTCACAAAACTAAAAATAGAACTACCCAGAAATCCCACTTCCATATCTTAAAAATATATCTACTCTCCTATGTTCATTGCAGTCTTATTCACAGTAGCCAAGATATGAAAACAACTGAAGTATCCACTAAAGGATGAACATAAAGATGTGAGATATACACATACACACACACACATACACACACACATGTTATTCAGTCATGAGAAAAAAGGAAATCCTGTCCTTTGTGAAACTTGTTTTAACCTTGAGGGCATTATGCTATGTGAAATAAGTCAGAGAAAAACAAGTACTATGTGTGTACGTGAAATGAGTCAGAGAAAAACAAGTACTACGTGGTATCACTAATCTGTGGAATCTAAGAAAGCTGAACTAAGAGAAACAGGGTTGCCAGGGGCTGGGGATGGGAGAAAAGGGAAGATGCTAGTCAAAGGGTATAAACTTCCAGTTATAAGAGTAACAGGTTCTGGGGACCTAATGGGAAATTATAGCTAATAATACTGTATCATATATTTGAATGTTGCTAAGAGAGTGGATCTTAAATGTTTTCACCACAACAAAGAAATGATAATCTATGATGGTAATCATTATGCAAAATTTCAAATATGTAAAATAAACACAGTGTACACCTTAAATTATACAATGTTATTTGTCAGCTATATCTCAATAAAGATGGGGGACAAAGTACTCTTGAAATCAACACCTGTAGAATAGAGGGGAAGAAAGCAGGACTGAGAAGAGGGAGAAGTTAAACTTTGATGCAAGGCTGGTGACAGACTTGGCTGACCCTATGGGGAGTGCTGGAGTTAGAGTAGTCCTGCAGAGTTGTCCAGAGGTGGGTGGAAATGACCAGAACTTTAAACACCTGCACTGATCATTGGATGTGGGCTGCCTGGTGGTTCTCTGCAGCTGAGGCAGACACTGGAGGACTGACATCTAAGGGCTGTCTGCTGACCATACACTTGAAGTTGGACATCAAGAAGAAAGAGCTGGGTAGTGCATCGTAGTATCCACCACAATGCCTACTTAGAGGGATAAACAAAAATAGATACAGTTCTAGGGCATTTGAATCATAATACCATATGTACTCCAGAAAGAGGGTATTGATTAATTTCAATTTCAACCTGTTATTCCAGAACTCTTATAACTCAGCTTTAAAAAGACAAAAAAATTAAAATGAGCAAAGGATTTGAATAGACATTTTGCCAAAGACAATATACAAATGGCTAATAAGCACATGAAAAGATACTTAACGTCATTGTTATGAGGGAAATGTGAATCAAAACCACAATGAGGTACCATTTCATGCTCACTAGGATGGCTATAATAAAAATGGCAGACAGTAACAAATGCTGGCAAGAATGTGAACAAATAGGAACCCTACTGGTGGTAGATAAGAGAAAATGGTACCATAACTTTGGAGAACAGTTTGTTAGTTTCTTAAAAAGTTAAATATAAATTTATCATATGACCCAGCCAATCCACTCTTAGGGATCTACACAAGAGAAATGAATGCTTATGTTCACACAAAGACTTGTATGTAGATATTCACAAAATGTGGTGTATCCATATGGTAGAATATTATTTTGCTATAAAAAGAATGAAGTATTGATGCATGCTATAACATGCATGAACCTTGACAACATCATGCTAAATGAAAGAAACCAGACTCAAAAGAACATATATTGTACAATTCCATTTATATGAAAAGTCCAGAAGAGGGAAATCTGTAGAGACAATTGTTGCCTGGGGTTGGGATGATACGAATGTTCTAAAGCTGTATTGTGGTGATGGCTGCACAGCTCAATCAGTTGGCTACAAATCATTGGACTGCACTTTTAAAAACAGGGTGAATTTTATGGTAATAAGTTATGCCACAATAACGTTGTTTTAAAAATTTTCAACTGGATCTAGAATATTTAATAAAATCCTAGAAAACTACAATCATCGCTTCTTAGCCTTTTGGCTAAGATCAAGTGTGGCTGGTGGCCTACAGTCCATGGGATCACAAAGAGTCGGACACGACTGGGTGACTAACATCTAAGTGCAATAAAACTACAATCAAAGGGAGATCTAAAATTAATTTAAGATACCTCATTCAAGCAATCTTCTAAAGCATGTTAGACATTTCATACTCTAATTCAGAATGCTTTCTTAGCACAGAAGAGGTAGTATAGCAGATAATTTTCTTTTAGGGCAGTGAAGTAGATCTAGAACTAATCAGTGTCAGTAGATAAAAGTGCTGCTCGATTTTAAAAAATGTTCAGTAGGTAATACGCAGAAATGTTTGCTTTTATCAGCCATTTAATAATACCTATGTGAAGAATTAATTTCCTGTTACCAACACAAAATTAATACAATTCATCATTACAATGGGTGAGAACAGCTGTGTGAGCCCAGTCACCCTCAGATTTGTGAGTAAAATATTTTATTGGTTTTAGGTCACCGTTTTTGGGTGATGTGTTATACAATAATTTATTAAATATCAATTTTTGTTTATTTATTTTTGGCTGTGCTGGGTCTTTGTTGCTGCAGGCAGGCTTTCTCCTGTGGCAAGTAGGGGCTACTCTCTAGTTGCAGTGCTCAGGTTTCTCTTTGTAGTAGCTTCTCTTGTCGAGGAACATGGGCTCTAGAGTGTGCGGGTTCAGTAGTTGTGGCACACGGGTTTAGTTGCCCTACAGCATGTGGGATTTTCCCAGACCAGGGATCTAACCTGTGTCCCCTGCATTGGCAGGTGGATTCTTAACCACTGGAGCACCAGGGAAGTCCCATATCAGTTGATACCCTGAATATGCCCCAAACTCTGCAACAAGAGGAGCCCTCAAGGAGACAGGCATCTTCTCTCTACCGATCCCTCCATTGCTCTCAGTGGCTTCACCATTCTCTTAGTTGCCTAGGTTTGAAACTACAAAGTCATTCTCTGCGTATTTTCCTTCATCCCCCAGGACTGGTCACTTGCCAAGTCTTGTCAGTTCCACATTGCTTGCCTCTGTTTCCTCCCTTCAGGCTCCCTGTCATTATCCTGCTTTCTCTCTTGCCTAGATTATCACAGTATCTCCTAAGTTCTCTGCTTCTGGGCTCTCTCATTCCAATCCTCTGGCCTCTAAACCTTTAGAAGTACCCACAGCCTAATCTCTAGCATTCAAAGTCTTACTGACCTCCAGTCTCACTGTCATTATCCTGTTTTGCCTCTTGCCGAGATGATTACAGTAGTCTCCTAAGTTCTCTCTCTGCCTCCAGGATCTCTCATTCCAATCCTCTGGCCTCTAAACTTTTATAAGTTCCCATAGCCTGAATGCTAGCATTCAAGGTCTTTCTTCAATTGGGCCATACCTTCCTGTGATGGTTTACTGGACATGTCAACTTGGCTGGCTCAAGGGGTGCCAAGATATTTGGTTAAACTATTCTGAGTGTTTCTGTAAGGGTGTTTTTGGATAAGGTTAACGTTTAAATTGGTGGACTTTGAGTAAAGCAGATTGCCCTCCTTAATGTAGATGGGCCTCATCTAATCATTAGGAGGTGTGACTAGAGCAAAAAGACCAGCCTCCCCCAAGCAAGAGAGAATTATCTAGTAGATTGCCTTCAGACTTCACCTGCAATATTGGTCTTCCTGGCTCTACAGTAGCTGGTCTTCAGACTAGAACTGCACTACCAGCTCTCCCGAGTCTCTAGCCTACAGGCCTTTGGACTTGAACTGTAGCATTAGCTCTCCTGGGTCTCCAACTTTCCAGCCCACCCTGTAGATTTTGGACTTGCCAGCCTCCATAATCATGTGGGGCTTCCCAGGTGGCTCAGTGGTAAAGAATCCGCCTGCCAATGCAGGTTACGCAGGAGAGGTGTGTTCGATCCCTGGGTCGAGAAGATCCCTAGGAGAGGGGAATGGCAACCCACTCCAGTATTCTTACCTGGAGAATCCCATGGACAGGGAAGCCTGGCGGGCTACAGTTGCTTGGATCACAAAGACTCAGACATGACTTAGCAACTGAGCAGTCAGTCATAATCATATGAGCCAACTCCTGATAATAAATCTTTTTCAGTACATACACATGTTCCATTGGTTCTCTTTGGAGAGCTCTGGTTAATGGTTAGTACACTTACTAACCTTGTGTCCCACTAAGCCCGTTTGCGCACCTGACCCTCCATTCAACTTGAACTGCCCCCTGTCCCCTGTGTTGCTCTGGGTGTGTTTTATCTTCAGGCCTAGCTCACATTGCTCGGCCTCTGTTCCCGTCTTCACTGATGACATTAAAAAATGTCACCTTTGCCATGAGATCTTTCCTGACCATCTCTGAACCTCTCTAGCACATCATCTATAATCTTATGTAATACACTAGCTCATATTACCTGCATGTTGTAGTCCATGGCGGTCACAAAGAGTAGGACATGACTGAACAACAACAGCAACCTCCTATTATGGGGCTTTTTTTGGGAGCACGTCTTATCTTATTGATTATATCATGAGCAGCTTGAGGGACAAAATATCTGTTCTTTTTCTCATACATGCAACTACCTGCTTGACATTTCTTAGATATGGCAAAGTTGCTTCAAAGATAACGTGTCCAAATCTGGGCTCGTGACTCTTCCCTTGTACCTGATCCTGCCTTGTTCTCTGTTTCAGTGAGTTCAGAGTCACAGTTCAAATACTCCAGAAAACAGACTTTTGAGACTGATTCACACACAGGAAACTTACTGGAAAGTTCTCTAGAAATCAATACTTTTGGGGAGTGAGTGAAGTCTGATTGGGCAGAGGGAAAAGTTGGGTTTGGAAGCAGTTGTAACAAAGGTCGCAGTGGATCCCATGGGGAGGTCTGGAGCAGGAATTAACCTATGGTGATGCCCTGAATTAGGACAAGTGGGCCGGGTCTTTATATTCCTCACAAAGCCAGTCAATGGATGTGGAGCTTATCTTCTAGCAAGAAGACAAAGTAGTAAGCAAAAAATACAAGAAGTAAATTCTAGAGTATTTCAGAAGGTAAAAAGTATAATAGAAAAAGTGAAAAAGGACAACAAAAGGGATCAAGAGTTGAGGAGTGTGGATTGCAATTTATAATAAGGTGGTCAGGGTAGGTCTCACTGACTAAACCAAAGACTTAACAATGAGAAGTTAGTGTTGTAGATACACCGGCAAAGAGAGGCCCAGGCAGCATTGTTTGTGTTTTACAATGAGCATTCATTGCTTTTGTTAATAATACCCCCCTCTCAGAGGTAATCATTATTTTGACTTTTATCACAGTCCTTTGGGCTTACCTGGTGGCTCAGATGGTAAAGAATCTGCCGGCAATTCAGGAGACCAGAGTTCGACCTCTGGGTCGGGAGGATCCCCTGGAGAAGGGAAAGGCTACCCACTCCAGTATTCTTGCCTGGAAAATTCCATAGACAGAGGAGCCTGATGGGCTACAGTCCATGGGGTCTCAAGGAGTCAGACACAACTGAGCAACTAACACTTTAACTTTCACACAATCTTTTAGCTTTGTCTTTTCTTGAATGTGATATAGATGGAATCATACAGCATGTATTCTTATGTCTGGCTTCTTTCATTTGTCATGGTTTCCATGATATTCATCCAGGTTAGTGTGTATCTTAGTCATTTGTTCTTTTTTGTGGCTGTATATTATTCTGTTGCGTGAATATACCACCCATGTATTTATCTATTCTCCTGTTGTTAGACATTTTGGTTGTTACCAATGTTGACTAGTATGAACAGTGCTGCTGTGAATATTCTTATACATGTATTTTGGTGAATATATACACTGATTTCTCTTAGGTGTGTATTCAGGAGTGGAATTGCTGGGTCATAAGTTTAATTTTGGCATAAACATAGGCATATGTTTAATTTTAGTAGACATTGTAAAACTGTTTTCCAAAGTGGTTGTATCAAATTATATTCCCACCAACTATATATATAATTTATTTTATTTATTGAGATATATTTGACATAAAACATTGTGTCAGTTCAAAGTGTATGACATATAGATGGATATATTTACATTGCAGTATGATTGCCATTGTAGCATTAGTTAACACCTCTATAGTATCACATAATCATTTCTTCAAGTGTTAGGAACAATTAAAATCTAGTCTCTTAGTAAGGTTAATGTTTATAATACAATTTTGGGTGTCTATAATCACTGTACTGTGTATTAGTCTCCAGGACTTATTTTATCTGCTACTTGCAAGTTTGTACCCCTAAACATCTCTCCTATTCCCCCACCCTCAGCCCTTGGCAACCACCATTCTATCCTCTGCTTCTACAAGCTTATTTATTTTAATTTTTTTAGATTTTACATATAAGTGACTTTAGGACTAGTAGCATTTTATATACTTTAGTGTGAAGTAAATCTATCACTATACTCAGTGTGAAGAAGGCTGAGGAATGCCTTCACCAATTTATTTTGTAATATAATTTTCTTTTTTGTGTATATCCAAAGTGATAGGTGATAAAACAGACATCTAAGTCCAAAAGAACTCTTTCAATATCTTTGAAATAAAAGTTTGAAGTACCCCAAAACACACAGTTGTGTCCACACATATTCAAATTCAGAGGAACTGCACATGATTCTTCATTTCCCAATAAGACAAAAAACAAGTGCCCAGTCAACTCATTGAAATCCACCCCAGAGAGTGTAATACTGAAGCTTCATCTGTGGGGCCTTTAAGGCACTGCCTGAAGAGGAGTTGGCAGGTGGATGACTGGGCCTGTAAAGGCTGACCAAAGTCACTGAGAAGTGCTTGGTGAAGGTCAGTGGTCAAGTTACCTTGCCAGCTCCTAACCTAGTTTATTTCTAGGCTTCAGGCTCCTGGCTCCACCCTAGAAGAGCTTCTGTTGTGACTTCATGACAACATCCAGCTTGACCTTACCCCCTGCCAGTGCCCCACTCCCAAGGTTTAAGGCAGCCCAGTGCTCTGTCTTACCATCTTACCACCAACTAAGATCAGCCCACCCCCCCCCCAACTCTCTTTCTGCCGTGTTCTGTCTTTCTTCAAGAATCAGATACCTCAGGGACTTTGCTGGTGGTACAGTGGATAAGAATCTGCCTGCCAATGCAGGGGACACTTCCATCCCTGGTCTTGGAGGATTCCACATGCTGTGGAGCAACTAAGTCTGGGTGCCACAACTACTGAAGCCTGTGTGCCTAGAGCCTGTGCTCTGCAACAAGAGAAGCCACTGCAATGAGAAACCTGTGCACTGCAACTAGAGTAGCCCCCGCTCGCCACAACCAGAGAAAGCCTGCATGTAGCTACAAAGCCCCAGTGCAACTAAAAAAGGAAAATAGTCAGATGCCTCAGCAAATTCTCTCAAAAATCCCTAAAGCATTGACCATATTTCTCAAACTCAGAACCCAGCGTGTAAAGTCACCATTTGGTCAGGATCTGATAAGGGAGGCTTACATCAAAGTCTTATCCAAAGTCAGAGTATTGGATGTGAAATTCAATTCTAGTTGTCTCCCATGACTAGACAGTGGAGATTTAACCTTAATTTGATCAGCTGTTCTTTGGTATATTAAAAAAAAAGTCAAGAATAATGTTCATTTAGTTTTACATAGGACTAGGGGCCTTTCCTGCATTCTGATCAAATTCTCAGAACTGTTATTAGGATTTAAATTGGATTCACAGATACAACGTTTGGAGAATTTTTTTCTCACTGAAATTTAGTATATTATTTATTGCCTGACCCATATGATTCCCAAGTATTTATAATGTATAAATTATTTATGATCCAGATGGTTATCTGATACTATTCTGCATCTCAAAATGTTCTGGGCTTTTGCTGCATGCACAGACGTTCAGTTACAAAATTCAGGTGGGTCTTTTGGTATCGGTGTGATGTTGCTGCTTAGTTACGAAGTCATGTCCGATTATTTTGTGACCCTGTGGACTGTAGCCCACCAGGCTCCTCTGTCCATGGGATTTCCCAGGCAAGAATACTGGAGTGGGTTGTCATTTCCTTCTCCAGGGGATCTTTCCCAACCCAGGGGTCAAACTCATGTCTTCTGCATTGGCAGGTGAATTCTTTACCACTGAGCCACCAAGGGAGCCCATGTGATCGTCCAAGTAATTGTTGGTTACAAATAAATACTCCAGTTTTCAGCAACCTTTCCTCCTTGGTTTTTACTGCTTAGAATTAAAAACTATTCTGTGGGAGCTACCAAATTAAGGAAGAGAAAAGGGAGGAAACTTCCACTTTTTTGTCTTGTTAGAAACGGGAAATTTTTTAAAAGGATGGGTCTCAAATACGTCAGGAAGAGGGTAGAACAAGTCAGGGAAAATCTCAAATAGATAGGGAAAAATAAAAAAACATGTCAGGATAGAGAAGTCAGAGTCTCAAAATGAACGAAGTGCTCTGAGCAGCAGTGCCTTGATGGTTGGCAGGAACAGGTACCTAATGAAAGGCAGCAAAAAGGAAACCAAGAAGAAAGCAGTTGATCCAATTCCTTAGAAAGGTTGGTATGATGTGAAAGCACCAGTTATATTCAATACAAGAAATATTGGAAAAACACTAGTCATGAGAACTCAAGAATTCATATTATATCATATTTTTGAAATGAGTCTTGTTGATCTGCAGGATGATGAAGTTGCATTTAGAATACTCCGGCTAGTTACTGAGGCTGTTCGGGGCAAAGCTACCTAACTTTATGGCATGGAGTTTACCCGTGACAAAATGTGCTCCATGGTCAAAAAATGACAACCTGTGATTGAAGCTCATGTCAGTGTCAAGACTACTGAAAGTTATTTGGTTTGTCTATTTTATTTAAAAATGCAACAATTAGATTTGGGGGAGCTCTTAAACTCAGCAGCAACAGGTCTGCCAAATCCAGAAGATGATGATGAAAATCGTGACCCTAGAGTTATAGACAAATAACTTGAAAAAAGTGGTCAATAAATTGATTCCAGACAGTACTGGAAAAGACATAGATGAGATTTGCCAAAGTACTTATCCATTCCATGATGTCATTGTTAAAGAAGTAAGGGCACTGAAGAAGCCCAAGTTTGAAATGGGAAAACTCATGGGGCTTCATGAGGTGACGGTAGTAGTTCTGGAAAGCTATCAAGGATGAGACACGTGCTAAAGTTGAATAGGCTGATGGATATGAGCCCAGTCCAAGAATCAGGTAAAAATTCAGACTTTAAACGGAGACAAATAAAAAGTTTTCTTTGTGACAAAGAAGGATCTCAAACATGTCAAAAAGTGTCTCAGTCTGATAGGGAGACTTCAGTAGTAAGGAGGAACCTCAAACACCTCAGAAAAGGTTTCAAGCAAGTAAGAGTGGAGTGTTAATTTCCTCTTATTTGTGAGTTTTCCAAATTTCTTTCACTTATTGATTTCTAATATCATTCTGCTGTGATTAAAGAACATACTTCCTATTATTTCAATCCTTCTAAATTGATTGACATTTGTATTATGGCCTAACATATGGTCTTGGAGAATGTTTCTATGTGCTCTCCATTCTGATAGAGTTGAAGTCTCTAACTATGATAGTGGACTCAACTACTTCTCTTTGCAATTTTATTAGTTTGGACTCACATAGTTTATTTAACACTCTGTTGTTAGGCATGTACACATTAATGATTGTTATGTCTTTTTGTGGAACTGACCCCTTTATCATTGTGTAATGCCCTTCTTTATCTTCGATAATGTTCCTTGCTTTGAAGTTTGTTCTGTCTGAAATTAATATAGTGATTTTGACTTAATTTTGATTACTGTTGTTATTTGGCTAAGTTGTGTCTGACTCTTTTGTGACCCCATGGACTGTAGTCCTCCAGGCTCCTCTGTCCATGGGATTTCCCAAGCAAGAATACTTGAGTGTGTTGCTATTTCCTTTTCCAGGAGATCTTCCTGACCCAGGGATTGAACCCCCATCTCCTGCATTGGCAGGTGGATTCTTTACCACTGAGCCACAAGGGAAGCCCATATCTAAGAATACATAAGTATTTATCTATATATGTGATATATACATTAAGCATACATAATCAAATACATTGTTGGTATTATTATTTTGAACAAACTGTTGTCTGTTAGATCAATTAAGAACAGGAAAGAGAAAAGTTTTAATTTTACTTACTCCTTCTTTGATATTTTTCCTTACTTTATACAGATTGAGTTTCTGACCTATATTATTTCCCTTCTCTTAAAAGAACACCTTTTAACACTTCTTGCACGGCAGGTCTACTGGCAACAAATTCTCTCAACTTTTGTTTGGCTGAGAAAGTATTTCTCCTTCACCTTTGAAAGTTAATTTTGCAGGGTAAAGAATTCTAGGTTGTTGGGTTTTTTTTTTCTCTCTACACTTTAAATGTTTCACTTCATCCTCTTGTTTGTGTAGCTTCTGAGGAGTAGTTCTTATCTTTGTACTTCTTCTCTTTGTTCCTCTATAGGTAAGATGTTGTGGGGTTTTGTTATAGTTCTTGCTGTTTTATTTGTTTTTTTAAACCACTGACTTCTTTTAGGCTTTTTCTTTATCTTTGATTTTCTGTAGTTTGAAAATCATATGCTGAGGTGTAGTTTTATTGTCATTTATCCTGCTTTGCATTCCCCGAGTTTCCTGCACCTGTGATTTGGTATTTGACGTTGATGTGGGGGAAATTCTCAGTCCTTATTGTTTCAAATATTTCTTCTGTTCCTTATTCTCCTTATGATATTCTCATTATGCTGATGTTATACTTTTTTTAAAAGTTGTTCCATAGACCTTGGATATTTTTATCTGTTTTTCTTTTTTCAGACTGTGTTCTCTTTGCTTTCAGTTTTTAAGGATTTTATTGAAGTATCCTCTAGCTCAGAGATTCTTTCCTCAGCCATGTCCAGTATACTAATAAACCCATCAAAGGCATTCTTCATTTCTGCTATAGTGTTTTTAATCTCTAAAATTTCTTTGTGGCTCTTTCTTAGGATTCTTATCTCTCTGCTTACATTGCCCATCTGTTTTTACATGCTGCATACTTTATCTATTAGGGCCCTTAGTAGTTTGATCATAGTTGTTATAAATTCCTGATCTGATAATTCCAACATTCCTCCCATGTCTGCTTCTGAGGCTTACTCTCACTTCAAAGTGTGTTTTTTGCCTTGTGGTATCTTGTAATTTTTTCTTAACAGCCAGACATGATGTATTGGGTAAAAGGAACTGCTGTAAACAGGACTTAGTAATGTGGTGGTGAGGTGCTGGGGGAAGGAGAGGATTATACAGTCCTGTGATTAGATCTCAGTCTTTTAGTGACACTATGCCTCTGGACTGTGAACTTCACAAGAGTTTCTAGTCTTTTCTTCTCCTATAGTTGGGGCAGGATGTCTATAATGGGCTGTAGTTGGGTATTTCCCTTCCCCCTAGGTCAGTTAGGTTTTGATAATACCTCAGCAGGTTAGACTCTGTTTAATTAATTTCCCATGAAGGCAGATATTGTTAAGAACAGAGTGTAATAGAGTATGTCAAAATGCTTCCTTTCCTCTCCCCATCCCTATGAGGGGATTTTTCTCCAATATTAACTGTAGGAAACTGGTTGAATCCTGGAGGTAAATCTCACAATATTATGGAAATTCCCTTAATTGAGTCCCTCTGGAGTTTTTAGCTTTCAGAGTTGCATACTGAGCCTCTAGCAATTCATCAATTACAGTGCAGATTTTTCTACCCTTGCAGTGGTTCCTAAGGTCGTTTCTACTGGTGAGTCTCTGTTCAAGTAAGCTGTGACTTCCTGTGTTCACTTGTCTATCTCTTCCATCTTGGGGTAGTAGTTTGCCCTATGTTCTCCCCTCTTACTAATCCAAGAAAAGCTGCTGCTTTTTCAGTCTGTTCAACTTTTCACTAGGTTTTAAGACAGAGTGGCAACTTCCAAAGCTTCTTACATGCCAAATCAGATACTGAAAGTCTCAGTTATGACATTTCCAACTCCAGAATTTGCATTTTGTTCTTTTTTTTAATAACCTCTCTTTATTATATCTCCAAAGAATACTGACTGAACAACAACAATCTCTTAATTGCTATTCCTACTTGCTAAGACATGGTTATTCTCTTAGTTGGTTAGGGCTGCTATAACAAAATACCACAGACTGGGTAGCTCTAACAAGAAACATTTATTTCTCACAGTTCTGAAGGCTGGGAAGTCCAATATCAATGTGGTGGCATGTTTGGTAAAGGTCTGCTTCCTGGTTCATAGACAGCTGAGTTTTCATTGTATCTTAACAAGGCAAAAGGGGCAAGGATCTCTCTTGGGTCTCTTTATAAGGACAGTAATCCCATTCTTAAGGGCTCTACCCTCATGATCTAATTATCTCCCAAAGGAACTGCCTCCAAATACCATGATATTAGGGATTAGACGTCAGCATGTGAATTTTGAGGGGAACACAGACATTCAGTCAATCATAGTGATCATACCTTTCTCTCCTTTAAGCGTGATTTCCTTTAGTTCTTTGAATATATTTATAATGGCTACTTTGACGTCTTGGTCTATTAAATCTTACTGCTCTCACAGTTTCTGTTGCCTTTTTCCCTGTGTATGAATCATTCATTCCTGTTTTTTTTTATGTCTTGTAATTTTTTGTTGAAAACTGGACATTTTATATAAAGTATTATAGCAACTCGGGACACTGATTCTCTTGCCCCTGAGGCTAGTTATTGTTGTTTGTTTACTTGCTTAGTGTTAGTGACTGGCTGGATTATTTTAGTGAAGTTGATTTAGTGAAGTTGATTTCAGTGTGAAACCTCTGGTATTGCTCCTCAGAGGGCAAAGTCTTGGGCATGAGCAATCAGTCTGGGATGAAAGTTTAAGCAGGACTCTTTCTGAAGCTCTCTTACCCTGATCACACCCAGCTGCTAAACCCACTAATTGCTGGCTGATTGCTCTATTGCTTTCAACAATGTCCTGGGGCATAAATTGCCCCACAGAAGGAACTCTTTAAATCCAGATTAGTTTAGAGGGATAGTGTTTGAGGTCAATCTTTGAGGGTTCTTCTGACCCTAGAAGGGATATTCTAGCTGTTATTCTCACTGGTTCTCCCTGTAAACTAGCTGGCCTGTGATTTAGTTTGTGCCTCTAATGAAACTATCAGTCTCCTCCTAATCACTTTCCATTGTTCCTGCATTGTTTTTGATAGTATCCTTAGACTTGAGTTAGTTCCTTTGGAAAGAGTCCAGGGCTCTGTTTTATCGTCTGCCTCTCCATTTGGGAAAAATTTCTAAGCCATGGCTCCATAGCTGGGGACAGGAAAAGTCATATGCTTCTTTCTGCTTTTGGAGCTGGGCACTGAGCAGGGTTTGGTAGCCTCTGGTCTTTTCAGTTTTCCTCTTCCTTCATGAAACCTCTGCCTCACAAACAAACTGGGACAAGAGTGATCGATGGATGCCCCAGTATTCTCAGTGTACTGTACCTGAAGTAGATCTTCCACCTAAGGAGTGGGGGCTATGTGGAAAATATAAAGGATAATAAGGGCTATTATGAATTATACAGTAAAAAATTGTATGACCTAGAAGAAATGGAAAAAATGGAATGACAGCCTGCTCCAGGATTCTTGCCTGGGGGATCCCAGGGATAAAGGAGCCTGGCAGACTACAGTCCATGGAATCACAAAGAATGACCTGAGAAAGGAGAATGAAGCTGGAGATATCATGGTCCCTGATTTCAAACTATACTGTTCAGTTCAGTCAGTCATATCCAACTCTTTTCAACTCCATGAATTACAGCACACCAGGCCTCCCTGTCCATCACCAACTCCCGAAGTCCACCCATACCCATGTCCATCGAGTCAGTGATGCCATCAAGTCATCTAATCCTCTGTCATCCCCTTCTCCTCCTGCCCCCAATCCTTCCCAGCATTAGGGTCTTTTCCAGTGAGTCAGCTCTTCACATCAGGTGGCCAAAGTATTGGAGTTTCAGCTTCAACATCAGACCTTCCAATGAACACCCAGGACTGATCTCCTTTAGGATAGACTGGTTGGATCTCCTCACAGTCCAAGGGACTCTCAAGAGTCTTCTCCAACACCACTGTTCAAAAGCATCAATTTGGAATCGAGAGGGAGGTGGGAGGGGGGTTTTGGAAGGGGAACACATGTATACCCATGGCAGATTCATGTCAATGTATGGCAAAACCAACACAATAATGTAAAGAAAATAAATAAAATAACAACAACAAAAAACAAAAGCATCAATTCTTCGGCACTTAGCTTTCTTCACCGTCCAACTCTCACATCCATACATGACCACTGGAAAAACCATAGCCTTGACTAGATGGACCTTTGTTGGCAAAGTAATGTCTCTGTTTTTCAGTATGCTGTCTAGGTTGGTCATAACTTTCCTTCCAAGGAGTAATCGTCTTTTATGGTAAGCAGATTCATGGCTGCAATCACCATCTGCAGTGATTTTGGAGCCCCCCAAAATAAAGTCTGACACTGTTTCCACTGTTTCCCCATCTATTTCCCATGAAGTGATGGGACCAGATGCCATGATCTTAGTTTTCTTAATGTTGAGCTTTAAGCCAATTTTTTTACTCTCCTCTTTCACTTTCTGCCATAAGGGTGGTGTCATCTGTATATCTGAGGTTATTGATATTTCTCCCAGCAATCTTGATTCCGGCTTGTGCTTCTTCCAGCCCAGCGTTTCTCATGATGTACTCTGCATATAAGTTAAATAAGCAGGGTGACAATATACAGCCTTGATGTACTCCTTTTCCTGTTTGGAACCAGTCTATTGTTCCATGTCCAGTTCTAACTGTTGCTTCCTGACCTGCATACAGATTTCTCAAGAGACAGGTCAGATGGTCTGGTATTCCCATCTCTTTCACAATATTCCACAGTTTATTGTGATCCATACAGTCAAAGGCTTTGGCATAGTCAATAAAGCAGAAGTAGATGTTTTTCTAGAATTCTCTTGCTTTTTCAATAATCCAACGGATGTTGACAATTTGACCTCTGGTTCCCCTGCCTTTTCTAAAACCAGCTTGAACATCTGGAAGTTCACCATTCACGTATTGCAGAAGCCTGGCTTGTAGAATTTTGAGCATTACTTTACTAGAGTGTGAGATGAGTGCAATTGTGCAAACTATACTACAAAGGTATTTAATCAAAACAGTATGGTATCACCACAAAAGCAGACACACAGATCAATGAAACAGAAATGAGAGCCCAGAGATAAACCCACACATGTATGGATAATTAGTTTATGACAAAAGAGAAAGAACATACAGTGAAGAAAGGGAAGTCTGTTTGATAAATGGTGATGGTAAAATTGAACAGCCATATGTAAAAGAATGAATCTAGACCACTATCCTATGCCACAAACAAAGAGGAACTCAAAGTGGATTAAAGACATGCATGTAGGACCTGAAACCATAAAATCCCCGGAAGAAAACATAGGCAGTAACCTCCTTGACATTGGTCTTAGTGATGTTTTTGTAGATTTGACTCCAAAGGCAAAGGAAACAAATGTAAAAATAAATAAATGGGACTACATCAAAATACAAAGCTTTTGCACAGTGAAGAAAACCATTATCAAAACAAAAAGGCAAACTACTAAATGGGAGAAGATATTTGTAAATCCAATAAGGTGTTACTATCAATATATAAAGAACTCATACAGCTCAACAACAACAAAAATAGTCTAATTAACAATGGGCAGATATATGAATAAACATTTTCCTATAGAAGACATATAGATGACCAACATGAAAAGATGAAAAGGCACATGAAAAGAGGTTCAATATCACTAATTATTAGGGAAATACACATCAAAACCACAGTAAGATATCATCCCATCCACACCTATTAGAGTGGCTATTATCAAAAAGACAAGAAATAACAAATATTGGAGAGGATATGGAGAAAAGGGAATCCTTGTATACTGTTGGGAGGGATTGTAAATTGGTATAGCCATTATGGAAAACTGTATGCAGATTTCTAAAAAAATTAAGAATACAGCTACCATGAAAAGTGACAGTGAAAGTGTTAGTTACTTAGTTGTATATGACTCTTTGCGACCCCATGGACTGTAGCTCTTCATGCTCCTCTGTCCATGGAATTCTACAGGCAAGAATACTAGAGTGGGTAGCCATTCCCTTCTCCAGGCTCCTTCCCTACCAAGGGATTGAACCTGGGCCTCCTGCATTGCAGGCAGATTCTATACCACCTGAGCCACCAGGGAAGCCATAGAACTACCATAGTAGATAGTGAAAGTTGTTCAGTCATATCCAACTCTTTGTGACCCCATGGACTATACAGTCCATGGAATTCTCCAGGCCAGAATACTAGAGTGGGTAGCCTTTCCCTTCCCCAGGAAATCTTCCCAACCCAGGGATAGAACCCAGGTTTCCCACATTGCAGGTGGATTCTTTACCAGCTGAGCCATAAGGTAACTACCATATGACCCAGCTATTCTACTTCTGGGTATTTATCTCAAGAATATGAAAATACTAATTTGAAAAAATATAGGCACCCCTATATTCATTGCAGCATTATGAACAATAGCCAAGATATGGAAACAATGTAAATGTCCATTGACAGAGGGGTGGATAAAGAAGATGAGGTGTATATATACAATGGAATACTACTCAGCCATAAAGAATGTTATCATTTGTGATAACATGGATGGGCCTTGAGGGTATTATGCTAAGTGAAATAAGTCAGAAGGAAAAAGACCAATACTGTATGATTTCAATCATATGTGGAATCTAAACAAAACAAAAGGAAACTCATTGATACAGAGAACAGCTTGATTATCAGAGAGGAAAGGGGTTGGGAGTGGGTGAAAGGGATAAAGGGAGTCAATTATATGTGAATGGATGGTAACTAGACTTTTGGGAGTGATCACCTTATAGTGTGTATAGCCATCAAATTGTAATGTTGTACACCTGTGACTTATATACAGACAAAAAATAAAATTGTTTTTGTTTGCAGATAATAAAATCTCATATGTAGAAAATCCTAAAGACTTCACAAAAAAAAACTGCTAGAGCTAGTCAGTAGATTCAGAAAAGTTGCAGGATAGAAAATCACTTGCATTTCTTTATGCTAACAATGAAATATCTGAACAAAGAAAACAATCTCATTAATAATAGCATTAAAAACAATACAATAGCTAGGGAAATTTTTAACAAAGGGGGTAAAAGATGTGTACAATGAAAATTATAAGACTTTGAAGAAAGAAATTGAGAAGACACAAAAAAGGGGAAGATAACCTGTCTTCACAGATTAGAATAATTAATATTATTAAAATGTCCATACTTCCCAAAGCCATTTATATACTCAGTGCATCTCTATTAAATTTCCAGTGGCATTTAAAAATCTTTCTTTCTTTCTTTTTGACTGTGCTGGGTCTTCATTGCTGTGTGTGGGTTTCCTCTAATTGTGGCGAGCAGGAGCTACACTTTAGTTGTGGTACATGGGTACCACATGGGTACAGCTTCTCTCTGTGGTGGGCTCTCTTGTTGTGGAGCATGGGCCCTGGGCGAGTGGGCTTCAGTAGTTGTGGCACATGGGTCCAGCTCCCCTGCAGCATGTGGAGTCCTCCCCAACCAGGGATCAAACCCATGTCCTCTGCATTGACAGGCAGATTCTTAACCACTAGACCACCAGGAAAGTCCTCCAATGACATTTTTCACAGAAATAGGAAAACAATCCTAAAATTCATGTGGGAGTACAAAAGACTGTGAATAGCCAAAGAACTTTTGAGAAAGAAGAACAAAGCAGGAGGCATTGTACTTCCTGATTTCAGAGTATATTACGAAGCTATAGTTATAAAAACAGTATACTACTGGCATCAAAATAGACACATAGACAAATGGAACACAACTGAGAACACAGAAACAAAACCATGCACGTACTGTCAACAATATTTGACAAGGGAGCCAAGAATACTCTGGGGAAAGGATAGCGTTTTCAATAAATGGTATTGGGAAAATTGTATATTCACATGTAAAATAATGGAGTGGATCCCTATGTTACATCACTCACAAAAATTAAATTAAAATTAATTAAAGACTTAGATATAAGACCTGAACCCATAAAACTCCCAGAAAAAAATATAGGGGAAAAATTCCTTAGTGATTTTTGGCTGTGATTTTTTTTATATGACACCAAAAGCACAAGCAATGAAAGCAAAAATAAATGAGTGGGACTACAGCAACCTAAAAAGCTTCTGCACAGTGAAGGAAGAAATAAACGAAATGAAAAGACAACCTATGGAATGGGAGAAAATATTTTCAGACCTTGTATCTGATGATAGGCTAATATCCAAAATAGATAAGGCACTCATACAACTCAATAGCAAAAAAAAAAAAATCCAGTTAAAGATGGTTAAAGGGCCTGAAAAGACATTTTCCCAAAGAATACATACAAATGGCCAACAAGTCATGAAAAGGTGCTCAATATCACCAGTCATCAAGGAGATGCAGATCAAAATCACAGTGATCATACTTGTTAGAATGGTTATCATCAAAAAGATAAGAGATAACAAGTGTTGGCAAGGATGCAGAAAAAAATTTTGCTCATGTTGATGGGAATGTAAATTGGTACAGCTGTTTGGAAAACAGTACCTTAAAACAGATTCCTTAAAAACTTGAAAATAGAATTGCCATATGATTTAGCAATCCCGTTTCTGGGTATATATCCAAAGGAAATGAAATCAGGACATGAAATAGATATCTGCACTCCTATGTTCAGTGTGGCATTATTAACAACAGTCAATACAAGGAAATAAGCTAAAGGCCCATTTGTTGATGAATGGATGAAGAAAATGTGATATATACGTATACATGCAGGAATATTATTCAGCCATAAAATGGCAGGAAATCCATTTGTGAAAACCTGGATGGACCTTGAGGCATTATGTTAAATGAAATAAGTCAGATAAAGATAAATGCTGAATGATCTCACTTATATATGGACTCTAACAAGGCTGAACAGAAGAAACAGAATATAATGGCAATTGCCAGCAGCTGGTATGGGGGTGGTGGTGTTGGAAGAAATGGGATATGTTGGTCAAAGAGTATAAGCTTATAGTTATAAGATGAACAGTTTCTGGAGATCTAATGTATAGTATGGTGAGTATATTTAACAATACTTTATTATATACTTGAAAGTTGTTGAGAAAGTTAACCTTAAATGTTCTCACCACACACATAGAAAAGGTAATTATATTAGGTAATGGAGGTGTTAACTAGCCTTATTGTGGTAATCATTTCACAATATACACGTGTATCAGATGATCATATTGTATACCTTAAAGTTACACAATGTTAAATGTCAAGTACATCTCAATAAAGCTGGAGAAAAATAAAGCCATGCATAACCTTAAAATAAAAACACATCAGGAGCATGTTCTTAACATGTTCTTAAAGGTCTTAAAAAGTCAGAACATATTTTAATTATATCAAGAAGTCTCTCAAAATTGAAAGTCATCAGGAAGAGTTTGTTGTTTTTGTAACAGAGTTTCCTGTTGACATAATTCACATCCAGTAAAATTCACCACTTTAAAGTATATAATTTAGTGACTTTTAGCATGTATATAAGGTCTTGCAACCATCACCACTAATTGCAGAATATTTTCATCACCCTAAGAGTAAACCCCACACCCTTTAGCAGTCACTCACCGTTCCTCCCTACCCAAAGCTAGTGACAATGACTAATCTACTTTCTGTCTCTATGAATTTGCCTATTTGGACATTTCATAGAAATGAAATCATATAATATGTGACCTTTTCTTCCCTGGTTTCTTTCCCTTAGTGTAATGTTTTCAAGATCCATCTATGCTGTAGTATATATGAGTTACTTCATTTCTTTTTGTGGCTGAATAATATTCCATTGTATGGATATATCACATTTATTCATCAGTTGATAGACATTTGGATTGTTTCTATTTTTATATTAATAATAGAAATTAATAATAGCCAAAAAGTAAAACAATAACTGCTACCATGAACATTTGAGTACAAGTTTTGTGTGAACATCAGTTTTTATTTCTCAGGGAGTATATACCTAGAAGTGAAATTGCTGAGCCATATGGTAAAGTGTGTGTGTGTGTGTGTGTGTGTGTGTGTGTGTGTGAGTGAGTGAGTGCACTCAATCCTGTCTGACTCTTTGCCACCCCATGGACTGTAGCCCACCAGGCTCCAATGGGATTTTCCAGATAAGAATACTGGAGTGGGCTGCCATTTCCTTCTCCAGGGGATCTTACCGACCCAGGGATCAAATTCATGTCTCTTGTGTATCCTGCACTGGCAGGCAGGTTCTTTACCAGCTGAACTATTGGGGAAGTCATATGGTAAGGAAGAGTTTCAATTATCTCAGGAAGAGTCATAGATAAAACAAGAAAGGTCTCAGTCATATAGGAAGGGTTTAAATAGATCAGGAAATGTCACAAATGTATCATAAATGCTCTCAAAGAGAGAGGAGGTGTCTCAAATACAACAGAAATCATCTCAACATAGTCAGAAAGATTTCATAATGTGTCAGTAAGGGCTCCAAATGGAAACGAACATCTTAAATACATCACAAAAGGTCTCACATTCAAAGGAAAGGTGTCATGTAATCAAGAAAAATATCAAATCTCTAAGAAGGATCTCAAAAAGTAAAGATCTTAAAATTTTATGAGAAAGGGTCATATAGTTAGGAAAGATTGCAATACCTTAGGGAGGATCTCAAATATACCAGGAGTCATGTTACCAGCAGGAAGAGACTAAAATAGTCAAGAGGAATATCTAATAGAGTAGTCAACTCAAACAAGCCAGGAAGGGTCTGATACCGGTAAGGGTGTATCTCAAATTTGTCAGTGTAAAATATGTCTCTAATGGTCCTAAAGTGAAAGTAAAAATGTTAGTTGCTTAGTTGTGTCCAACTCTTTGTGACTCCATGGACTGTAGCCTGCCAGGCTCCTCTGTCCATGGGATTTTCCAGGCAAGAATACTAGAGTGGACTGCCCTTCCCTTTTCCAGGGGATTTTCCTGACCCAGGAATTGAACCCAGGTCTCCCGCATTGCTGGCAGATTCTTACTGTCTGAGCTACCAGAGAAGCCCATTCTAACTGTCCTAACAGTCCAGCAATTTAGGAAAAATGTCGTCTATTAGGAAGGGTCTCAAACTGTCAGGAAGTGTTTGAAACACGTTTCGCCCTTTCAAACCTGTTTTGAAATGTGGTTTAAAAGTATTTCACCCTTTCAAACACAAAGGGTCACAATTAGAGAAACAGTGTCTCAACCATCACAAATCATCTCAAACAAACCAGGAACACTTTCAAAGTAGTCAGGAAGTGTTCCGAATAGGTAAATGCCTCAAACTGAGAGCAACAGTCTCCAATAGTTGAGAAAGGTCACAATATGTCGAGGAGTTTCAAACTTGTCAGGAGGAGTGTCAAAGAAAGAAATAAGTACTGGTCTCAAATATGTCATGAAGGGTCTTGGGCAAGTCAGAGAGAGTCAGTCAGGAAGAGCCTCAACTTTGTAAGTGTTTCAAACAGAGCAGGTACATCTCAAGTGGACAGAAAGAGACTCATCATGTCAAGATGTGCTTCAAACAAGACAAGAAGTGTCACAAAGAGAGAAGAAGGATCTGAAATATATCACATATCCTCTCAAACCAGACTGGAAGCTCCTCAAAGTAATAAGGAAGGGTTATGAATAAGTCAGTAAGAATCTCAAAAGAAAATGGAGTGTCTCTGATACAACCCAGAGAATCAACATCTCAGGAAGGGAAGGACTCAAATTAATTAGGAAGGCTTTCAAATACATTAGGAAGAGTATCACACAGGTCAAGAAGTTTCTCAAACCTATTAGGAATGTCACAAGTAGAGAGGAAGGGTCTCGCATGCATCAGGAATATTCTCAAACAAGTCAAACAAGTACATAAAGGTCTCAGACAGAGAGAAAGACATCTAAATACCTCCAGAAGAGTCTCAAATTTGTCAAGAAAGGTTTCAAGTGAGTTGAGGAGGAAAGATTTCAAGCAAGTAGAAATAAATGTTCCTAGTATATCAGGAAGAGTCTCAAAGAAGTCATGGATGCTCTAAAGCATGTCAGGAAGGGATTTAAATATGTCAGGAAGGTTCTCAGATATGTGAGGAAAAATCTCACACATGACTGGAAGTGTCTTAAATTTCTCCAGAACAGTTTAGAACAGAGATGGAAAGTCTCAAATATATAAGGAAGCATCTCAAATAAGTGAGGAATGTTCTCAAGGTAGTAAGGATGGACCATAAATAAGTCAGTCAGGTTTACTGAACTGAAGGAAGTGACTCAAGTTCATTTGTGAGTCTTAACCATGTCAGGAAGATTCTCAAACAAGTCGGGAAGAGTCTCAAGCAAGTTAGAATTCACAGATGTCAGAAAGAGTTTCAGAGATGTTATGAAGACTCTCAAATACGTCAGGAAGAATCACAGATAGGAAAGGAACATTCTCAAATCCATCAGGAATGATTACAGAGACAGGAAGAATCTCAAATATGTCACAAATAGTCTCAAACAGTCAGGCAGTGTCTCAAAGACAGCAAGAAGATTTTTAAAACTATCAGAAAGAATAGCAAGTGTGTAGGGAACAGTCTCCAGCATATGAGGAAGTGTCACACACAAGTCAGGAAGTTGCAGACATATCATGAAGCATCTCCAACAAGCCAGGACCTGTCTCAGAGATGAACAGTCCCAAATGCTTCACATACCTGTCCAGAAGGAAGGGTCTCATATACATCAAGAAGGGTCATGCATGTCACAGAGTGTTTCAAATACATGGGAGGGGGAGGGGCTCATTATCATCAAGAAGAATCTCAGACATGACAAGATGTGTCTCGAACATGATAGGAAGTGTCAAGAGAGAGGAAGGATCTGAGTGCATCGTGAATCCTCTCAATCATACTGGAAGGATCTCAAAGTAGGTGTGAAGAACATTTGTCAGTGAGGTTCAGTAAGTGTCTTGAATACTTCTGGAAGAGTCTTAACTATTTCACTAAGTGATTCTGAGTTGGGAGGCAAGTCAGAAACATTCTCAAAGATATAGAGAAGGGTCTCAAATAGAAAGGAAGTGTCTCGATACAACTGAGAGGATAAAGAACCTCGGGTATATTGGGAGGAACCTAATACACCAGGTAGAATAGCAATCATATCAGTAAGTGTTGGAAACAGAGGAAAAGAGTCTCAGATAATACACCAGGAATCACCTGAAGTCTGGAAGGTTCTCAAAGTAGTCAAGAAGAACTTGTAAAATAAGTCAGTAAGCATCTCAAACTGAGAGGAAGAGACCCAAACACCTCCAGAAGGGTCTCAAACATGTTAGGTAAAGTTTCAAATAAGTTAAGAAGGGTCTTAGGCAAGTTTGACAAGGTGTTTAATATGTCATAGAGAATATTGAACAAGTCTTGAAGGCTCTTAAGTATGTCAGGAAATCTTAAATACACAAGGTAGATTCTCGAATATAGCAAGAACTGTCTCCGGGAAGACTCTCAAACTTGTCAGGAAGAAGCCAGAACAGAGAAGAAAGTGTCTCACATACATCAGGAATCATCTCAAATAATTCAGAAAAGTTCTCAAAATAGTAAGGACAAACTAGAAATAAGTCAGTAAGGTGTTTCAAAGAGCAGGAGGTGTCTCAGATACATCTCAGATGTTTTGAACTTGACAGGAAAGATCTCAGCCAAGTTGAGGAGGGATTCAAGAACATCAGAAAAGTTCTCATACATCTGGAAGAGTCTCAAAAAATTCATAAGGTCTTCTCAAACATGTCAGAAAGAGTGTTAAATGGGTAGGAAGCTGCTCAAATCCATCAGGACTGCTGTAAAAGAGACAGAAGTCTCAAATATGCCAGGAAGTCTAGTCAGCAAGTAGCTCAAATTGGGAAGATTCACAAATATGTCAACAAGAGTAGTAGATATGGCAGGAACAATCTCTGACATGTCAGGAAGACTTGAACAGGAAGCGTCACAAGCAAGTTAGATAGGGCTTCAAATACATTAGGGAAATTCTCAAAAAAATCAGGAAGCATTCAAGTCAGAAAGGGTCTCAAATTCATCTGACCATTTGCAATGTGTCTTGAAGGGTCTCAAACATTTAGCATGTGCTCACGCCCTCAGTTGCGTCTGACTCTTTGCAACCCATGGACTGTAACTCACCAGGTGCTTCTGTCCGTGGGATTTCCTAGACAAGAATACTGGAATGGGTTGCCATTTTCTTCTCCAGGGGATCTTCCGAACACTTAGGGAGGATCTCAAATATGTTAGTACATGCACCTGGGTTGAATATTGCCTCCCTCCCACCCAAATTCATGCATATCTGGAACCTCAGGATGTGACCTTATTTGGAAATAGAGCATTTGTGGATGTAATTAGTAAAGATGAGGCCATACTGGATTAAGGTGGGCCCTACATTCAATGATTGCTGTCCTTATAGGAAGGCCGTGTGAAGGCACATAGGGAGGTGAATGCCCTGTGAAGGTGGAGGCAGAGATTGGAGTGATATGTCCACAAGTCAAGGAATGCCAAGAAGTACCAGGAACCAAAAGAACCTGGGAGAGAGGCATAGAACAGATACTCCCTCAGAACCTCCAGAAGGAATCAGTCCTGCTGATACCTTGATTTCAGACTTCTGGGCTCCTGAACTGTGAGGGAATTATTGATACTTTCTGTTGTTTTAAGACACCTAGTTTGTGTGTGTGTGTTTTTTTTTATAGCAGCCCTGCAAAACTAAATACAGTAGAGATATCAAATACATCAGGAAGAATCTCAAGGATGTTAGGATGTATCTTAAGACAGGAATTGTTGCCAAGAAAGAGAGAAAAGTCTGAAATCATCAATTCTCTCAAAGTGGACCATCAGGATTCAAAATAGTCAGGAAGAGTTTTAATTTTGTCAGGAAGGGTCTCAGACATAAAGGAAGGGTCTCCAGCATGTCCAGAAAGGGTGCAAAGATTTCAATAAGAGTCTCAAAAGAAGAAGTGTCTCAGGTATGTCAGAGAAGGTCTCAAATATGTCATGCAGAATCTGAAGTCATGATTACGGTCAACTTTTCAGGAGGAGTCTTCAATACATAAGGAATGTTCTTTATTTTTTTAACAGTTAAAAAGTATTTATTTATTTATTTTTGGCTGTGCTGGGTCTTCATTGCTACATGCAGATTTTCTCTAGTTGCGGTGAGTTGAAGCTACTCTCTAGTTGTGGTGTGTGGACTCCTCTTTGCAGTGGCTTCTCTTGTTGTGGGGCATGGGCTCTAGGGCACTCAGGCTTCAGTAGTTGTGGCTCCTGGGTTCTAGAGCACAGGCTCAGTAGTTGTGATGCATGGGCTTAGTTGCTCCGCAGCATGTGGAATCTTCCTGGATCAGAGATTGAATCCATGCCTCCTGCATTGGCAGGCAGATTCTTAATTACTGGAGTACCAGGGAAGTCTGACATAAGGAAGGTTCTTAAATACAGCACAAATGGTCTCAAACACATACAGAGGAGTCTTAAACTTGTCAGGAAGTATTTGAAACAGAGAGAAAGTACATGACAAAATATCTCAAACAAGTCAAGAAGAGTCTCAAAGTAGTTAAGGAGAGTTATTAATAAGCCAGTAAAGATCTCAAACAGAAAAGAAGTGTCTCAGATTCAAAAGAGTGTCACCATTGTTAAGTACAGTCTCAAAAGTCAAGAAGGGCCTCAAATACATCAGGAAGAATCCTAACTATATGAGGAGGAGAAGGAAGCATTATGAAGAGACTCAGAGATGTCAGGAAGCCTCATAAACAGAAAAGAGGGTCTCAGATTTATCAGGAATCTTAAACAACTCTGGAAGCATCTCAAAGTCATTATGAAGAGGTTTAAAGACATCAATGAGGGTTTCAACAGAGATAAAGGGTTTCAAAAACAACCATAAGGGTCTCAAACATATCTGTATATTTCTCAAGTAAGTCATAAATTTTTTCAAACATTTCAGCAAAAGTTTTAAGGTCAGAAAGTTCCTTAAATGTTTCAGGAATGGTCTCAAACAGAGAAGACTACATCAGGAAGCTCGGATGCAACTCAGGAAGGGTCTCGGATATATTAGGAAGTGTCTCACCCTGAGAAGCAGACTCTCAAATACAAGGAGAATCTCTTAACACCTCAGGAAGAGTCTCACACAGGTCAGGGAGGGTCTCAAACATGGCAGGTAACAACTCAAGTAAGTCACAAAGGATCATATTATCTGGAAAAGTCCTAAATATGTGAAGAATTTTTTCAGGAACATCTCAAATATGTCAGAAGTATCTCAATTGGTTGGAAATGTTGTGAAACAAGTCAAGAAAGGTCTCATCTGGTTAAGAAGGCTCACGCAGTAGAAAGGTGGAGTCTCAAACTTGTGCAAGAGTGTCTTCAACAGATAAGAGTCTATCTGAGGGTTGTCAAAAACAGTTTTACATTCACCAGGAAGGGTCTCAGAGACAGGAAGAATCTCAGATACTTCAGGAATGGTGTCAAACGTATGAGGAAGTGTGGTAAATAGAGAGGACGAGTCTCAAGCTTGTCAAAATGGGTTTCAAATACATCGGGGAGTGTCTCAAACAACTAAGAATTAAAAAATAGTCAGGAAAGGGTATTTTCCTGGTGGTCCAGTAGTTAGGACTCCGTGCTCTCACTGACGGGGCCCAGATTCAATCTCTGGTTGGGGAACTAAGATCTAAAAAGCAGTGCAGCGCAGCGCAGCCAAGAAAAAGAAAAAGAAAAAAGTCAGGACAGTGTTAAATAGTCAGAAAGCATCTCAAACTGAGAAATCTCAGATATGTCAGGAACAGTCTCAAACAAGTGAGTAATAGTCTTCACTATGTTGAAAAATTCTCATATACCTCAGCAAGATTCATAACTCATCAGGAAGGGTCTCAAACATGTCTGGGAGGCTTTCCAAGGGTCAAAAAAGGCCATGAAACAAATGAAGAAGGGTGCCAAAATCATCAGAAAGAGTCTCCAACAGTCCAAAGTCAGTTCAGTCGCTCAATCATGTCCAACTCTTTGCGATTCCATTGACTGTAGCACGCCAGGTTTCCCCATCCATTACCAGTTCCCAGAGTTTGCTCAAACTCATGTCCATTGAGTTGGTGATGCCAGCCAAATATCTTATCCTCTGTTGTCCCCTTCTCTTCCTGCCTTCAGTCTTTCCCAGGATCTCAAAAATGTCAAGTAGGGCCTCAGACTTGGAGTTTCTAAAATAGGCAACCAGAATTCTCAAATATGTCAGGAAGTGTCTCCCTAAAATTTAGTATCTGAATGTAATCAGGAAGAGTTTTAAGTATATCAGTTAGGATCTCAGAACCAGGAAGAGGCTCAGATACTTTGGGAATGGTCTATAATAGCTCAGAAAGAGTTTCAAACAAGTCAGAAAAGTTTTCAAATACATTAGAAAGAGTCTCAAACAATAGAGAAGGGTCTCAAACTTATCAGAGTCTCAGAAGAATTTAAAATACATCCAGAAGGAGGGTTTCTCTTGTGGTCCAGTATTGAAGGCTCTATGCTTCTACTGCAGGGTGTGGGTTCAATCCCTGGTCTGGGAACTAAGATCCTACATGCCTTGAGGTGGGGCAAAAAACAACAATGACAAAAACACAAAATACATCTAGAAGGGTCTCCAATAGAAAGAGACTTAAAAACCTAAAAAAGAAATGTCAAAACAAGTTAGGATAATTTTCAAATATATCAGGAAGGATTTCGAATAAATCAAGGAGTCTTTCAAGACATCAGGAAAAGTCTCAAGTAGGTTAGCAAGTGTCTCAAACATGGAAGCTGCAAGTCTCAAGTATGTCATAAAAGGTCTCAACCATGCCAGAGTTGTTCAAATACATCAGCAAGTGTCTCAAGCATGATAGGAAGTGGTTCAGTGAAGAAGAGCTTTAAACATGTTTGGAAGGGCTCAAATACATTAGGAAGTAGCTTAAAACAAGTCAGGAACAGTCTTAAAGTAGCAAGGAAGAATCTCAAACACACCAGAAGTTGGAAACATTTCAGGAATAATCCCAAATAAGTCTGGAAGCATCTCAAATTAACAGGAAGAGTTTCAAATAGGAAAGTTCTTGAATCTATTAGGATGGGTCTCATTAAGTCAGCTAGAGTCTCAAAGAAGTCAAGGAGAGTCTCAAATACATCAGGAAGGATCTCATACTCAATAGGCATCGACAATAAGTCAGGAAAGGTCTCAAACAGACAAGACTCTATCAGAAAGAAACTAAACCAACTTGGGTATGGTATCACATAGCCACAAAGATGGTCAAAACAAGTCAGGAAGGGTCTCAAATACTTCAGGTACACTCTCAAACAAGTCAGAAAAGTTTCAAAATGTGTCAGCACAAGTCTCAAATATATCAGGAAGGGCCTGAAGCAAGCCAGGAAAGGATCAGATATGTGCAAGGGTCTCAAACATGTCATGAATGTTCTCAAACAAGCCAGGAACTGTCTCAAACGTGGCAGGAAGATCTCAGGAAGTGCTTTTATTACCTCAGGAAGGGTCTCAGTCAGGAAGAGTCTCAAGTCAAGAAGGGTCTCAAATATTTTTGGAAGGATCACAGACAGAAAGAGAGGGTTTCAAATGATCAACCTAGTTCTCTAAAATGTCAGGAAGTCTCCAACAAGTAGCGAAGTGTCTGGAACATGTCTGGAAGAGGCTTAAATACATGAGGAAGTTTCTCAAATAGATCAGGCAGGGTCTCAGACAACTGAGGAAGAGTCTTGATCATGTCAAGGAGTTTCTCACATAGTGACAGAGGCTGTCAAACAAGTCACCAAGAGTCTCAAACATGTCAGGAGGGTCTGAAATATGTCAAGTTGGGTCTCCAACATGGCAGGTATCATTTCAAACAAGTTAGGAGGCATCTGAAATAGTTCAGAAGAGTTTTAAATGTGTACATGAGGCTCAAACAGAGAGGGATAGTCTCAGTGCATTAGGAATGGTCTTAAACACACTAGGAAAGTTCTCGAACAAGTCTGGAAGTGCATGCGTGCTAAGTCACTCAGTTGTGCCCGACTCTTTGTGAACCCATGGAGTGTATTGGACCTCTGTGCATTGAATTCTCCAGGCAAGAATATTGGAGTGGGTTGCCATTCCCTGCTCCAGGGGATCTTCCTGACCCAGGCATCGAACCATGTCTCCTGCATTGGCAGGCAGATTATATACTGTTTGAGCCACCAGGGAAGCCCAAGTTTGGAAGAGTCCTAAACAAATCAGAATGAATCTCCAAGTCATCAGAGTTTTAGATATGTCGGAGAGAATCTCAGACAGAATGAGTCTCAGATATATTGGGGACTGTCTCAAACATGTCAGGAAGTTTGTCAAAGTCCTCAGGACTGGTCTCAAGTCCATTAGGAGGTATCTCAATCTAGTCAGAACTAGCTCAAATGTGACAGGAAGCTTGCCTCGCATGAAAAGATAGGTCTAAAACAAGTTAGGATGGTCTCAAACATGTCAGAAAGAGTCTTGAATGAGCTCGGTAGGGTCTCCTACAAATCAGGAAGGGTATCTAATTCATCAGACTGAGTCTAAAACAAGTCAGTGGTAGTTGCTCAGTTATATCTGACTCTTTGTGATCCTAAGGACTGTAGCCTGCTAGGCTCCTCTGTCCATGGAATTCTCCAGGCAAGAATACTGGAGTGGGTTGGCATTCCCTTCTCCAGGGGATCTCCCTGACCCAGGGATTGAACCTGGATCTCCTGCATTGCAGGCAGATTCTTTACCCCCTGAGACACGAGGGAATGCCAAAACAAGTCAGAAAGGGCTTAAATAAGTCAGAAAGAGTCTCAAACAAGGCATAAATGTACTCAAATACGTCAGTAAGGGTCTTAGCTTAGACAAGGATATTTCTAAGGAAATGCTTTTACCCCCTTGTGCGTCATCATGATTGTGAGCCTCTAGCTTTATGCTCTGATGTGCTCAGAACTTCAGAATGGGCCAGTAATATGTGACCATTTCCTCCTCTCCATCCCCTCCCTCCCACATTTGCTTTATGGCCAATTGATAAAATGCCAGACTCTTCTGACATAACTTCCAGATCATGGTCAAAGAGCCAGTGTTTATTTCCTTCTCCATGCATTTATATCACAGCTGTCAGCTGGGATCTTTTCAACAGCAAAATGAATCTAAGCTTAGAAGCACCTCAGGGCTTTAGTTTGGTTGGTTTTTTGATAAGCTATGTTAAAATTAATAGCACTTAATTCTGCACAAAGAAATTTAGTTAGCCATCATTTCTTCTTCTTCTTCTTCTTCTTTTTTTTTTTTTTTGCTTTATAGAAAGCCAGGAAGGGGTCTTGTGTAGAAATTAAACAGTGGCATGCCCGTGATTAGCAGTTGACATCCTCTTTCCATGGAAAATAAACACAGTGTTCAGCATGGCTGGATTCCCCACTTCCTTGTTTATAGAGGCAACCGGGTGTCTTTATCAATCATTTGTTTACCGTAAATGTTCCAATTAGAAGCAAAGGTCTGATTTCATGTAAAAGTCACATTGCCCAGACTTGCCACTAACTTTGCATTTTTTAGCTCTAGGAAATATTTCTTACCCAAACTTTGTGTTTGTATAATGCACAGTAAATCTAACATACAAACACCTTTCCTGGACAGTGTTTTCACTAATCTCAGAGAATACGTGAGAGTCAGCAATTGCTGGTCAAAGGGTAAGAGAAGAAACATGTGGAAAGCTTGTTATGCCTTGGCACTAAAGAATTAAGGAAAGAATACCTTGGAGGGGAATACTAATAGTTTCTCAAGTCTCAAGAATTATTGCCTGTGAGAACAGTATTGAATTACAATTTGTCAAATTAATAACCACAAAAATTAAAAATAGATGACCTAATTTGGTCTCATGAATTATTTTTGAGAACCACTGACTCATACCAAGGTGTTTCTGCAGCGAAGACTTGGTCCTGGCCTAGTTTCTCCTCTCAGGGGTGAGGGGCGGCGGCCTAACCCCTCCAATTCCCCAGGCCCTGTCTTAGTCGACTGAGCAGCAGGAAAAACATCAGCCAGTGTGGTAGAATTACCTTCTAGAGACATAGACTGAATGTTTTTTGGTTTGATTCTTGGACTCAATATTTTTATGTATGGACAAAGTACTGAGGAAACAGGCACACTGTTGGTGGTGGATTAGAGAGGGCTACAAGTTCTTTGACCCCGTCCAAATTAGGAGGTAGAGTCCATTTCCCCTCCCATTGTGTCTGAACCGGGCTTGTCACTCTTTAACCAACAGAATGTGGCAGAAGTGACCCTGGTCCAGTTGCAGGTCCTGAGAACTGGCAGCTTCCACTTTGTTCTTGGGCACTTCCTCTCTGAACTCAGCCTCCATGAAGTGAGAAGCCCGAGTGTCATGGAGAGGCCACGCATACATGCTATGCGTAACAGCCCTAGCTGAGCTCTCAGCCAATGGTTGGCATCGACTGCCTGCCATCCTTGTGAGCCGTCCTGGTTGTTCCAGCTCAGTTCAACCACCAGATGACTGTGGTCCCAGATGACAGCAGACAGAGTAGAAGAAGCTCCCAGCCCAGCCAAGTGAACCCGCAATAGACCATTGAAACAATTAAGAATTAGCTGCCCCCTAATATTTATGGAGCACTGCCAGACACTGTGCCGCATGCTTTGTATTCTCTATCTTGTTTAATCCCCGCAAACCACCCCAGGAGATGGAAGCTCTTATTAAGATGCCTGCTTGACCAGTGAAGGAATTGAGCTTTAGAAAGGTTAAGTATCTGACAAAGTTAGTGAATAGTGGCACCAACCCTCAAACCCAGGCCTGTGATAAACCATAAAGGAAAAGAACATGAATCTGTATATTTGAATCACTTTGCTGTACACCAGAAACTAACACATTTCAAATCCACTATGCTTCAATTTAAAAAAAAACAAAAAGCCCAGACCTGATTTCAAAGTGTGCCTCTCTGCCCTCCTCATGATCTGCTTTAGTCAGATTAGGCAAAAAGGAATTCCCATAAACTTTACTAGGCAAAACACATACGAATTTATGTGGAAAAACATGCTCAATCTTCAACTCAATGTTCCAAAGAAGACTAAAAAAGACAACAACAACACTTTTTACTCTGGAACATTTCCAAACATGTCTACCAGTTGGACAATGTTTGCACCACCGTGTACCTGTCATGTGGTTTCAATGATTATGAACGGATGACCGGTCTTCTTTCATCTAAATTCCCAACTACTTCTCTCATCCCACTGTGAGATTATCTTAAAGCAAGTCCCAGACATTATGTCTTCTCATCTGTAAATATTTAAGTATGTATCTCTAAAAGATAAAAACTTGTTATTCCCAAACATAACCCTTATCATAACTAAAAAATATTAACAATTTTAAAATATCATTTGTATCCAGTCAAAAATCTTCCACATTATCTCATACTTATTTATTTTAATAGTTTCTTCAAACGAAGAACTAGACAAAATCCCTCCTTGCATGTGGTTAATATACTTCTTGGGATTCCCTCGTAGCTCAGTCGATAAAGAATCTGCCTATAATGCAGGAGACTGGGTTCAGAGAAGGAAATGGCAACCCACTCCAGTATTCTTGCCTGGGAAATCCTAAGGACAGAGGAGCCTGGCAGGCTATAGCCCATCTTAAGTCTTTTTGACAGGTTACCCTTTCCTCTCTTGGCCATGCCACACACTTACCCTCTTATATTCTAGCTATCAGTTTGCAGAAAAAAAATGGACACATTTGCACTGGCAAATTCTCCACAGTCAGTATTTGGCTGATTGTATCCATGCTTCCAATGTCATTTAATATGTTCTTTTAAACCCTATATTTCCTATAAATTGGCAATTAGGTTTAGAGGCTTGATCATATTCAGGTTTGATTTTATTGGCAAGAATATAGTATCCAGGCTTACATTTATGCCTTTAATCCATTTAGAGTTTATTTTTCTGTATGGTGCTAGAGAATGTTCTAACAAATGAACTTATATACAAAACAGAAATAGATGCACCGACATAGAAAACAAATTTATGGTTACCAAAGGGGAAAGCAGGGAAGGAACAAATTATATACACATGGCTATATATAAAATAGATAAACAACAAGGACCTATTGTATAGCACAGGGAATTAGTATACTCAATATTTTGTCATAACCTATCCCTGAAAAAAATATATCTGAATCACTTTGCTGTACACCTGACACTAACAATGTTGTAAATCAACTACACTTCAGTTAAAAAAAAATACTTTGTAAGCAGTACTGTGTACTTCCTGTTGCATCATATCAGGAGGCCTGTAACATCTGGCTGTCCCATTTTTAGTGATGCTAGGATTATTCGTTGAATTCTGTTGTTAGTCCCTCTTTTAAAGTTTTCATCAGCCTTTCACCTGATGGAAAACATTGCCTTGATCCATTATTTCATTAAGGCTTACACATTTGTGAGATTCTAATTTTGTCATTTCTTTTACCTTTATTAATGGAAAATTTTCTATAATAAGGGGCTTCCCTTGTGGCTCAGATGGTAAAGAATCTGCTTGCAATGCGAGAGACCTGGGTTTGATCCCTGGGTTGGGAAGATCCCCTGGAGAAGGGAAAGGCTACCCACTCCAGTATTCTGGCCTGGAGAATTCCATGGAATGTATAGACCATGGTGTCGCAAAGAGTTGGACACGACTGAGTGACTTTCACTTTCTATAATAAAGAACTTTCTTTTATCTACTGTTTGTATACCCTGAATTACAGTTCATATAAGAAAGGCAGAATAAATGCTCGATTCCTTACATTTATTCATCAATATTGTCTAAAGACGATCAAAGAGCTTTTTTTTTCCCAAGAAAAATCATTATGAGCCTGTGGGTTTTTAGCCTATTTAATGTATTTCGATTCATTACATTCATATTTTAATTCCTTACTTAGTTTCATGGAGATATAATTCACATACCATACAATTCACCCATTTAAAACGCACAATTCAATGGTTTTTAGTACATTCACAGAGTTGTGCAATCATTACCATAGTATACTTTTAGAACATTTTCATTCTGCCAAAAAGAAACCTTATACGCATTAGCAGTCATTCTTTATCCGCCTAAAGCTCCAACAATCCTACGCAGCCACTGATCAACTTTCTGTTTTTATTGATTTGCCTATTCTTGACATTTTGTTTAAATGGAATTGCACAACATGTGACCTCTGGCTTTTTCCCTTAGTATAATGTTTTCAAGGTTCATCCATGTTGTAGTATGTGTCTGTACTTTTTATCACCAAAAAATATTTGATTGTATGGCTGAACCATATTTTGTTTATTCATCAGTTGATGGATTTAAGTGGCTTAATCATTACCTTTGGAAATTTAACATCTCTAGTATTTTTTAAATTAATTAATTAATTTCCTTTACATTATTGTGTTGGTTTTGCCATACATTGACCTGAATCTGCCATGGGTATACATGTGTTCCCCTTCCAGAACCCCCCTCCCACATCCCTCCTGATTCCATCTCTCTGGGTCATCCCGGTGCACCAGCCCTGTCTAGTATTTTTCTTTAGGATAGTTCATACATAAAGTTTAAATTTTCCCTTCCTTTAGGATCCTTGGTCAATGTATCGGTTCAGATTAGACTTCACAATCTGTAACAGAAATGCAAAGTATAGTGCGTTAAACATGATAGGGGTTTATTTTTTTTCTTCCATGAAAGGAATTCAGGGTAGTCATCCAGGGTTGATATGGCAGCTCTGCACACATCTAGGGGAATCCCTGGTGGCTCAGTGGTATAGAGTCTGCCTACAATGAAGGAGACATGGGTTTGATTCTTGGGTTGGGAAGATCCACTCAAGAAGGAAATGGCAACCCACTTCAGTATTCTTGCCTGGGAAATCCTATGGACAGAGGAGACTGGTAGGCTACAGTCCATAGAGGCGCAAGAGTTGGATACAACTGAGCGACTAAACCACCACCACACACATCTAAGACCCAGGATCCTTCTTTCTGCTCTCCTGTATTTGGTGCATGCCTTCCATCATGAAGATTGCTTTGTGGTCCATGATGGCTGTTGCAAGTCAACCATTATATATACACATTCAAGGCAGTAGGCAGGAGGGAAGGGCAAGGGCAAAAGTTTAAATCACTTAGATTAGTCAGTTTCCTTTCCAAAGCTTTCTCAGAAGTCTAAAGCAATGACTTTTGCTTTTACCTCATCAGTCATCAATATCTGCAGGGAAAGCTGGAAAAGTATTGCTTTCAAGCTGAGTGCATTGTCACCCCCAATAATATAGGGTTTCTGTTCATAACAAAGAAGAGGAGAATGAGCAGTGGATAGGCAACTAGCAATCTGTGCCACAAACTATAAATCTCAGTAATTGCTATTTTGTGAATTACTTGTAGCCCACTCTGAACACTGCCACTTTAAGACAACAGGACCCCCTAGGGTCCCCCCATAGGGGAGGGCTTTCCACAGCACCTTATCCAAGGCAATCCTTCATGCATCTTACTTTTTACTACCTTGCTTCTCGCCAGGGCTGTGACCCTATTGCCCCTTATGCGCCAGTTCTCTTGCTTGGATTTGGTGACTCATGCACTGATGCCACTCTAGGCTCCTGCTTGTACCACTCAGCCTGGTGACCTACCACTACCTTCCATTTCTGATCTTAACTTCCATCCAATTTCCAACTTTACCATTTCTCGGTGGTCCCTGCCCCCCTCAAAGCAAACAGCCTTTCATAAGGAATAGGTTCTAGTCCCATTGGCTGACAGTTACCATCTCCATCTGTATGTTTATCTATGAAATTGTAACCCCCAAATGTTATGGAATTTTTAACAACCGAGGGAAATTGCTTCTTGGAAAGAGCACTAGCAGGCAGGAAACGTGGGTTCTACACCTTCATTTTTAATTCTTCAACCAATAATTTTTTTTTCTGACCGAGTGGCATGAGGGATCTTAGTTCCCTGACCAGGGATCATGCCTGTTCCCCCTGCAGTGGAAGTACAGAGTCTTAACCACTGGACTGCCAGGGAAGTCCCCAAACAATAGTTTTTTGAGCATTTAACTTTGTGTGAGTCACTGATCCAGCTCTGCAAATTAAATGTGGGAGCTGGGGGATGTCACTTCACATCTTCACACATTCTTTTCCTGGACTAAATGAACTTGAAGGCTATGTTAGCTTGTGTTCTTCTAGTAGCAGAGCCTGAGACAAGGATTTGGAGGAGTTGTGGTCAGGTGTTTTATAGCATGTCCTCCAAGGGGGATGTGTTTGGTGTTTTTCCTCACAATTAGACTGGAGTTATGAATTTGGGGAAGAAAGACCACAGAGGTAAAATGAAATTCTCATCACGTCATATCAAGTACACAAACTATCAACATTATGTCACTCTTAATGTTGACCTTGACCTTGATCAGGGCTTCCCTGGTAGCTCAGCTGGTAAAGAATCCACCTGCAATGCAGGAAACCCCAGTTCAATCCTTGGGTCATGAAGATCCCCTGGAAAAGCAATAGGCTACCCACTCCAGTATTCTTGGGCTTCCCTGATGGCTCAGCTGGTAAAGAATCTGCCTGCAATGCGGGAGATCTGGGTTCAATCCCTGGGTTGGGAAGATCCCTTGAAGAAGGGAAAGGCTATCCACTCCAGTATTCTGACCTGGAGAATTTTATGGACTGTGGAGGCCATGGGGTCGCAAAGAGTTGGACACGACTAAGCAACTTTCACTTTCACCTGGCTGAGATAGTGTTTGTCAGGTTTCTCTACGGTAAAGCTACTCCTTTCTCCCCCTTTCCATACTGTTCTCTTTGTAGGTACAAGACTGTGTATAGCCTACACTTAAGGAGTGGGAAGATACACTCTACCTCCTAAAGGGTGAAGTATCTACATAAATTATTTGGAATTCTTCTGCATAGGCATGTTAGTCTCTTCTTCCCCATTTATTTATTCAGACATTTATATTAGTATGGACTCATGAATATTTGGGTTATAGTCTAATAATACTTTATTTATTTTGTTATTCGAATTGTTCTAGTTTTGGCTCTAGGAGCTCTTAGTTGACTCCTTGTCCTTTTGCCATATTTGCTGTGTGTGTGTGTGTGTGTGTGTGTGTGTGCATGTATTTAGCACTACTTTGCCTTTCGGCACTACAAGATGCTCTAGGCTGATTTTGTATATTCCTTGCCCTCACTCATTTATTAAAAGATCCTGGGTACCTTTAAAAAAATTAGAAATTTGTATTAGAAATCAATATCTAGGCTCTAGGTGTACTTGTTGCTAGTAGCTTATCATTGACTCTAGGCATTCTCAGATGATAGAGCAAGGAAATATACGTGTGTATACTAATAAATGTATATCTACACACCTATAAATATTTCTACATGTATTCATCTATATCTATATTAAGCTAAGTCTATCTCCATACTGATGTGTCCAACTCTAATCCAGTACCACATGGATCATTCTAGCTTTCTCCCCCTTGCTTGTCTGGAACCTCCCACTTTAATGGTGAGAAACCTGGCTTCTGTGATCTGCCATCTATTTGCTTAATTGCTGATATCCAGGATACATGTACAGCAGCATTAGAATTGTTAACCTCTGCCTTCCGTAGGAAGCCACTTTATCAACCAGAATGTGCTGCTTATACATAGTTTCTTTTGATTTTAGTATCCACTAAAATCCAGTATCTAGTCTTTTCCAGTGGATAAGAAAGGGGGTATCCTTTCCAGTATCTACTGGAGATTTTCAGTGTCCACTCCTTTCCAAAGTTACTTAGGAACTTACCTTTTCCCCCACCCTCTTCAGTGAAGTTATTCCATACCCTTGTAATATAGTTAGATTCTTTTGTCACAGTCTAGTCCATCCTGGAATCCCTTGACCTCCTAAATGATTTTTAAAAGAACTTTGCCCACATCAAGCTCACTCTTTATGCTATAAAGTTCTCTGGGTTTTGACAACTGCATAGTGTTATGTATCTGTCATTATCGTACCACAGAGAATAGTTTTTCTGACGTAAAAACCCCTTGTGCTTCACTTGTTCAACCCTCCCCCTTCCACAAACCCCTGGCAACCACTGATCTATTTACTGTCTCTATAGTTTTGCCTTTTACAGAATGTCATATAAATAGAATCATGCAGTATGTAGCCTTCTCAGACTGGGTACTTTCACTTGGCAATATGATTCATCTGTATTTTTTTTGCATGGTTGATAGCACATTCCTTTTTGCCACTGAATAGTACTCCACTGAATGGATGTAGCATAGTTTGTTGATCCATTCACCTATTGAAGGACATCTTGGTTGCTTCAGTTTTTGGTGATTATAAACAAAACTGCTATAAACATTGACATGCATGTTTTTAGGTGGACATAACTTTCAAATAAGTTGGGTAAATACCTAGGAGTACAATTGCTATATTGTATGGTAAGACTACATTTAGCTTTGTAAGAAATTGCCAAATGGTCTTTCAGAATGGCTGTACCATCTTTGCAGTCTCACCAGCAATGAATGAGAATTTCTGTTGTTCCACATTCTCAGATTTGTGGATTTTCAGATTCTCATAGGTGTTTATTGGCGTCATATTGTTACATATAATCTTTGGTGGAATCTTTGGCATTGTTTTTCCTGCTCTGACATTTTGTATTTCCTTCCCCTTGAGGACTTACAATCTGGGCTTTTTGGTATCATTTATGTCATAAGTTCTTCACCTTCTTCACATTTCTTGGTGGAAAAAGAGTTAGCTTGCAGCCTTGGAGACAGCTTTAAGTGCATTGCTGAGTTGGATGCTATAGCATTTCTCTCTAACGAAATGGGGTGTCTAAAATGAGTACTTTCTCACTCACACCCTTCAAACAGCATAGTATTGAAGGTATAATTCCAAGTTTTTGCTGGCAATTGGTTGACCTAAGCTATGATGCCCAGAGAACAAAATTGCTCCAGGAACTAAAATATGGTTAGCTGAAAACAACTTCTGAGCCCTCATATCCATTTCTGCCAGAAATTCCAAACTCTGCCTTGACCCAAACTCATGGTACAGTTCAGTTCACCACCTGCCCACATGTAGCTGGGAAAAAGCTTGGCGCTTAGGCACACTCTGAGGGCTCACCACTTCTCTCACCATCATTTTTTCTGACTAGCTGGTCATAGCCACATGGCAGTCTGACTCCCACTTAGTTATCTTTTTATTATAAAATAAAATATGGAACTACATACAGAAAAAATATATAGATTAGTGAGTTATTGTAAGGTCACACCTTCATAACTACCATCCAGGTGAAGAGTTGTACTTTGTCAGCCACTCTGGAAATCCCTCCATGCCCATGATTTTTGATTTTTTGTAATAATAACTTTCCTCACACTTCTTTACGACTTCATTATACAAGTGTGCATCTTTACACACTCCGGTTTAGACTTGCACTTTAGAAAGTTACTGATTCATCTTTTAAACCTCTTTTTTTTGGGGGGGGGGCATTGTGCCATGTGGCATTTGGGACCTTATTTCCCCAACTAGGAATTGAACCCATACCCCCTGCAGTAGAAGTGCAGAGTCTTAACCACTGGCCCACCATGGAAGTCCCTCTTTTAAACCTCTTTTAATCTACAGTCCCCTTCTTTGTTGCTTTCTTTCCTCTTTATGTTACCTATTGAAGAACATGGACGATTTGACCTACAGAGTTTCCTACAATTTGAATTATGTTAATGACACATTCATGGTGCAATTCAACATATATCCTGTACCCACTTTTTCTTTGACCAGATGTTTGCAAGACTATAAGCAGTGCTGAAGTCTTTCCCTAGGAGATGCTGTCTGATGTGTCTTTTACAACTTTAGCACTTGTTGTGGTCAAATATACATAACATAGGGCTTCCAAGGTGGTGCAGTGTTAAAGAATCTGCCTGCCAGTGCAGAAGCCACAGGAGACGCTGGTTCATCCCTGGGTCAGGAAAATCCACTAGAGTAGGAAATGGCAACCCACTCCAATATTCTTGCCTGGGAAATTTCGTGGACAGAGGAGGCTGGTGGACTACAGTCCATGCTGTCGCAGAGTCAGACACGACTGAGCGACTGAACACTCACAGACGCACACACACACATATCATAAAAATTTACCATTTTAACCATATTTAAGCATGCAGTTCTGTGGCATTAAGTCTCCATTGCATTTTTGTATTACTGTATAATCTTATATGTTACATTTAAAAAAAAATCTTTAAATACTTCTTAGTCCAGAGCCTTTTGAAGGAAATTAGGAGAACCCTAGTCTCACATTTGCTTTCCTCTTACGTCCCTACTTTCCAATCAGCCCAAGCAAACATGAACCAAAGTGAGAAGTGAAACGCCCCACCGCACAGATGCTGTCTGTAATGTCACAAGTTATGACTCACGTTTAGCCTGGAGATTGTCACCAGAGTCAGCAGGAGGAGACAGGCTCTCTAAGTGTGCTGGATTGAGGTTTTAAAATTAATACAGTTTAAATATTGATAATGTTTAAATCTGAGCTGAATCTCTTCTATCCTGCATATATGCTTTATTAAAATTCATCATTGGATTTTTAATGTATTAAAATGTTTGAGTTGCAAATACTTGAACTTTTTTTTAAATGGAAAATATGTGCCTGTAGAGCTTTCTCTTGATCTTTAACCCAGACTTCAGCAGCTGAATAGACAGCTGCAGAAAACTTGCACAATAAAGTTGAATGGGCAAGTTGTACTAACCTTTATCCATTTCTCCCCTTTTGAGTCAATAGATCCCCTATTTTTATTTTCTCTTGTTTTCTTTTTGAGTTTACCCACTCAATTGGACAAACAGATGGGAATCTAACTTGTAAGTGTACAAGGAAGCATTGCAAGTTTCTTTTCTTAAGAGTCTTTTCTAAAGTCTGTAGGAAAATTTTTCATAAAGAAATCAAAGCTCATAATAAAATGAAATTTCAGAAAACCATAAGTCTATGTATAACTGTTATGGATATAAGGAAACTAAATCTGCATCAGACACCACCCCAAAATGCTTTAAAAATTACAGTACACCCAAGTACCCTAATGCTGTGATACCACTGTCTTAAGTACTGGCAGAGAAAGCTTACTTCGAGTAACAATGACAGGAGATCAATAACCATGTCAGATAAAATGGTATCTCCAAGTCTATTTATTGAAAATAAAGAATAAATTAAAAAATGAGTAATTTTTTTGTTTGACAAGTATTTCTGAAGTGCCAATTAAATAAAAACCCTGTGCCCAGCACTGGGTATATAACTGTCAAAGATTATCGAGGATCCAATGGTTGTGAGGGAGAAGCTACTGATGTCAAGGACTATGAAGGTTCTAAAATGGATAAAGCAAATGTGGTGTGTGTGTATATATAGATACTTGTGTATACACACACACAATGAGATACTAGTCAGCCAACAAAAAAAGAGAGAAAGAAATACTAACATTTTTGACAAAATGGATGGACCCTGAGGGCATTATGCTAAGTGAAACAAGTTAGACAAAGATAAATACTCTATCACTCATATGTAGACTCTAAATAAGAACAAAAGCAAAACTCATAAAAAATCCAGACTCATAGAAAAAGAGATCAGATTTGTGGTTGCTAGAGACATAGGTGGGGGGAGGAGGAATTAGATGAAAGTGATCAAAAGGTATTATACAAACTTCCAGTTATAAGGTAAATAGGTACTAGGGATGTAACATACAATGTGATGACTATAGTTAACACTGCTGTATGGTGTATTTCAAAGTTGCTGAGAGAGTAGATCCTAAATGTTCTTATCACAAGGGAAAATTTGTTTTTGTAATTATATAAGGTGATAGATATTAATTAAACTTATTGTGGTAATCATTCCACAATATATGTAAGTCAAGTCATTATGCTGTACATAAACTTATACAGCACGGTATGTCAGTTACATCTCAATAAAACTGAAAAAGTATAAACACTTCTCTTTTTAAAATAAACCGTGAATGGTCTTGCAAACTTGCCACAGTTTCCTGGATGCTGGGGAGAGACATGTGACTTCTTGGTCAAAGGTAAAGGATTTTATTGCTCATGGTGCAGCAAGCAGACTTGCTCCCCAAGTCTGATGAGGCTGAGGTGGATGGGCTCAGATGGATGGCCACACACACAGTGGATGGCATTACAGGACAAAAACTCAAAGGTTAGGAAACTTGAATCTTTCATAATAGATGGTAAATAAGCATGCTTGACTTTGCTGTGGAGGGAGATACCATCTCTATCTTTCAAGCCTGTTAGCAATACAAACATCCATGAAAAGACAATCTGGAACAAGCCAAGGCCAGTCTAGATCAGCCAATAGGCAATTACTCCCAGACGTGTGGATGAACCTCGCAGAGACCAGCAGGGTTGCCTAGCTGGCCTCCAGCTGACCCCAGACACGTGGGCAATGAACATTCTGGTATATTACTGAGGTTCTGTGGTTCCTTGTTACATAGCATTATTGTCTCAATAAACAACTGATACCATCATCAATGGCTTCTTAATACCAAAATCTAATTTATGTTTCCCATTGTAGCAAGAGCTCTCCTTCTGAAATACAGATCTTATCAGAGCACTTTCTTGTTTAAAAGCCTTCAAGTACCAACTGCAACCCAGACACGGAATTCAAATTCCTTGCTGATCTGGTTCCCATTTTCATTTTCAACTTCATCCTTCACCTCTCTCCCCACCCTCCCCCAACCATCCTCCTTGTTTCTGGCATTCCACTCACATAGACTACAAAACGTCTCTGCACTGAAGAAAATAAAATTCTTTCATGCATTTTTAAGGTTATAAAAGTTAGTTACTCATTTTAGTAAATCTGGGAAGTACAGAAAAGTACAAAGAGCAATCTTCTCCCCCAAGGACTTTTTTCATATAGGGCGTATGCTAATGTCAGACATTTAAAAAATTATCACAATAATAGAAGTTATTTTCTACTTATAAAATTTGGAAAAATTTTAAAAAAGCACCACCATTAATAATATTAAAAGATGAATGAAGCTTAAGTAATTACAATATCTCTGATAGACAATTAGTTAATATCTTTACCACATAAATAATTTAAACAAATCCATTAAAAAGGGTCTATATAGTAATTTAAAAAGGCAAAGAGCAGGAGTAGGCAATTTCAGAATAACTACAAATGGCCAAAACCCAAATGAAAACTAAAGAAAAACATGTTCAACTTTAAAAGGTGTAAATTAAAATAATGATCCATGATTCTTTGCGTACAAGTTTAGCTGAGTTAAAAAATAATAAATCTGATTGCTAGCAAGTATATAACTCTCATTTGCTGCTAGTGAATGTTTAAATTGTTAGAATCTTTCTAGAGAGATTAGAGCACTGTTTCTGGGAAGAGTATAATGGTCTAACTCTTTGATCCTACAGTTCTAGGAATTTATCATAAGAAAAAAAATCAGATATGTGTGTGTGGAAGTATGATCACTGCCAGGCTGTGTAATAGAAAGCAAGTAGAAACAGTGTGGTATTGGCATAAAAACAGATATATAGACCAATGGAACAGAATCAAGAGCCCAGAAATAAACTCAAGCATATATGGACAACTAACTTGTGATAAGGGTGCCAAGAATATACAATGAGAAAGGATAGTCTCTTCAATGAATAGTGTTGGAAAAACTGGATCAGTTCATGCAAAAGAATGAAATTGGAACCCTATCTTACAATGTACACAATATTCAATTTAAAATTGATTAAAAACAAACATAAGACTTGAAACCATAAAACTTCTAGAAGAAAACATAGGGAGAAAGCTCCTTGACATTGGCCTTGGCAGAGATTTTTTTTTTTTATATGACACTAAAAGTTCAGGCAACAAAAGCTAAAGTAAATAAGTAGGACTACATCAAACCAAAAACCTTCTTCACAGCAAAGGAGATAATCAACAAAATGGTACAGTCTGGAAGAAAATACTTGCCAACCATATGTCTGATAATGTGTTAATATCTAAAAACAATTATAAGGAACTCATACAATTCAGCAACAAAAAGTCAATCTGATTAAAAAATGGGCAAAGACCTAAATAGACATTTTCCTGAAGAAGACATACAAATGGCCATCAGGTACATTAAAAAGTGCTCACCATCACTAGTCATCAGGGAAATGCAAATCAAAACCACAATGAGCTATATCACCTCACATCTGTTAGGTTAACTATTATCAAAAGAACAAGAGATAAGAAGCGTTGGTGAAGACGTGGAGGAAAAAAGAACCCTTGCACACTGATGGTGGGACTGTTAATTGTTATAGCCACCATGAAAACAGTATAATAGAATTTCCTCAAAAAATTAAAAATGGAAGTAGTAATCCCACTACTGAGTATATATCCAAAGGAAATGAAATCAGTACCTCATAGAGATATCTGCATTCTCTTGTTCATTACAGTATTATTCACAATAGCAAGATGTGGAAGCAACCTAAGTTTCCATTGATTGATAAATGGATAAAGAAGATTTAGTGTATATAGATTATCATTCAGCCTTCAGAAAGGAGATTCTGCCATTTGTGACAACAAAGATGAATCTGGAAGACATCATGCTAAGTGAAATAAGCCAGACACAGAATGAAAAATACTGCATGATCTCACTTAAAAGTAGAATCTAAAAAAGTAGAATTCATAGAAGCAGACAGTAGAATGGTGGTTACCAGGGACAAGAAGGTGAGGGAAATGGGGAGATGTTAGTCAAAGGGCACAAAGTCAAAATTATGTAGGATGAATAACTTCTAGAGATCTAATGTACAGCAGTGGTGACTACAGTTAATGATACTGCATTATATATTGGAAATTTGCCAAGAGAGTAGATATCAGGTGTTTTCACCATACACAAACACACAACACGCACACAATATGCACATGTAACATGCACACATAAAAGGAAGTTATTTAAAGAGATGGATATGTTAACTAGTTTGGCTGTGGTATTCACTTCACAATGTATGTTGAACATCATGTAGATCTTAGCATATACAATTTTTATTAACAAAGAAAGGAAGTAGAAATGATGAAATTCCCAATAATATGAAACTGATTAAATTAAATATGATATATTCAAACAATGAATTGCTATATGAACATTAAAATGGTAAAGTAGAGCTATATTTATTTACTGACATGAAAAGATGTACAGATAAATCTTTAAGTGAGAAAAATAGGATACAAAATTGAATGTTTCATGTGGTCACCTATCAATATATCCAGGTGACTATCTTACAACATTTATTGTATATTATAATTTATTGTATATATATATATAATTAATATGTATAATTTATTTTTCTTTTAAAAATTTTCACTTTTTAATTTGTCTTAATGAAATATGGATTACTTGTATATTTGATTAGGAAACAATGCAATGAAGGATTGATTGGTGTTTTCTCTTAGTTATTTTGAATTCTATTTTCTTACATTTATTGTATACACTTGTAGCTGACACAGTAGGAAAGAAGTTCAGAACATTGTTGGTTGTGCTTTTCATGGGCTCCAGACATCAGAACATTTCATAATTACTCTTAAATGGAAAATTTTTAGCTCTTCCTTTATTGGGTCTTTGGGTGCAGCCTGGTCAGGGAATCCTGGATCTCTGTGAGGGGCTTTCAAGACTCCCAAGTGTGGTGACTGTTTAGAGATACTTAATTTGACAAGGTTTTAGAATGATGAGTTTTCTTACTGGGGAAGAGGGAAAGGGTGGGGGATTTTTAATATGAAGTGGCATGGATGTCAAAGGCTTAAATAGGATTTGCCATGGGAAAATTAAATTTTTTTGTTTCTTTAAAATTTTTTTAACTTTGTTGGCATATAGTTGATTTACAATATTGTGTTAGTTTTGGGTGCACGGCAAAGTGATTCAGTGATTCATATACATAAGCACGGATGCATGCTCAGTTACTTCAGTCGTGTCTGACTCTTTGGCCATGTGGACTGTAGCCCGCCAGGCTCCTCTGTCCATAGGATTCTCCAGGCAAGAATACTGGAGCGGGTTGCCATATCTTCCTCTAGGGGATCTTACAAACCCAGGCATCAAACCTGAGTCTCCTGTGTTTCCTGCATTGCAGGCGGATTCTTTACCCACAGAGCCACTGGGGAAGCCTATATATATATATATATGTATGTGTATATATCTATATTCATTTTTTAATTTCTAGATTCTTTTCTCTTATAGGTTATCACAGAATATTGACTAGAATTCCCTGTGCTATACAGTAGGTCCTTGTTGGTTGTCTATCTTATATATAGTAGTGTGTGTATGTTCATCCCAAGCTCCTGATTTATCCCTCCTCCACCCCACGTTTCCCTTTTGGTAACCATGAGTTTGTTTTTGATATATGTAAGACTGTTTCTGTTTTGTAAGTTCATTTGTATTGTTTTAAAAATTAGATTCCACATAATGAGTGATATCATCTGATATATGTCTTTCTCTGCCTGACTTCATCTAGTATGGTAATCTCTAGGTCCGTCCATGTTGCTGCAAATGGCATGATTTCATTCTTTTTTATGGCTGAGTAATAGTCCACTGCATATATGTTCCACATCTTCTTTATTCATTCCTCTGTTGATGAATGTTTAGGTTGTTTCCATGTCTTGGCTATTGTAATAGTGCTGCAATGAACATTGGGGTGCATGCATCTTTTCAGATTATAGTTTTCTCTGGATATATGCCCAGGAGTGGGATTGCTGGATCATATGGTTCTATTTTAATTTTTTGAGAAGCCACCATACTGTTCTTCATAGTGACTACATCCATTTACATTGCCACCAACAGTGTAAGAAGATTTACTGTGGGAAAATTCTGATGTCCTTTGCTAGAAACCATGGTCTTAACCTTCTTATAGCTCCTGTATTGCCTTATCTATTACTGCATAACAAATTGTTCTAAGACTTAGTGGCTTAAAACAGCAGTAGTCATTTATTATCTCTTATGGTTTCTGTGGGTCAGGGATTCAGACAGGGCAAAACAGAGACAAGCTGGACCTTGTCTGGGCCTCAGCTGAGAAGACTCCATGACTGGGAGCTAGAAACCTCCAAAGGCTCACTTACTCACTTACTCACTTATCTAGTGTCTGATGTCCATTGTCAGCCAGAATACCTACATGGTCGCCTCCTCAGATGGCTCACATAGCGTGGTGGGTGGATTCCAAGTATGAGTATCCAGAGAGAGAGAGTGCAGAGCAAAGCTGTACCCTTTCTATGAGCTAGGCTTGGAATTCATGTTAGCATCACTTTCGTTATAGTCCATTGGTTGGATCTGTCATGAACCTCCACCTAGATTCCAGAGGAACACAGGCCCCACTCTTGGTGGGAGAGATGTCTATGTCACAGTGAAAAAAGAGCATTTTGGGTGGGATACATCGCTTGATACAGCCATTTTGGGCACATACAATCTGTTACACTGCCCAAATTTCTACAGAAACGCTTTTGGATCTTGGATCTATATTTGTAAAAAAAAGAAATCAAAACCACAGAGGACTTTTTTTCTTCTTTTCCTCCCACCCTGCCTCCCTCCTCCTTGTCCTTCCTTCCTTTCAGTTATAAACAGCACAACCATCAGTGAGTTGTTGTTTCACGGTATGAAATCTTGCCAACAGGGTCATTTTGATGGCACTCCCCAAATAATTTTATTTTTGCTGTGCTGACATTTTATTTTCCACATTGCCACAAGAAGACTGTCTTTTGATGTATCTTACTCAATTCTTTTTGAGAAAGATTGTATGGTTCTAAAAACATTAGGATTGGAACAGTATTTTTATTTACCAAGTACTTTAACGTGCTCACTATGTGTCAGGCACTGTTCCAAACGGGCCCTTTACAAATATTAACTTGTTTAATCTTCATAACATGATCAGGAAAGTGAGGCACAGAGAAGTTAAGAAAGTTGCCTGAGGTCACAAAGCTATACATGGCAGAGCCAGGTATCAAACCCAGGGCACCTGACTTCCAAATCTATATTCTTTAAGAAAATTTTAAAAATTGAAGTGTAGTTGATTTACAATGTTGTATTAATTTCTGCTGTACAGCAATGTGATTCAGTTATACATCCATACATATATGCATTCTTTTTAATATTCTTTTCCATTATGGTTTATCATGGGATATTGAATATAGTTAGTTCCCTGTACTGTACAGTAGGACCTCTTGCCCCATCCCTCTCCCACTCTCCTCCCCCTTGGCAACCACCAGTCTGTTCTCCATGTCTGTGCAAATCTGTATTCTCAATCACCATGTTATACTGCCTCTCCATCATCTTTTTACTCCATCAGCCCTCATTAACTAGAACCATAAGGAACAGATAGTCTCAGGAAAACAAATATGAACTCTCAGATGTATGAAATAATGGAAAGCTGAAGAGATATGCCTGGAGCAGTATACCCTGCAGGTTGCCCTCTGGCTAGTCTTACCACCCCTAACAGTTCTCTGCCCCAGAGTGATTGGCACAAAGAACGGTAGTTTGCTAGATGTAATGTGGTGAAATGGGCTTCCCTGGTGGCTCAGCAGGTAAAGAATCTGCCTGCAATGCAGGAGATGCAGGTTTGATTCCTGGGTCGGGAAGATCACCTGGGGGAGGGCATGGTAACCCACTCCAGTATTCTTGCTTGGAAGATTCCACAGACAGAAGAGCCTGATGGGCTATAAACCATGGGGTCGCAGACAGTCAGACACAACTGAAGCCACTGAGCACTCTGTGGTGAAATATCCAAGAGGTGCAAAGTGTTTTGTTAATATTTTAGAATATTTTTCTCACAGAACTTCTGTGATGGGGTATTGTTGCCTCCGTATTGCAGCTGGAGAGTGACAAAGAGATTTAGGGGGACTTCCTCACATTCCACAGTGAACGGACTTCTGAGAAGCGAACAAAATTCTGACATCAGGCCTCTGACTTTTACCGCTGCAAAATAATCTCCCCCAAACAGCCTCTTCCAACAATATCAGGTTTCTTCAGCTGAGTATTTAGGAGGCTGATGGCAAGTCTAATCACCTGGGACATCTTAACAACTAAAGTCACATTTGATGGAAAAACTCGTCAAGAAGCCGTGGGTGACGGAGGGCATCTTGTCAGAAGTCTAGCTCCAAATACGCATGATGCCACATACTTGGAATTCTGGAAGGAGAATGCAGAATTGGTTCAAGAGAAGTAACAGAGAGGTTTATCTGATTCTCTGAATACAGTTTTCAAAGGAAAAACAAGTTCTCCAGGAGCTGAAAAGCACCATTTATTCAAAACAGTAACTGAAGCATTTGTTATTGGTATAAACAAAGACATAAAATAGATCCTCAGGCAGACTTTCAGGAAACCGGGGGCAGGAGGGAGCAAAGAAAGAAGAACCGAAAGAGAGAGAGAGCTTAGACAAATAAGCAGTTTTGTCTTGAACATTTGCCAGGGAAAGCTGGGTAATGACGGATTCGAAACAAAACGAAAAGGAAACGGGGTAAGGAAAGTGCTACAAGAAATAAATTCTGGTGGTGTCCACATAAATGAAGAGATTCAAGTCTCATTGGGGGTGGGGATGAGGGCATGGGGACTGTTGGACAGGGTCAAACTCCCGGTTTAAAAAAAAATTATGGCAAATGAATGAGCAGAAGGGAAAAGATGAATAAGGAGTGAGAATAGAAAGAGGAAAGGAAGCAGGTTTAACAGGAAACCAACTAAAATAGACAAGTACAGACAGTGTCATCAGAAGGGAGAGGGGGAGAAGGGGCCATTAACACTAGACAAGCAGAAAATTCGAGGAGAGACGGTTTTAAATATTAAAAAATGCACGCCTTTCAAATTACCTGCCAATTCTATCTCTGAATTATAGAGGACGGAAGCTCTGGATGTTGTCACAGGAACGATTAGTTCCTATGATTTGTCATCCCAGAAGTCAGCTGTTTTTCAAGGCCACTGTGCAGGGTCCTGATGGCCAGTTTTGGATGCTCTCCAAAGCTTGGGGAGTAGGGGGAGGTGGTCAGTGGGGCGGGGAAGAGGAGGGGATATGCGAGGCCTCGAGGAAGGTATGGGGAAGGATGGGTGGGTTGGGTGGCAAGAACCCCTGACCACCTGACTGCAAATGTTAGAATAGGGTGCCAAGCCTCGCCTGGTCACAGAGAACTTCCTCCCATACTGCTGTGTGCATGCTAAGTTGCTTCAGTGGTGTCTGACTCTGTTACCCCACGGACCTTAGCCCACCAGGCTCCTCTGTCCATGGGATTGTCCAGGTAAGAATACGGGCTGCTGCTGCTGCTGCTAAGTCGCTTCATTTGTGTCCGACTCTGTGCGACCCCATAGACAGCAGCCCACCAGGCTTCTCTGTCCCTGGGATTCTCCAGGCAAGAGTACTGGAGTGGGTTGCTATTCCCTTCCCCAGGGGATCTTCCCAATGCAGGGATGGAACCAAGTCTCCTGCGTTGGCAGGAGGATTCTTTACCACTAGCGCCACCTGGGAAGCCCTCCCCTACTGGTAGGGCTGCTCAGTGTCCATCTGTCATGCAGTTTCCCCAAAGCTCTAGGACAAATTCTGGCCTCAGCCTGGACTATCTCAGGAGCCTTGGCCCCGATATGTCAGGATCCAGAAACAGGGCAGCCTTGCAGTTAATGCTGTCTTGACCATGAACTTCTGTCTCCCTAACTAGAAGCCACAGTTCTGCTCTCTCCTGGCCTTGGGTCTGTTTTCTGTATTGACGGCTGTGCCATGGGCTCCTGACTGGTTCCTAAAAGCCTCTTAGCTTGGGGCCCTTGCCTTAGCCTTGATTAGCTCTCTCACACGAGTCAGAGTCATGCCCAAACCCCTTCCCAGGGATGGGCACCAACTACTGGAGGAAGGTGATGACTCTCCCCCCCTGCCCATCTGTTCTCTTGTCTCCTTAAGCATCACCTATGCCTGGATTCCCATCATCTGCTCTGAGCACCTTTAGGGACATTTTGTTCACCCAAGTGTGTCCTTCCTAATGGTACCGAGATCACTCGGTCAGCTGTGCTTTGCCATGGCTGTCAGAGGTCACAGGCTGTCTGCTCTGTGGGACTGCTCTTCTCCTAGAAGCGGGGTTAATGGCCCATGTCCCTGCAGTTGAGACTGTCCCATTCACCCTTGTGCCATTCCAGGGAGGAAGGGGAACCTGTGAGATGTCAGTCCTTCCCAGTCTGCCACCCATCTTACTACAGCCAACCTGGGCATTCCCAGAGGGTTTCTTACAAAAAAAGAAAGAAAAAAGCATATATATATATATATATATATATACACACACACATATATATATATAATATATTAGAATATACATAGAAAATAAATAAATGAATGATTTGTTTCAGCACCCTCAAAAATATTTTACTAATAGGGTTGTGTTTACCTACATGAGAGCCAAGAAGAGACTAGGAAAAACACATTTATTTATTTAATTTAATTAATATTTTTATTGAAGTATAATCGATTTACAGTTTTGTGTTAATTTTTGCTATACAGCAAAGTGATTCAGTTATACCTATATACACATCCTTTTTAAAAATATTATTTGCCATTATGGTTTATCACAGGATACTGAATATATTATAGTTCCTTGTGCTACACAGTAGGACCTTGTTGTTTATCCATTCTATATGTAATAGTTTACATCTTCCAGCCCCTGAATTCCTAATCCATCCCTCCATCACCCTTCCTACCCTTGGCGACCACAAGTCTGTTCTCCATGTCTATGAGTCTGTTTCTGTTTGAACAATAGGTTCATTTGTGTCATATTTTAGATTCCACACGTAAGTGATATGTTATTTGTCCTTCTCTCTCTGACTTACTTTACTTAGTATGATAATCTCCAGGCTCATCCATGTTGCTACAAATGGCATTTTTTTGTTGTCGTTGTTTGGAAAAAGAAGTTTGGAATGCAGAGATGTGGCAGACACTGTCAATGCCCCACTCACAGCCCCTTGGCACTTACTTTTCAGGACTCAGGCTCCCTCTGGTGAGCACCTGTGACTCACCTAGTGGGCAGGGCAGGCAGGAAATACCAGAGAGTTAATACCCCTGGGAGCAGCCCTCAGCCAGAGATGGAGTTGATAAATACCCTTGCTCCCTTTCTTCACTGGGAGGAGGGGACCAAAGTGTGTCCTGTGCTATCTCCCCAGAGTTCCCTAGCGGGAGGGAGGCTTAGTTGCCCATAGCCATAATCTGCTCCACAACTTTTTGGCTCCATCTTTTCCCCACATCACTTTCTCACTCTCCTTCTGATGTTTCCTGAGATCATCTTCCCGCTGCTTCCAGTTCTTGTCTTGGGCTCTGTTTCTGGGGGAGTCCAAGCTAAGGCAAGAGATTGCATACCCAAGCTTAAGGATTTAAGTGTTTTCCTGTGATGCCATACCTGATCTGAACACTAGCCTAATAATGTATAGTATTGATAATGTTTCCTTTTTACCCCTGTCTTTTATTTTTTTTAATTGGAGGATAATAGCTTTGCAATGTGAGGTTGGTTTCTGCCATACAACATCATGAATCAGTCATAACTATATATATATATATATACATATATATATATATATATATATCCCCTCCCTTTTGAGCCTCCAGTAATATACTTTCTGTAATGTATTATTAAAGGAAAAACATACCAAAGAGCCTTATGCACAGCACTTCTTTCTGAGTTGCATGAACGCTGCTGGACTTTGAGAGGCTAGTAGCTGTTAAAAGATTTGGGGCTCAAATATGCTTGAGTTCAACAAAATGAAGCAGGTTTCTTCACTTCAGTACTCCTGTAGTCTTTAGGAAATTAAGAGACTCTGTCAGTTTCCAAATTCAGTTGATCTTAGAATCACTTTTCCTCAGGAAGTCCTCTTAATACCTTGCAAAGGAGGCTGGCATTTCAGGGAACAGACTTTAGAAAAGGCCTTGGTGTGCAAGCTACAGGATTAAAACATAGTATTGAGCAAAGGACGAGGCAAGTTTTTCTGGGGATGAGAATGCTGCATTTCAGGGCACCTGTGTTTTCTTTCATGTTTTAGCCTACTAGAAGGACAGTCATCTGTGGGCTGAGATCAGATGTTAATATTTCTTTTGCACAGAAAATCAACTATTTAAATGTTTTTACTTGAACATTCACTGAGAAAAGAGGCAGAGAAACTTGTTCCTCAAAGTGTGGTCGGTAGACCAGCAGCATCAGCCTCAAACTAGTAAAATGGTGACACTGGTAGACAGGAATAATAGGCATGTGTTTATATTCATTAGTAGGAGTATTACCTAAAAGAACTAATAAGAAAACTATATAAGGAGATAGATGCAAAAAACCTGCACAATTCTAAAAAATATTCTAGAAACCCAGAGGAAGGCAGGAAAAAGAAAACTGAAATGAAAAGCAGAGAATAAGCAGAACACAAAATATAAAAAGGCAGGTATAAGATTTTATATATTAATAATTAAATTACATTTAAATGGCCTAAATATACCAATTATGGGGGGCTTACCAGGTGGTGCTAGTGGTAAAGAACCTGTCAGTGCAGGAGACAAAAGAGACGTGGGTTCGATAGCTGGGTTCCCTGGAGTAGGAAGATCCCCTGGAGTAGGAAATGGCAACCCACTCCAGTATTGTTGATTGGGAAATCCCATGGACAGAGGAGCCTGGCGGGCTACGGTCCACAGGATCGCAATGAGTTGGACATGGCTGAAGTGATTTAGCACAATTATAAGATAGAGAGTAGCAGAATAGATTTTAAAAATGACTTGGTTATATGTTGTCTATAAAAAATGCACTTCAAATATGGGTATTTGAATTTAATATGTATTGATATACATATAAAATATGATATGGGTTGGTTGAAAGGGAGAAGATGGGAGAGCTATATAATTCAAACATGAATCAAAATAAAGCAGGAGGGAGGGAGGAAGGAGGGTGGTTCTGGAGGGGGAGCATATGTAAACCCATGGCGATATCATGTCATTGTATGGCAAAACTAATAAAAATAAAAAATAAAAAAAATAAAGCAGGAGTGGCTATATCAATAGAAGATAAAGAAGACCACAGAAAAAAATTACCAGGCAGAGAGAATATTACATAATGATAAAAGAATAAATACACCAAGAAGACATAGCATTCCTAAATATGTATGCACCAAACCACAGAACAGCTAAATATGTGAATAGAAAACTGATAGAACTGAAAAGAGAAATAGACAAATCCACAGATATAGTTGGAGACATCAACATTCCTCTCAACAACTAATGAACAGCTGGACAGAAAATCAGCAAAGATATAAAAGAATGCAACACTACCATCAACCAACATTTATAAAACACTCCACCTAACAAAAGAAGAATACATATTCCTTTCGAGTGCTCATGGAACATATATACCAAGATAGAACATTTCCTGGACCATAAAACAAACCTCAACAAAATTAAAGGATGAAATCATAGAGTTGTTTTCTTACCATGATATCATCAAACTAGAAATCAATACCTGAAAGATAACAGGAAAATTTTTAAAAACTTGGAAATGAAACAAAACATTTCCAATAATCCATGTGACAAAAAGGAAGTCTCAAGTGAAATTTTAAAAAATACATTAAACTGAAAATGAAAGTCACTCAGTCATGTCTGACTCTTTGTGACCCCATGTATATAGTCCATGGAACTCTCCAGGCCAGAATACTGGAGTGGGTAGCCTTTCCCTTCTCCAGGGGATCTTCTCAACCCAGGGATCAAACCCAGGTCTCCCACATTGTGAGTGGATTCTTTACCAGCTGAGCCACAAGGGAAGCCCACAAATACTGGAGTGGGTAGCCTATTCCTTCTCCAGGGGATCTTCCTGACCCAGGAATCAAACTAGGGTCTCCTGCATTGCAGGCAGATTCTTTACCAACTGAGCTATCAGGGAAGCCCAACTGAAGGAAAATTAAAATGAAAACATGTTTTATCAAAATTTGTGGGACACAGCTAAAGCTGTGCTGAGAGAAAAATTTATAACACTAAATGCTTACATTAGAAAGGTGGAGGGAATTCCCTGGTAGCTGGAAAAGATAAAAGAAAAAAGAAGCAAAGTCTCAAATCAATAATCTAAGCTCCCACCTTAAGAACCTAGAAAAAGAAAAAATAAACCTAAAGGAAGTAGAAGAAAGGAAATAATAAAGGTAAAGGCAGAAATTAATGAAGTTGAAAACAAAACAAAAAAAATAGAGAAAAGTCAGTGAAACAAAAAGCTGGTTCTTTGAAAAGACTGATAAACACTGTGGTTGTCATTACACAAATCTGCATATGTAACAAAATGATACAAAACTGTACACACACATTGTACCAATGTCAATTTCCTGGTTTTAATATTGTACTATAATTATGTCGGATATAATCATTAGGGAAAACTGGGTAAAGGGCTCGTGGGACCTCTCTGTACTATTAATATCTTTACAACTTCCCGTGAATCTATAATTATCTTAAAAAGTTAGACAATTTGGAAAACATCTGTACAACTAAAATTTTGTTTATTTTACAATTATGTAAAGTCCTCATAGGAAAACTAGAGGGTGCTTATAACAAATGGACCCTATTCCTTCATCTGGTTTTAATATTACATGGTTCCTTGACATTTCAAAAACCTGGTTGCCTTCTTCTGAATGTTGTCTGATTTGTCAGTGTTCTTAAATACTGATGCCCAGAGGGAGCACCTGCTTCAGATGGGATATCACCTCCCTTGCTCTAGATGCTATACTTTTGTTAATGCAGCCACAGTCTTCTCTGGCTTTTTAAGGAGCCATAGCATACATTCTTGTGTTGTTTTTGGTCTTGTAATCATATAAAATTTTCAGATCTTTGCATATTAATGGAAAAATTTCACCGTTAGTACTTATATAGTCGGTTATCATGAACTTATGTGGAAAACTTTTTGTTTATCTCTTTTGGATTTCACTTTGTTTGATTCGGTCCAGCTTTGTCCCATCACGAGTTTTCAGACTCGGTTGCCTATCATAAAGGCTGTCTCCACATTGTGATCCAGCTGTAGATACATTGTTTCTATCTTTCTATGGCTTCATCTCAGTCACTGCTATAAAAATGTTGAAAAGGACAGGGTATAATAACTATAGAGGTATACTACTTTGATGTTAAAACAGAAAGTTACCATTCAGCTGCATGGAATGCAGATAGCCTTTACAGTTAATGCTTTGAGGTTCTGCCTCAAGTTCTTTTTTTTTTGTAGCTAAAAAAACATGTAACATGAGATTTACCCTCAACAAAATTTTTTTTTACCCTCAACAACTTTTTAAGTATAAAATATAATATTGTTAACTGTAAACATATTTTGTACAGCATATCTCTAGAACCTTTTCATCTTGCATGACTGAAACTTTATGCCCATTGAGCAGCAACCCTCCCACCCCCACTCCCTAACAATTACCAATCTACTTTCTTCTTCAATGAGTTTGATGACTTTAGATGCCTCAAATAAGTGGAATCATATAGTATTTGTCCCTCTGTGACTGGCTTATTTCCTTAGCATAATGTCCTTAAGGTACATCTGTGTAGTAGTAGATGACAGTATTTCCTTCTTTCTGTGGTTGAATAATATTCCATTGAAAGCATATACCATTTTGCTCTATCAATTCATCTGTTGAAAGGCATTTAGGTTGTTTCCACTTCTTGGCTGTTATGAATAATGTTGCAATGAACACAGAAATGCAAATATCTCTTTGAGATCCTGATTTCAATTCTTTTGGGTAAATACCTAAAAATAGGATTGCTAGATCATATATAATCCTTTTATTAATTTTTTGAGGAACTATCACAGTATTTTCCATAGTGGCTATACCATTTTGCATTCTTTTTTCCTCCATTTTGTGTTCTTATTAATACCAACAGTGCACAAGTGTTTTAATTACTCCACATCCTCAGCAACTATTTTTTTTTATCAATTTTGTACTATGTAGTATTTTTTCTTTCTCTTCTAGTTTTATTGACATATAAGTGACATATAGCACTATATATGTTTAAGGCATACAGCATAATGATTTGACTTCCATACATCATGAAATAAAATTATTTCTATTTGTAGATGACATGATTTTCTATGTAGAAAACCATAAAGATTCAACAGCAAAAAACCCAGTTACAACTAATAAACAAATTCTATAAAGTTACAGGATACAAAATCAATATACAAATACCAGTTGTATGTCTATACAGTAAGAATGAAGTATCTGAAAAAGAAATTAAGAAAAATATCTCATTTACAATAATATCAAAAATAACAAAATACATAAGAATAAACTTAACCAAGTAATTGAAATTCTATACTCTGAAAACTACAAAACCCTGAGGAAAGAAATGGAAGAAGACACAAGTAAATGCAAAGATATCCTGAGTTAATGAATTGGAAGAATTAATATTGTTAGAATGGCCGTGCTCCTCAAAACCGTCTATAGAGTCAATGCAATCCCAATCAAAATTCCAATGGTGTTTTGTTTTTTTTTAACAGAAATAGAAACAATCCTAAAATTCATATGGAACCACAAAGGACCCCAAATAGCCAAAGCAATATGGAGAAATAAGAACAAATCTGGAGGTCTGGTGTAGAGTTAGGTTGCTTATTTGAAATCTTTGTTCTTTTTTTTTAATGTAGGTGTTTATCACTGTAACATTCCTTCTTAGTACTGTTTTTTTCTGTAGTCCATAAGTGTTGGTATGTTGTACTATGGTTATCATCTTTTTCAAGATATTTTGGATTTCTTTGATCCATTGATTGTTTAGGAATATGTTGTTTAATTTCCACATATTTGTGAATTTTCAGTTTTCCTTTGCTTTTTATTTATAGCTTCATTCCACTGTGGTCAGGAAGGATACTTGGTATGATTTCAATCTCCTTAAAATGTGTTGAGACTTGTTTTGTTGAACTAACATGTGATCTATCCTGGAGACTGCTCTGCTGCTGTTGGGTGGAATATTCTTAAATGTCTCTTAAATCCATTTGGAGTATAGTGTTGTTCAAGTGGGCATTGAAATCTACTATTGTCATGTTGCCGTTAATTTGTCCCTTCAGTTCTGTCAATGTTTGTTTCATATAATTAGGTGTTCTAATTTGGGTGCATGTATGTTTATAGTTGCTATATCTTCCTGGTAAATTGATCCTTTTATTATTATGTAATGCCCTTTTTTGTCTCTTGTGCCAGTTTTTGACTTAAAGTCTATTTTGTCTGTTATAAGCGTAACCACTTCTGCTCTTTTTTGGTTACCATTTGCATGGAATATTTTTTCTGTCCTTTTGTTTTCAGCCTATATGTATCCTTAACTGAAAGTGAGTCTGAAGACAGCATGTAGTTGAATATTTTATTTTATTCATTCAGCCATTCCATGTCTTTTGATTGGAGAGTTTTAATCCATTTACATTTTAAGTAATTATTGATAGGGAAGGACTCACTACTACCATTTTGATCATTGTTTGCTGTTTGTCTTGTAGGTATTTTGTCCCTCTATGCTTTTCTTGCTGTCTTCCTTTGAGTTTCATTGATTTGATTTATTTTTTTGTAGAGACTTGCATTGATTCCTTTCCTATTTTCTTTTATATATTTTCTATAGGTATTTTCTTTGTGGTTACCATGGGACTCACATGAAATATCTAATGTTATAGCATTCTATTTTAAGCTGATAACAATTCAATCACATAAAAACTTCTACTTCTCCCCCCTCTATTCTATGTTATTTATGTCATAAATTATATCTTTTACATTGTGTGTCCATTAACATATTTTATAGTTATTTTTATACTTTTGTATCTTAACTTCCATACCACAATGAAAAGTGATTTATGCATCATAGTACAGTAAGACAGTATTCTATATCTATCTATATATTTATCCTTAATAGTGAACTTTATACTTTCATATGCTTTTGTGTTACTGTTTTGTGTGTTTTCATTTCAAGTTGAAGGATTCACTTTAGCATTTCTTGTAAGACTGGCCTAATGGTGGTTAACTCTTTCAGCATTTCTTTATCTGGAAAAGTGTCTACTTCCCATTTTTGATGGACAGTTTTTGCACTTATAGTATTCTTGGTTAGCAGTCTTTTTTTTTTCAGTACTTTGAATATATTCCTTCTGGCCTGCATGGTTTCTGCTAAAAAATCTGCTTATCGTCTTACAGGGGTTCCTTTGAGTGTGATGAATCACTTTTCTCTTGCTGCTTTCAAAATTCTCTCTTTGTTTTTCACTTTTGACAATTTGATTATCATATAGCTTGTGGGATTCTTATATCTGGATGCTATTTCCTTTCCCAGATTTGGAAAGTTTTCAGCTGTTATTTCTTTAAATAAGCTTTCTCCTTCTTTCTCTCTTAATCTTTTGGGACTATCATAATGCCTATGTTGATCTACTCAATGGTGTCCCGTAAATCCCCTAAGATTTCTTCACTGTTTTTCATTTTGTTTCTCTGATTGGAAAATTTCAAAATGAACTGTTGAGTTTGCTGATTTTTTTTTGCTGACCACGTCTGATGTTGAACTCCTCTAGTGAATTTTTTCAGTTTAGTTATTGCATTCTTCATCTCCAACATTCTATTTGGTTCGTTTTTATATTCTCTATCTTTTTGTTGAACTCGCTGTGTCCATCTATCATTTTTGTGAACTCACTGTGCATTTTTAATGGTGGTTATTTTGAATTTTTTGTCAAGTAACTCATATACCTTCGTTTCTTTATGGTCAGCTTTTGCACATTTATTTTGTTCCTTTGATTGGGCTATTTTCCCCTGTTTCTTAATGTTGCGTATAACTTCGTGTTGGTATATGTTGATATTTGCAAAAAAAAGCAGCCATCTCTCTGTCTTTAGGACTGCCTTGTACAAGGGAAGACCTTCACCAAACAACTTGTCTAGAGATTCTGGGGGGCCTCTCAGACTTTTCTGTGGATGTTTCTTCTCTGGACTTGTGCAATGTAGATTTCTCATTAAAGAGATTTGCTTGTTTTTTTTTTTTTCATGCAGGAACTCATAATCTCTTGTTTACTCTGACTGGTGTCTGTCTGTTGTACTGTGCATCCTTTGAAGCAGCAGCATGGCACCATATGCTTTTTTGGTGGCCCCCAGGCATCTAGAGTATATCAGGTCCTGTCAGCACCACAAGTTGTGCTAGACAGAAACCAGTTCCTTGGGCAGCCCCACAACAAGCCAGGGTGTGGGACGCTTGCTCCACTCTTTCCCTCCTAAGGGAGAGGCTGCCAACATGTATTGGCCTCTGAACCCTGTACCGTGGGCGCCCCTTAGCAGCAGCAGGCTGCATTGATCTGTCTGGGCTTTAGCAGCCCTGAGGCATTTGGAATATGCTAGCTTCCGTCCATGGTCTGAGACAGAAACCAGTCTTGCGGGCGGCCCCCCTGGAAAACTAGAACATTAGACATACGCTCCACTCTTCCTTTTCTGCTTGAGGGAGAGGCCCCTTGAGGGAGAGGCCTCTGTCTGCTGTACTGCGGGTCCTTAGGAGCAACAGCGTGCTACCTAGGCCTTTTTCTGTTATTGTTGTTCTCAGCAGCCCCCAAGCAGTTAAAGCATGGTCTGAGACAGGCGAGACAGAAGCCAGTCCCTCGGGTAGCCTCTTTTGAAAAGTCAGAACATTGGATAAGCAGTCTAGTCTTCTCTTTCCCTCCCTCTGGAGAAGCCAGGAGCTGGGAGTTTCCTTTTATGGCACTATGTCAGGGACTATGGTAAGAGGATGCCATAAAATTTCCTACTGGCTTTAATATAGGTGGTTTCATGCTTGCCTGGTGTACAGGGACCTTTTAACTGGTTTCTGGATTTGTCATAAAGGGATTTCTTATCCACGTTCTGTTGATTTCTCCGTGGGAGGAAGGAAGGTCCTGTTCTGCCATTTTGCTGACATCATCATGCCTCAGCTTTGAGCCAAGGCCGTTCTTCCTTGGTAGCTCCCACACCGAGTCTGAGTATGGTGGGGGTATGAGGCCCTTGCCATGACTGTGCAGTGTGCATCTCCTGTAATGAGCAGTCTTCTCTGTGGAGCTCCCTGTAATACAACAGGCTAAGACTGTCACATCTTTTTTGCATTCTGAAGCTGGCTCTGCCCAGTCTGCATTCTCCCCATTTTATCTTTCACAAGCATTACCTACCAATAAACTTCCTCACCCCTAACTCTGTCTTAACATCTGTTCCTGGAAGACTCAACTCATAAACAAGTCAGAGATCACAGTCTTGTGGCTCTGCCTCAGTCTTCATTCTTGGCTGACATTGATCACTCAGTGAATACCCTCTGGGGAAAGTTGTTCCAAGTGGTCTCTCTTCAATTCATCTTCTGTTGCCACCAATTTACTTGTGGCGAAGACCGACTGGCTGTTTACCAATTCTCCTTGGGAACATTGCTAGACCACCTTTCCCACCCTCCCTTTCTGTTAGGTGAAAATATGTTTATTTTCTTCTCTTGGCACCTGTAGAGGTTCAGATATGTTGGCAAGAGCATATCGTAGGCTTCGAGATGTATGATCAGTGTTTCCTTTTTCTGGGTTCTCTCATCTAGAAGGAATCATATTTCAACTAACTTGGAAAAATGGATTCTGAGAGACTAGATAGAGAGATATGCCCTTAGATGGCAAAGAAAGACAATATCGTGTTGGTTTGTAAAACCTGACTAGGAACTGTTTAATGGGATGAATGGGGGCTAGAGTTATTGTTCATCACTGCCACCATCTGGAGGTAATTTTAGAGTGTTCATTACCACAGCGCTCCAATAACAGAAGGACTTGTTCTTGAGAGGCTCAGCCCAGAGAAACCCATCTCCCATGGTGCCTGCCTGTGAATGCTGAACCAGTTATTGTTCTGCAGTGATATTTTAGGCATTGGTTATGAAAGTTGAAAATATTTGTCCTTTCTGAGAACGACTTGTAGCCCACTGTTCCAATCTGTGCCAGATTCTCAATGAAGCCTTAAATGTCCTAATTAGTAATGCTATTCCAGAGGCATTGATGTTGCAGAATAATATTTGTGCATGTCTAACGATCCTCCATCTGCCCTAGATCCATGACACTTACCACCTAGCACTTCATCTCCTTGCTGGCATAAGCAATATTCTATAGTATAATCTCTATAGTAATGCTTGACAACATGACAGAGGTTAATAACCTACCTAAACTTTACTTGGAATGGCACCAGCATACTTGCCTTTGTTTTGCTATTGTCATTGCTGTTGTGCCTACGTTCATGCTAAGCTGCTTCAGTCGTGTCTGACTCTTTGCAACCCCATGGACTGTAGTCCACCAGGCTCCTCTGTCATGGGATTCTCCAGGCAAGAATACTGGGATGGGTTGCCATGTGCTCCTCCAGGGGATCTTTCCAACCCAGGGATGGAACACATGCCTCTTATGTCTCCTGCAATGGCAGGCGGGTTCTTTACCACGGCGCCACCTGGGAAGTCCATTGTTACTGCTGTTAGCTCAACGTAAAATTTTGTTTTCTTTCATGAGCTAGTTTAAAAATAAGTTGCACACTGGCAAATGTATAGCCACTTTAAATTTTTTACTTTTTTCCCTTTTAAAATAATCATACAGTAAAATGGATTTTTTACTTTGGTGGACAATGCTATGAATTTTAAACCATATGTAGATTTGTGTAACCACCACTACAATTAGAATACTGAATAGTTCTGTCGCCTCCCCAAAACTTTCTCATGCTGCCCCTATATAGTCAAATCCTCATATCCTAAACACCATTGATCTGCTTTCTGTCTCTATAATTTTTTTGAGAATGTCATATAAGTGGAATCATATAGTATATGACCTTTAGAGACTGACTTCTTTAACTTAGCATAATACCTTTGAAATTCATCTAGGTTGTTCTGTATAATAATAGTGTATTCCTTTTTATTGCTGAGTAGAATTTCATTATTATTGATGTACCACATACAGTTTGTTAATCCATTCACCAATGGAAGGACATTTGGGTGGTTTCCAGTTTGGGGCAAAGGGAATAGAGGGAATATAAAAGTTAATGTGCAAGTTTTTGTGTGAACATAGCTTTTGTTTATCTAGGGCAAACGTTGGTACACATCTTCTGTAATGGGCCAGATAGTAAATACCTTAGGCTTTATGGGCCACATATAGTCTCTGTAACATATCCTGTTTTGTTTTGTTTTTTAATTCTTTAAAATTGTAAAAAATGTTTTTCCCCTATAGGCCATGCAAAAGCAGATCCTTGGCTTGATGTGAACTGTTTGCCTTAGTGTGATGACCTCTGTTCTAGGACACATGCCTAGAAGTGGGATTGTTGGGACACATGCTAATTATGTGTTTAACTTTATAAGAAACTGCTGCATGGCTTTCCAGAGTGACTGTACCATTTTGTCTTCTGATCAGCAGTGTATGACAATTCCAGTTGCTTTACATCCTTGGCAGCATTTGGTATTGTTACTGTTTACTTTGTTTTGTATTGTTTCAGTTCAGTTCAGTCTTTCAGTCATGTCCAACTCTTTGTAACCCCATGGACTGTAGCACGCCAGGCCTCCCTGTCCATCACCAACTCCCTGAGTTTACCCAAACTCATGTCCACTGAGTCAGTGATGCTATCCAACCATCTCATCCTCTGTCGTCCCCTTCTCCTCCCACCATCAATCTTTCCCAGCACCAGGGTCTTTTCAAATGAATCAGCTCTTTGCATCAGGTGGCCAAAGTAATGGAGTTTCAGCTTCAGCATCAGTCCTTCCAATGAACATCCAGGACTGATCTCCTTTAGGATGGACTGGTTGGATCTCCTTGCAGTCCAAGAGACTCTCAAGAGTCTTCTCCAACACCACACTTCAAAAGCATCAATACTTCAGTGCTCAGCTTTCTTTATAGTCCAACTGTATTGTTTAGCTAGTCTAATAGGTGTGTGGTAGTATCTCACTGGGATTTCATTTTGCATTTCCCTAACAGCTAATGATGATGAACATCTTTTCATGTGCTTATTTACCATCTACATATCTTCTTCAGTGAAAGCCTGTGTATGTCTTTTGCCCATTTTCTGATTGTTTTGTTACTGTTGAATTTCAAGAATTCTTTATATATTCTGAATACAAATGCTTGGTCAGATTTGTAGTTAGCAAATTCTTTCTCCCCAAGCCATCGCTTCTCTTTTCACACTCTTAAAAGGGTCTCTCACAGAGAAAAAGTTTTAGTTTTGACGACATCCAATTGATCAATTTTTCCTTCTATGGATCATGCTTTTGGTGTCAAGTTTAAGAATTCTCTGCCTAACCCTAGGTCCTATAGGTTTTGTTCTACTTTCCCCTGAATCTTTTATAGTTTTATGTTTTGCATTGAAGTTCATGATCCATTTTTAGTTAATTTTTGTATGAGATGTTTTGTTGCTGTTGTTCAGTCACTCCATTGTGTCCGACTCTTTGCGATCCCATGGACTACAGCACACCAGGCCTCCCTGTCCATCACCAACTCTCAGAGCTTGCTCAAACTCATGTCTGTTAAGTCGGTGATGCCACCCAACCATCTCATCCTCTGTTATCCCCTTCTTCTGCCCTCAATCTTTCCCAGCCTCAGGGTCTTTTCTAATGAGCCAGCTCTTCATATCAGATGGCCAAAGTATTGGAGCTTCAGCATCAGTCCTTGTAATGAATATACAGAGTTGATTTCCTTTAGGATTGTTTAGGCTGAGATTATTTTCCCCTAAGGATGTACAGTTGTTCCAACTCCATGTTGAAAAGGCAGTTTTTTCTCTGTTGGATTGCTTTTGCTCCTTTGTTGAGAATCAGTTGTACGTGTTTATGTAGGACTATTTCTCGGTTCTCTATTCTGTTCTATTAATCTATGTGTCTATCCTCCTGCAAAATACCACATCATTTTGATTACTGTGAAAGTGTGAAAGTGTTAGTCACTCAGTCATGTCTGGCTCTTTGCGACCCCATGGACTGTAGCTTGCCAAACTCCTCTGTTCATGGAATTCTCCAGGTAAGAATACTGGAGTGGGTTGCCATTTCCTTCCCCAGGGGATCTTCCCAATCCAAGGATCAAACTTCGGTTTTCTACATTGTAGGCAGATTCTTTACCATCTGAGCCACAGGGAAGCGCCATTTCTCAGTTCTCTATTCTGTTCTGTTGATCTCTGTGTCTTTTAATCTGTGTCTATCTTCCTGCAAAATACCACATCATTTTGATTACTGTAGCTATATAGTAAGTCTTCAAATCAGTAGTGTTTTTCCTCCAACTTAAACACTCTCTGACATAAACCAAAGCGGGATCCTCCATGACCCACCTCCCAGAATATTGGAAATAAAAGCACGAATAAACAAATGGGACCTAATTAAAATTAAAAGCTTCTGCACAACAAAGGAAACTATAAACAAGGTGAAAAGACAGCCTTCAGAATGGGAGAAAATAATAGCCAATGAAGCAACGGACAAACAATTAATCTCAAAAATATACAAGCAACTCCTGCAGCTCCATTCTAGAAAAATAAAC
>ML664662.1:773273-871506 GCA_007570785.1 Antilocapra americana
AATCAATCGCCAGCCCAGGATTGATGCTCGGGGCTGGTGCACCGAGATTTCCCGGGGGGAGGGAGGAGGGAGGAAGGAGGGAGGGGGGTTCTGGAGGGGGAGCATATGTAAACCCATGGTGATATCATGTCATTGTATGGCAAAACTAATAAAAAAATCATTTTAGCTCTTCTAGGTCCTTTGTTTTTCCATATATATTTTAGAATCAGCTTGTTTATATCTAAAAAAAATTATACTAGGTATGTGATTGAAACTGTGTTGCATTTACAAGTCAGTTTCAGGGAATTGTCACCTTTTCTCTGTTGAGTCCTCCAATTCATGAAGACAGTATGTCACTCCATTTATTTACATCTTTGATTTCTTCCATCAGCTTTTTATAATTTTAGTATATAGATCCTATCTGCTTTGCAGGTTGCGCATTGGTGAAGAATCTACCTGCCAATGCAGGAGACACAGGAGTCCTGGGTTTGATTCCTGGGTCAGGAAGATCCCTTGGAGTAGGAAATGGCAACCCACTGCAGTATTCTTTCCTGGAAAATTCCATGGACAGAGAAGCCTGGCTGGCTACAGTCCATGGGGTCACAAAGAGTTGGATATGACTGAGCACACACACACACATATAGATCCTATACATGATTTGTTAGATTTATATCTTGATGTTTCATTTTTGGAGCTATGTAAATGGTATTTTAAAAATACTTTGGAGGGACTTCTCTGGTGCTCCAGTGGTTAAGACTCTGTGCTACAACTACAGGGGCCACGGGTTCAATCCCTGGCTAGGGAAAAAGGATCCCACATGCTATGTGGCTCAGCCAAGAAATTATTTTTTGTTTCCAAATTACTAATGTATAGAAAAATGATTGCCAGATTGTTAATATAACAAAATATTGTGTGCTGACCTTGAATCCGGTGACCTTGCTAAACTCATTTATTAGTTCTAGAAAATAATTTTGTGGACTTCCTTGGGATTTTCTCCATACACAATCATGTTGCCTGTAAAGCAGGCCAGTTTTGTTTCTTTCTTTTCAATATGTGTACCTTTAATTTCTATTTCTTACCTTACTGTACTGGCTAGGACTTCTAGTATGAAACTGAATAAGAGTGGTGAGAGTGTATTTCCTTTCCTTGTTCCCAATCTTAGAAGAAAAGTGTTTAACCTTTCATCATTAACACTGATGTTGCTGTGTGGCTGTTTTTTTGTAGATGTCTTTTATCAGGCTGAGAAAGTTTCTTTCTATTCTTAGTTTGCTGAGACTTTTTGTTTTATTTCATCAATGGATGTGGACTTTTATCAAATACCTTTTCTGCATCATTTGATATAATCTTGTGATTTTTCTTTACTAGTCTGTTGATATGATGGATTACACTGATTTTTGCATATTAAACAAGCCTTTCATTCTTGTGATAAACTCTACTTGGTTACAGGGTATTATTCTTTTTATGTATTCCTAGATTTGATTTAGTAATGGTTCTGGTATTGTTTGTGTCTGTGGCCTTAAGGGATATATATTCATATGTTGTTTTCTTTCTTTGTAATGTTTTTATCTGGTGTTGATATCACAGTAATGCTGCCCTCATAAAATGAATTGGGAACTGTTCCCTTTTATTTTCTGAAAGAGATTGTTTAGAAGTGGTGTTTATTTTGTTTATTTTTTAAATATCTGGTAGAATTTGCCAGTAAAACTATCTGAACCTGGATCCTTTCTTTTTTAAAGGTGTTTAAGCATGAATTCAGTTTCTTTTGTAGCTATTGGACCATTCAGGTTATCCATTTCATCTTGAGTGATTGTTGGTGGTTTTCACTTTTTGAGAAATTGGTCCATTTAACTTGTCAAATTTTTGTTCGTAGAACTATTCATAACATTCCTTTATGTTTCTTTTAATGTCTACAATGTCTGTAGTGATATTCTTGCTTTCATTCTGGATATTGATAATTTGTGTCTTCTCTCTTTCTCCTTTTCAGTCTTGTCAGATCAATTTTACTGATCTTTTCAAAGGACTAGCTTTCTGTTTCTTTGGATTTGTTCTCTCTCTCTTTTTTAATATTTATTTTTATTTATTTATTTGGCTGTGTTGGGTCTTAGTTGGGACATGTGTGGTCTAGTTCCCTGACCAGGGATCGAACCTGGCTCCCCCACATTGGGAGCTCAGAGTCTTAGCCACTGGACCACCAGGGAAATCTCAGTTTTGTTCTCTTGATTTTCTGTTTTCAGTTTCATTGATTTCTCTGCTCTCATCTTTATTATCTTCCTTCTGTTTGAGTTTTTTTTGCTCTTTTTCTAGTTTTTTTTCTAGCATTGAAGATTAGATTATTGATTTGAGATTTTTCTTCTTTTCTAATATCAACACTTGATGCTATAAATATCCATCTAAGTACTTCTTCCACTGCATCCCACTAATTTTGAAATGTTTTGTTTTTCTTCAGTCCAAAATATTTTCTTATTTCGAAATCCATGAATTATTTAGGAAAGTGTTGCTTATTTTCCTATTGGAGAGTTTTCTGTTATTTTTGTTACTGATTTGCAGTTTGATTCCATTATAGACAACATACCCTATGGTTTCAGTTCTTTTAAATGTGTTGAGGTTTGTTTTATGATGTAGGATATGGTCTGTCTAGATTAATGTTTCATGGGCACTTGAAAAGAGTGTATTCAGGTCTTGTTTAAGGGGTTGTTATATAAGTATCTATTAGATCCAGTTGACTGTTGGATTTCTACTAATTCTGTTGATTACTGAGAACAGAGTGTTGAAGTTTCCAAATATAGTTGTTGATCCCCCCTTTAGTTCTCTCAGTTTTTGTTTAATGTATTTTGAAACTTTGTCTTTTTATTGGTGTGTGCAGACCATTTACATTTAATGAAGTTATTGATATGCTTGCACTTAGATTTACTGTTATTTATTATCTGTTTGTTAATTCTGTTTTTTGTTCTTCTGTTTCTATTTCCTACCCTCTTTTGTATTATTTGAAAATTTTCATTTCATTTTAATTTATCTTTTTCTTTTCTTACTATCTCTTTGTATAGTTTGTGTGTGGGGTGTTCTTGGGATTAAAATATGCATACTTAACTTTTCAAAGTCTACTTTGAGTTGATATTTTACCAGTTCAAGTAGAATATAGGACACTTACCACCACATAGGTCCCTTTATGCACCTCCCTTAATGTCATAGTTGTCTTATATACTTAATATACATATGATGAAAATTCCATCAAACTGATATTTTTTGCTTTTAATCATCATATATATTTTAAATAATTTGAGAGAAAAAGATTGGTCTATTTTATTTATTCAGATATTTACCATTTCTATTGCTCTTCCTTCACTCCTTCTGTTATTATTTCCCTTTTGTCTGATGAGCTTCTTTTAGCAATTCTTTTAGGGCAGTTATGCTGGCAATAACTTTTCTTAGTTTGCCTGAGAATGTCATTGTTTCATCTTGACTCCTAAAGTATATTTTCATGGATTATAAAACCCTGTACTGACTTTTCTTTCAACACACACAAAAAATGTACCACTTCTTTTCTCCATGGTTTCTGATAAGAAAACTGCAGTCATTCAAATACTTATTCCCCTATAATTATACCTTGTTTAACTCTGCTTCCAAGATTTCTTTGTTTGCCTTTAGTTTTCAGCAGTTTGATTATGATGTATCTGGGTATGGAATTGTTTTTGCTTTTGTTTTGGGGATTCATCAAGCTTTTTGAATCTAGAGGTTTAGGTCTTTCACCAAATTGGTGAAGTCTTCTGTCACTATTTCTTTAATTATTTTTTTCAGCACCATACTTTTTTTTCCCTCTCCTTTTAGAGCTCAGATGATATGAATGTTAGCCCTTTTGCTATTGTCCTACAGTTCTCTGAGGCTCCCATTAATCTTTTTCAATCTTTGTTCTATTGGTTTTTCAGATTGAACAATTTCTCTTGGTATACATTTAAATTTAGTGATTGTTCCCTCTGTCATCATCATTCTGCTATGGAGCTCATCCTGTGGTTTTTTACTTAGATTTTCTTATACCTTGAGGTGCTCCATATTCTGAACTTCAGAAATGTTTTGCTGCTCAGAGTTCAACCTTGTCCCTTCTGCCTTCCACAAAGAGCTGGTTTAGAAAAATCAGTCATCATTGAAATATTAGTAATAAAAGGAGCCTATATAGGAACTCTGGGAGATAGTGAAGGACAGGGAACCTGGCATACTGCACTCCATAGGGTCTCAAGGAGTTGAATACGACTGAACAACAACAACATATAGGAACTATTCAAAAATACCTTCAAGAATGAAGGCTCATGGCCAAGAGAAGGCCAAAGAGCACACACCAGATATATTTTTCCATGGAAAAAAATTAAAAATCATGGCCAAAGACTCATACAGGAATGCAAAAACTTAATAAAAACTAAATCTGTGAATTAGCTTAAACAAAGATAAAATAACTTTAAAAAGAAATAATATAAAGATATGAAAAATGAACTGACAGAGTTTGAGAAAGAAATGAAGAAGACATGGAAGTAAAGGAGAAATGAAGGTCATATTAGGAAAAAGAAACAGAGAACTTGCTGGGAAAAAAGCCATGGGCAAGGAAGAAATACTTGGGAGGGTGAACACAATGAGTGAGAATATAACAAATCATTTTTAAAAGTATAAAAGGATTAAAGAGAAAATGACATATATAGAGAACAAAGATCTACCACATGTATGATTGGTATTTCTGAATAAGAGAATAGATTAAATGGAATAGCAACATCAACAGAGATGTTCAAACAAATAATTCAATTGCTTCCAGAAATAAGACTTGAATATTAGCTTGAAAAAACAAAACTGTACCAGGTAAAACTGATATAGCACAACTAAGTTAAACACATATCCTGACAAAGTTAATGAACTGGAGCAATAAAGAAATAATCCTATGAGAATCTCTGCAAATAAATCAAATCACTGTGAATGGGGAAAAAAAATCATTTGGCTTCCAGTCTCTCTATAGTAGCTTCCAACATTAGAAGATGGAGGAGTTAATGTCTACCAAGTCCTCAGGGAAAAAGAATATGTGCCAAGTCCGACTGCCATCCAGGTATAATGGCACAAGCAGATGTCTATAGTTCCCAAGAGACTTTCTTTTTTTTTTCTTAAATTTTATTTATTTATTTTTGGCTGTGCTGGGTCATCATTGCTGCATGTGGGATTTCTCTAGTTGTGGCAAGTGGGGTCTGCTCTTCGCTGCAGTTCACGGGCTTCTCCTTGCAATGGCTTCTTTTTTGCAGACCATGGGCTCTAGACGTGTGGGCTCAGTAATTGTGGCACTCAGGCTCAGTTGCTCCATGGCATGTGGAATCTTCCCGGACCAGAGATCAAACCTGTGTCTCCTGCATTGGCAGGCAGACTCTCAACTACTGGACCACCTGGGAAGTCCAGCCTTTTTTGAAGACACAACTGCCTGATACATTTCAGCCAACAGCTATAATAGTTAAAATGACTAGTAGTGATCAATGGGTCCATTAAAGTCTAAAGCAACTATAGAAAGAGAATATCATATGAATGTTATATATACTATGGTGCTATAAATAGAAATCATAATATAGCCTACCAAATTCTGGAGGTCCTAGAGGGAAACACATGGAGGTAGTGTAAGTATATCAGTTTCCTTATCTTTTGAGAATTATTTAAGTCTAATAATAGAGACATTAGCATTTTTTCCTGAAGGTATAAGTTCACTTTAAGAAAGTTGTTATCTGTAGAAATTAAAGAACATTTATTTTTAACATTTTGTTTTAAAATAATTTTGGATTTATGGTAGAGTTGCAAAGACAGTACAGAGTATTCCTGGTATAGTCTTCACCCAGTTTTGTTTAATGTTAACATTTTACATAACCATTGCTATGGTATGAATGCCTGTGCCCCCTCAAAATTCAAACATTGAAATCCTAATCCCCAAAGGGGATTTGGAGGTGGGGACTTTAGGAGGTGCTTACATCATAACAGTGGAACTCTCATGAGTGGAATTAGTGCTGTGTAAAGGAAGCTTCAGAAAGTTTCCTACCTCTTTCTGCCATGTTAAGACACAGTGAGAAGACACCTGGAAGAGGGCCCTCAACTGACCATGATGGCACCTTGATCTTGGGTTTCCAGCCTCTAGAACTGCAAGACGTCTGTGGTATTTTGTTATAGCAGCCTGAATGGATTAAGGCATCCTTGTTGTTGTTGTTGTTATTAAGACAGCCTTCATTGGTACATTTATCAAAGCTGAGAAATTAACATTGGTACAATACTTTTAATTAAACTACAGACATTATTTGGATTTCCCTCTTTCTCTTTCAAGATCTGATCCAGGACACCATTGTGCATTTAGTCATTATGTCACCTTAGTCTCTTACAATCTGTGACAACTTCTTAGTCTTTCTTCGTCTTTAAGGAACATTTATTTTAAAACATTTTTATTATGGAAAACTTTAAAATTATATATATAATATTATAATATATATGTAACTTCATCCATACATTTCAGTAAACATCTCCACCTAATAAGGACATTGAAAATATAAGTACCATGCCACTATTATACCTTAGAAAGTGAATAACAATTCCTTAGTGTCATCTAATCCCAGGTTAGATTCAAAGGGCCCAGTTATCACAAAGGTAATTTTCAGTTAGTTTCATCAGGATTCAAGCAGGTTTCATATATTGCATTTGGTTATTATAGCTCTTAAGTTTCTTTTATTCTATATTAGCCCTTCTTCCTTTTCCACCATATCACTGATTTACTGGGGAAACTAGGATCATTTATCCTGTAGGACGTATTATCTATCAAAGAAATAGAGGAAAACAATAGAATGGGAAAGATTAGAGATCTCTTCAAGAAAATTAGATATACCAAGGGAACATTTCATGCAAAGATGGGCTTGATAAAGGACAGAAATGGTAGGGAACTGACAGAAGCAGAAGAGATTAAGAAGAGGTGGAAAGAATATACAGAAGAACTGTACAAAAAAGATCTTCATGACCCAGATAATCACGATGGGGTGATCACTCACCTAGAGCCAGACATCCTGGAATGTGAAGTCAAATGGGCCTTAGGAAGCATCACTACAAACAAAGCTAGTGGTGGTGATGGAATTCCAGTTGAGCTATTTCAAATCCTGAAAGATGATGCTGTGAAAGTGCTGCACTCAGTATGCCAGCAAATTTGGAAAACTCAGCAGTGGCCCCAGGACTGGAAAAGGTCAGTTTTCATTCCAATCCCAAGGAAAGGCAATGCCAAAGAATGCTCAAACTACCACAAAATTGCACTCATCTCACATGCTAGTAAAGTGATGCTCAAAATTTTCCAAGCCAGGCTTCAGCAATACGTGAACCGTGAACTTCCAGATGTTCAAGCTGGTTTTAGAATCCTGCATGCCCAAGTGCCACCCCCACCCTGAAAAAAAAAAGGAAGAAAGAAAGAAATTCAGTTCTTATATAGGAAAGACAGGATAAATGTTTGGTTTTTTTCTCTTTTTTTGAAAACCGATTTTCAGAAGAATGAATTGGTGGTGCTCTAGCAACCTCTAAGGATGAAAAGTGAGCTTTCTGGGGTTTTGTTTCATTTTTAAAGTATCATTGTGATCTCATAAATTTAAAAAATTGCTGTTTATCCATTGCAATACTTATTCATTTTGATGTTCAAATGATCCCATCTTAAACCAGTGGGTGCACCTGTGTGTATTCACTTGACACAACGCCAGTAGTCATTGATAGCTTCTTTGCTTATTTTGTACACTTCCTACTTTTGAGTGGAATCAGCCATTTCCCTAAGGAGCCCTGTGTCCTTTAAGGGAAAATGGTATTTAGAGGTCTCCATTTTGGTACTAGTGTGCTTATCACTATTTAGCCACCATTACATCTATGCCTTTTCAATGTATAAAGATAAGAGATGAAACTTAAAAAAGAAAACTAAAAAATCCCACTAAATCATGAGTTTATACTGATATTTATTTCCAATTTGAATTCATGATTAAAGAGCTTATATTTCGTATATTTTATTTTATAATAGCATCTCTCTTTTATCTTTTATGGAAAATCTTAATTCCTAGCAATATTAACATAATTATTAATTAGCGTTATCGTTTGTGTGTGTGTGTGTGTGTGTGTGAAAATAGCAATAACAATGTCACTAAGACTGCTGAAAGCAGTTTAAGATTTTTTTGGAGTGCTTTGTCCTTGGTGTATATTCCACTAAGTTTGTGCAGTCAGAATACTGTATTTTAAAGCAGTTTGAAAAGTTATTTTTCACTGTGAGATGTGCCACCATATGATGCATGAGTGCTTCTAATTGGCATCACTCAAATCACATCTACAAAGGAACCTTTTATCTTTCCAGACTCTACACATCAAAATGTGAACAGGTTAGTCTGTTGAATCTACTTCTACATGGTTATAGGTAAGGGATTGAAGGTCATCTGCTAAAAAGTTAGTCAGGTAGAGGATCAGAAAATGTGGTGACAATTTAGACTACCTGCTTTGGGGAGATGAGAAGAAAGGACTCAGAGACACATCAGTTTCTACTTAGTGGTCAGGACCTGTCTGAAAAAAGAGAGCCTAAATTCTTTTTTTGTTGTTACTGTTTTTTTTAAGAATTTTATTTCTTTCTTGATTTTTTGGCTGCTCTGGGTTTCCGTTGTGTGTGGGCTTTTCTCTAGTTGCAGTGAGTGGAGGCTACTCTAGTTGCGATGCAGGGGTTTTCCTATTGCGGTGGCCTTTCTCGTTGTGGAGCGTGGGCTGTAGGGTGCGCAGGGTTCAGGAATTGGTGGCATGTGGGCTCAGGAGTTGTGTGACTCCTGGGCTCTAGAGCACAGGCTCAGTAGTTGTGGCGCACAGACTTAGTTGCTCTGAGGCGTGTGGGATCCTCCCAGATCAGGGATCGAACCTGTATCTCCTGCCTTGGCAGGCAGATTCTTTACCACTGAGCCACTGGGAAGCCCCAAGAGCCTAAATTCTTAATGGCATTGTTTGCATCACTGCATCAGGAGCCTAGGTAAGAGGTGAGGAGAGTGGACTTGGCAGTGGTGGGAGTGTAAAAGAACAGGTGACTCAGGAAGCTGGGGTGCTGGCGATAGAGGAATAGATGTGGTAAGCCATGAAGCTCGGGCTTCCCTGGTAGCTCAGTGGTAAAGAATCCACCTGCCAATGCAGGACATGCAGATTCGGTCCCTGAGTCTGGAAGATCCCCTGAAGAAGGAAATAGCAGCCCACTCCAGTATTCTTGCCTGGAGAATCCCATGGACAGAGCAGCCTGATGGGCTATAGTCCACCGGGTCACAAAGGAGTCAGATACAGCTTAGCTACTAAACAACAACAACAGCCATGAAGCTCTAGGCTGGAAAAGAGAGGAAGTTCAACTAGACAGAAAAATAATGATTAGCATTTGCAATGAGCCAGAGACTGTCCTAAGTACTTTATATCTTTTAACTCACTTATTCCTAGCATGTTGTAACATGCTAAGTCAGATATTATTATTATCACCCCATTCTACAGATAAGGAAACTGAGTTCCAAGAGGTTCTTTTGACCAAGGTACACATCTAGCCAGAATTTGAGTCAGAATTTAAACCCAGCAGTCTGACTCCAGAGACAGAAGCAATGAAACATTATTTTATATGCATAATCTGGCAAAAAAATTATAAAGGCTTTAACAACTATAGCTCATGGGGATGTGGATGAAAGAGTACTCTTGCACGTTGCTGGTGGACATTGAAGTATTACAGTCAATTTAGAAAGTAATCTGATAACATCTGTTACTATTAAAAGAATTCATTTCCCCAGCATCCCCGCTCCTGGGAATCTATTCTATAGGAATGAAAGTACTAGTAAGGACATATGTAAAAGGATGTTTTATTGCAGCATCACTCATAGTTGCAAAAAAACTGGGCACCAAGGAAAAGCCTGTCAATAGGATTATGGCTGAATAAATGATATTACATCCAGACCACAAAAATGATGCAGTCATTTAAAAAAGAAGCATTAGGGCTATACCAGGTGGCATGAGGGAGTTCCATGAGGAATTATGAATTGAAAAAAAAAAACACCCAAAACCAATATAAGAAAGGGAATATATTTGAATATCATCATTTTATCATCTCTATTGAAATAATGGATCTGGGTATAATCACCATAGCTACTAACATCACAAAAATTGCCAACCAGACTTTTTGTGCTTCCTGAAGGAAGAATACATCACCATCTATGAAGTAGTAATAAAAATCGGACCTGAATCTGATTAAGCCTCTAGGGCCAACTACAATCTTACAGGAAGCCCAAAAGAAACATCTTAAATTAGACCATGGGAACATAATCACTGAAATCTAGACTGTGGGAAGTGCTACAGGACAAATGTCTTGTTTTCTTCACCAAATAAATTTCAAGAAAAAGAAAAGTGATGGAGGGGGAAGTGATAGATTGAAAAGAGATTCAGAAGTCACATCAACCATTTTCAAGTATTAGCCCTCATCTGGATCTTGATTTAAGCAAATTGTCTTTTCAAAAGCCACATCCAATATTTATTGCACAATTGAAAATTTGACAGTAGATAGTCAATGGTATTGATTACCTTATTATATTTATTATGTAAATATACATTTATTATATTATATATATATTAATTATCTTATTCATCTTTGCTAATGGTTTTATGGTTGAAAAAGAATCCTTATCTGTTAGAGATGATATGAATGATTGACAGATGAAATGATACAATGTCTGGCATTTGCTGCAAAATAAGGGGACAGAGTGAGTGGGGATATAGAGGATATGAGATTGGCTCTAAGTTAATAGTTGTTGATGGGATGATGGGTACATGGGGTACATCATGATGTTCTCTCTACTTTTTTTTAATGTTGGAAAATTTTCAATGATAAAACTTTTCTAAAATGTAATGGGGAGGAGTCCTAGATATACAGCCCTCCAGATCCACTCTCCACCCTTCCTCATCATGCTCTGTGCTGGGAAGCTGACCTCTGTGGATAGAATCAGTAGGTTCCTGTGTCCTCCGTTGGGTTTGGAAAATTTCATGGAAGGAAGGAGAGTGAGGTTGGGGGTTTTAGTTTCCCAGACTCTCTCCCTGATGAGTCACAGTGAGCTGGCTGCTTTCTCTAATCAACCACAAGCCTTAGCTCCTGCCAGGGCCCTCTCCAGCCAGCCCTCTCTGCTGTCAGTCCCTCCTCTTGCCCCAGGGTACTGCCTCATCCATAGTGAATTCTCTATACCCTGCCCACACTTTCATAAATAACCCCTTATTAAACTCTTCTCAAATGACCCCATTTGAGTGTATCATCTGTTCCTTGCTGGGTCCTGATCTGATACCAGAAGGTGATTGGCAGCAACAAGAAGAATAAAGGGAGGAATCCCAGGGTAGTGGGGAGGAGACAATAGGGTGGATTGGAGTGAGATGAGAAGCAGCTGAGGACAGAGGTGATAGCGAAAATACTTAGCAAATGGTAGACCACAGGCACCACGCAATCAGAATGGATTCCAGGTCTAATACTGATACTAGCATAGATCCATCCCAGCTGAATCTCAGCGCTGCTTGAGTTGGATTCAGTGGTGCAGGACAGGACTGCTTGGTTATTTGAACTCAAACTTTCCCAGATGGTTGGGGTTTGGTGGTTAGCCGGATGCTCAGGTACTTACCTCCCAGGGGAATCTCAGCTGCCAGCAGGCACCCTGGTGCAGGCTCAAAGCCTTGGTAGCTTCTGGAAAAAACAGTCCTTAAATTTTCCCCAGGGAGCTGGAATTTGCGCTTCTATTAAAGGCTAGTGTTCAGGCTGGAAAATCCAACCCTGGGGCCAGGAGGGCGAGTCTCCTTCCCATGCTGACATCTTGGTCCCACATGGCAAAGAAAACTCTGTGTGTGTGTGTGTGTGTGTGTGTGTGTGTGTGTGTGTGTGTGTGTGGAGGGGAGGTAATGCTGTAAAGTTTACGTGGTTCTGTAACTCTACTGAACCAAAGCATCTTTTAAGATGTTTTAGTTTCAAAATACATGCATTTAACATTTTATATAGCTGATAGTTCAAAATAATTCAGAAATCATAAAGTATAACCAGGACTTCCTTGGTGATCCAGTGGTTAAGAATCCACCTGCCTATGTAAGGGACATGGGTTCGATCCCTGGTCCAGGGTGATCCCACATGCCTGGGGCAACTAAGTCCATGTGTTCCAACTACTGAGCCTGCATGCCTAGTGCCCATGCTCTGCAACAAGAGACACCACCGCAATGAGAAGCCTGAGCAGCGCAACTAGAGAGTAGACCCTGCTTGCCACAACTAGAGAAAGCCTGTGTGCAGCAATGAAGACCCACTACAGACATAAATATTTTTAAAAGTATAACCAGATTCATAGTGAAAGGTCTCACTCCAATGTCTGCCCCCACCTGCCTAGTCTGCATCCTCCTGAACTAGACAGTCACTATAACCTTCCAGAGAGTTTTTTTTTTTAATGCAAGTATGAGCAAGTGTGAATATATATCCTCACTCTCCTTTAACATGATGTATGCTCTGTTCTGCTTTTCCCCTTAAAAATGTATTGGAGATCTGTATTGATACATGTAAGTCTTTCTGGCTCTTTTGTTCCAGCTTGGTGGTATTCCATTGTATAGTAATGATCCTTATTAATAAAAATTTAAGTTGTTTCCAGTCTCTTGATGTTGCAATGTACATGGGTTGAATGAATGAATGAGTGAGCCAGTGAATGTTCAAATGGATGACTTTTTTAAAATTTAAATTAAAAAAATTGTATTGGAGTATAGTTGATTTACAATGTTGTGTTAGTTTTAGGTGTACAGCAAAGTGATTCAGTTATACATATATATATATATACATACATACATACACATATATTCATTCTTTTTCAGCTTGTTTTCTCACATAGATTATCACAGAATATTGAGTAGAGTTCCCTGTGCTGCACAGTTGGTCCTTGTTTGTTATATATCTTATGTATAGTAGTGTGCATATGTTAATCCCAAGCTCCTCCCCCACCATGTTTCCCTTTTGGTAACCATAAGTTTGTTTTTGATATCTGTAAGTCTGTTTCTATAAATAAGTTCATTTGTATCATTAATAAAAAGTAGATTCCACATATGAATGATATCATATATTTGTCTTTATCTGTCTGACCTACTTCAAATAGTTTGATAATCTCTAGGTCCATCCATGTTACTTCAAATGGCATTATTTAGTTCTCTTTTTATGGCCGAGTAATATTCCATTGTACACATTTAACCACACCTCCTTTATTCATTTCTCTGCCTATGGACATTGAGCTTGCCTCCATGTCTTGGCTACTGTAAATAGTGATGCAATGAACATTGGGGCGAATGTATCTTTTCATGTTATGGTTTTCTTTGGATATTCACACAGGAGTGGGATTGTCAAATGGATAACTTTGTACATGGATCATTTCCCACATCCACTAATATATGTGTAGGATAAATTCATGGGTCAAAGTTCATATGTTCTTTTAATTTTGACACATACTGCTAAATTGACTTTTGAGGATGTTGGGCCAATTTACACTCTTGTCTAGTGATGTCTGAAAGTGGCCAAGGCCTCTTAAAGACAGCTGTGGTAGGGCTGGAGTGTCCTCTAGAGTTGCCTCAATTGAAGTTAGTGCCCTGTTGTATCCTTCTACCTGTAGCCAGGTACTGTCACCAGTCACATTTGATCACAACATTCCTGAATCTAAGCCAGACCTTCTATAGTAGTTCTCTATGGCTGTGTAACAAACTACCACAAACTCAGTGGCTTATACAACATGAATTTATTACAGTTGCATGGGTCAGGAATCCTGGCACAGGTTAGCTGGGCCCTTTGCTCAGGGTCTCACCAGGCTGAAATCGAGGTGTCAGCCTGATAGGCGTGTGATGTTGTTGAGGTTCAGGATCCTCTTCAGAATTCATTTAGATTGTTGCCAGAATTCATTTTCTTACAGTTACGGATTGAGATTTTCATTTTCTTGCTGGCTGTTGGCAAGGGATCTCTTTCAGCATCTATAGACTGCAAAGGCAGCAGGAGAATCTCGCTCCAGTCTGCTATGGCAGAACCTTGTATGGTTTAACCTAATCCATGGAATGATTATCCCCCCATATTCACAGATCCTGCCCACAAGGCAGAGTGTGTATTTTTTGTGGGGGGTGTTGCAGAGGGGAAGGGAAGGACTTGGAGGCCATCTAAGAATTTTGCCTACCGCACCTTCATTTGTTTCTCAGCCCAGCTTCACTCAGCTGTTAGCTTCAGCCTCAATTTCAGTTTCTGCTCACTTGGCTGCTGTTCCTGATTCAGGGCTCCATGTCACCTCATCTCCTATCCCTGTGTGTCCCAGGGCGCCTCCTATTTGATCCTTGCTCAGATCATGCCTCGATCTCCTGGTTGCTGGCTGCATATCTGTACTCTTTTAAAAGGACCAAATCATTTTACCGGGTGACTCTCAGCTGCCTACCTCGAGCACTGGGAGTCCCTGCCTCAGCCAACCCATGAAGCTTGGGCAGTCCTTCTAGGGTAGGATTTGGAACCTGGAGACCGTATGGGCCAAATGCTAAGACCACTAACCGCGCCAGTCACCTCCTTGCCCCTCCTCTCGCTCTTCTTCCTCTCAATGTTTGATCTTGAAGGTGGCCCACATTGATACATTAATGCCACTATCTTCATGGTCATGTCTTTAACGTGTATTTCTCCTGTAAATTTTGGTTCTCACAGTGACCTTTAGAATCTGAAGGATTAAATTATTAGTGCAGTTCCTTCTTGTCATAAGACATACTTCCTAAACTTCTTAGGCTCACCTCGAAGAGATCATTGGCTCCAAGGGTCTCTCTCTTTAAGAATCTCTCCTGTCCATTTCCACCCCTCTGGCTCCTGCTTTTCTACCAAGCTTCCCACCAGGACACCACAACAGGGGTCACACAGTCCTGGAAAAAACCCCTGGACTTGACAAAATTTGTCTGTTTAGTTTTTGCAACCCTGTTGGTAATGCTAGAGGTATTTTTCCTCCCAAAGAAGTATTTTATGAGTCATGAGGAGATTATTTGCCTGTAACCACATCTAAGACCAGGAGTGTTTCCTCACTAAGAAAATTTAGAAATTTTATCTAGATAGGACTGAAATATTTTCGGCTGCAAATTCCTTTTTGGTGAAGATCACAAAGGTGCTCATCTTTTTTATGTAAACCACTATAGTTAAACTATATAATCACACAGAGCACCGTGTAAGATTTTTAAGTCTTTTATGTCTGGAGCTAAGAGTCAAACACAAACTCTTGTCTTGCCCTTATTGATGACTTCAAGTTTTACAAAGGGTAATGTATGAAGAATCCTTAAATTATCCATATGTAAGTATCTCTCTATATTAGGTACCAGAGTTGACTTTAATGAAAATGACGAAGGGGAGCATCTATCTCCCTCTTCTACTGACTTGCCAGTATGCCTGAAATCATACCATTAGTTGCTTTTCCTCTTAGTCTTATAGGTTTTCTGCTCTTCAGGAGACTCTGTTCCTCATTTGTTTTTAAATTAAATATTTCGTTTTGAAATAATTATAAATGAAATTATAAGAAGTAATATAGAGATTCTATGTATCTTTTATTGTTTCTCCCAATGGTAATATCTTGCAAAACTATAGCACAATATCACAACCAGGATATTGACACTGGTACAGTCAAGGTACACAACAGTTCCATCATCACAAGGATCTTTGAGATGGCCATTCCCATCTCTGTCCCATGCCACCCCTCCTTGGTTCATGGCAACCACTAATCTATTCTCCATTTCTATGATTTTGGCAAGAAAGTTACATAAATGGAGTCATATTTTATGTAGCGTTTTTAGATTAGCTTTATTCACTTAGCATAATTCTCTGGAGAATTACAATACATAATACATAATTATATGTATTGATAGCTTATTCCTTTTTTATTGCTGAGTGGTATTTCATGGTATGGATGTACCACAGTTTGTTTAACCAGCCACCTGTTGAAGGACATCCAAATTGTTTCCAGTTTGAGGCTATTATGACTAAAGCTATGATAAACATTTATGTACAAGTTTTTTGCATGAACATAAGTTTTCACTTCTCTCGTATAAATGCCTAGGAGTACCAGTGCTGGGTCATATGGTAAGCATATATTTAGTTTTTTAGTAAACTGCCAAACTATTTTCCAGGGTGACTGTATCATTTTACACACACACACACACACACACACACACACACACACACACACACACCTCAGGAGGAAGAGCGATCTGGTTTCTATGTATCTTTGCCAGCGTTTGATGTTGTCACTATTTTTTATTTTAGCTATTCTGATGGGTTTGCATTTTCATAAAGGCTAAATTTAGTGTTTTAGGAAGCTGCCAAACTATTTTCCAGGGTGGCTGTATTATTTTACATGCCTCCCCCCTAGCAAGATATGAGTGATCTAGTTTCTCTGCATCCTTGCCAGCATTTGATGTTGTCACTATTTTTATTTTAGCCATCTGATGGGCTTGCATTTCCCTAAAGGCTAAGGATGTTTTACTTTTTTTGTGTGTACTTATTTGCCATCTGTATATCCTCTTCGGGCTTCCCTGGTGGCTCAGTGGTAAAGAATCCTCCTGCCAATGCAGGAGACCTGGATTCATTCCCTGGGCCAGGAAGATCCCCTGAGAAGGAAATGGCAACCCACTTCAGTATTCTTGCCTGGGAAATCCCATGGACAGAGGAGCCTGATGAGACAGTCCTTGTGTTGCAAGAGAGTTAGACACGACTTAGCAACTAAACAACAACAACAAAAATATCCTCTTTAGTAAAATGGCTCTTCATTTTTTAAAATCCATTTTCTAAGTGGTTTATTTGTTTTATTTTTCAATTACTGAGTTTTTAGAGTTCTTTGTATATTCTAGATACTATTCCTTTGCTGGATATATGACTTACAAATATTTTCTCCCAGTTTTTAGCTTGTTTTTTTCATTTGTCTAGCAGGATCTTTCCCAGAGCCAATGTTTTTCATTTTGTTCAGGTTTAATTGATCAATTTTCTCTTTATTGCTTGTGCTTTGGGTGTGAAGTCTAAAATCTCTTTGTCTAGCTCTAGGCCCTGAAAATCTTCTATGCTTTTTTTCTAAAAGTTTTATAGTTTTATATATGACATTTAAATTGATGATCCACTTGAGTTAATTTTGTATAGGGAGTGAGACTTAGGTCCAGGTTCACCTTTTGCCTGTGGATACCCAATTACTCCAGCACCATTTGTTGAAAAGACTATATTTCCTTCATTTAATTGCACCTTGTCAAAAATAATTTCAGCATACTTGTGTGGGTCTATTTCTGGGTTCTGTATTCTATCCCATTGATCCACATGTCTGTCCATCCACCAATACCACACAGTCCTGATTATTGTAGCTATATGGTAACTTTTGAAATTGGGTAGAGTAATTCCTCTCATTTTATTCTTTAAATTTTGTTTTAGCTATTCTAGTTCCTTTGTCTTTCCATGTAAAATTTAGAATAATCTTACCTATATCTACAAAAACTCTATTGTCATTTTGATAGTAATTATGTAAACTGTGTATCAACTTCTGGAGAACTGGCAGACTTAGAACATGGTATGTTTCTCCATTTACTCAAATTGTCTGTTTTTTCATCAACATTTTGTAGTTTTTACCATACAAGTCCTATATATCTTTTGTTTTGAACAATTGTATGGTATTTTATTTTTAATTCTGATGTCTGCATGTTCATTGCTAGTATATAGAAATATGATTGATTTTTATATGTTCTTGAATACTACAGATTTAATAAATTCACTTATTAATTCTTGGAGAGACTTTCTGGTAGATTTTTTTAGGATTTTCTGCATAGATCATCATGTCATTAGCAAATAGGCATAGTTTTATTTCTTCCATTCCAATTCATGTGTATGCCTTTTATTTTTTTCTTGCCTTGTGCTGGCTAAGACTTCCAGTACTAGATTAAAAAAAGTAGTGGGAACAGGTTTCCTTAGCTTGTTCCTGATCTTAGGGGGAAAGCACTCAGTCTTTTACCATTAAATATTATGTTTGTCATAAAGTTTTTGTAGATGCTCTTTACCAAGTTTAAGAAGTCCCCTTTTATTCTTAGTTTGCTGAGAGTTTTCTCATTATCATAAATGGATATTGAATTTTGTCAAGCGCTTTTTCTTCATCAATTGATATGATCATATGGTTTTTCTCTTTAGCCTGTTAATATGGTGGGTTGTATTGAATGATTTTAGAAAAGATTGAACCAGTCTTACATCCCTAGAATAAATCCTACTTTGTCTTGTGTAATTATTTTTATATATTGCTGAATTTTATTTGTTAATGTTTTGTTAAGAATTTTTGCATGTATATTCATGAGGCATATTAGTATGTAGTCTCTCCTTGTACTGTCTTTATCTATTTTCTTATCAAGGTAATAATAGTTTTATAGAATAAACTGGAGACGGTTTCCTCCTCGACTTTCTCAGATTAAGTAGTTTCTATTGTTCTACTTTCCAGTTCACTGATTCTTCCCTCTGTTGCTTCTATTCTGCTGTTGAGCTCATGTTGAGTTTTAAATTTTTGGTTATTATATTTTTCAATCTAAAATTTCTATTTGGTTCTTTGTGTTCTATTTCTTTATTGAGACTTTCAATATTTTAATTTGTGTCAAGTGTGTTTGCTCATGAATTATTTCATGAAACCTACTTTAAAATCTTTGTCAAAATTTTTCATTTAGTTCAAGATGTTACTCATTTCTAGTATCACAAGTTATTTTTGGTTGAAACCTAGACATTTTGGGTTTTATTTTATGACTGTATCTTATTTAAATCTTTTGTTTTAGCTGGGTGTTTTTGGACACAGCTCCATCAACAGAGAGGTGGTGTTCCCCATCATTACTACCAGTCAACATAGAAATCTACTTAGCTTCTGTTGACATCTTTTGGAGGGGATCCCCTTATTGCTGAGTGGGATGGGGGTTCAGGTTTCCCGCAAGAACTCCACTGACACACTAGGAAGAGAGAGGGTAGCCTCAATATTGCTGAGCAATGGTGAAAGTCTTGACTCTGTACAAAATTTCTTCTGATACCACCTTATCAGAAAGGACTCAGGGTAGTTTCCTCATTACCCACGTGGTTTCCTCATTACCACCGAGCAGGGATGAAAGAATTGGCTCCATTCTTGACCTTCTCTGATGCCACCCTGGTGGATGGGTTGAGGTACCTAGTAACAACATGGCAAAATTGAAATTCTAGCTTCCTCATTTGCTCTTGCTGGCGTGAGTGGATGTGGGGCCATAATTTGCTTCCTGTGGTATTTAGCTCAAGTAGAGCAGTTACTGTCTGAAAGTTTTCTATTTCTATGTGGTTCCTTTCTTGGTCCTTTGGCTAGAAAGAACAGGCTTTGGAGGGGCTTTTTTTTTGTCTGCCCTTGTTTGCATTTCTGGGTGCCAGCCTTCTCAGCTACAAATCTGGGATATATGACTTAAAAAGAAAATCCAGAACACTCACTACCTTTTTGTTCCTTGGATAGTGAGGTCCTTAGCAGGTCTTCGTTCTTTCTCCACTTAGAGTATTCTTATGTTCATTTCATATATAATGTCCAGAGTTTTTAGTTGTACTTAGTGGGAGGAGTAAGAAAATGTCTATTCCGTCTTCTTAGAAACAGACATCCTCAAGTTTTAAGAATATGTTATTAAAATATGTAACATACATACAGAAAAGGGCACATATCTTAAGTATATAGGTCAATGAATGTTCACTAACAATATACCTACATAAACAGAACTCAGGTCAAGAAACAGAACATTACCAACATCCCTTAGAAGCCCCCTCATGCCCCTTCTGATCACTAGCCTCACTTGAAAATTAACCACTATCTAATTTCTGACAGTATAGATTACTGCAGCCTGTTTCTATATTTTATATAATGAGTCTCTTTAAAAACTGGAATTACCCTTGAGAGATTTAATGGTTTAATATGTCATTGACCAATACCTTATAATGGATTAGTTTATCATGTATTTGTATTTACATTCAACAAGAATAAATTTATTAATAATAATATTACAAAGTACTTTAGAGTTTATAATAGCATTTCTCATGCTTTAGATCATTTGATCTTCACATATTTTCATGAGGAAGATTTATTATTAGCCTCATTTAAGGTGAGAAAATTGAGGCTCCAGAGAAGTTAAATGATTTGTCTAAGGTCACCCAGGTAATAGGCAGAAAGATTTAATAGCTCCAGGCGAAAGAGACGTTCTTTGTCCCCTTATCCATATATCAGTTTTAGAAAAGTTCCTGATTGGCTCTGATTTGGTCATGTGACCACAAAATGCCTATTAAAGAGTGAGCATTATGATTCACTGGCCCCCTAGGGCCATATGGAGTAGAGGAAGGGATCTTAAAGTGACCCAAATGAAGAAATAGGAAGCCATGCAGGGCAGACAGAACTTTACACAACTAATTCTACCTATTTCTTGATTTTTATGGAAATCTTAAAATAATCAAAATCCCTCTTTCTGTATTCACATTTTTATGACTCATTTTAACAGTTCAGAATTAAATTTTGTAAAATCTGGAATGGACTGTAGAGACCATTTATCTCATTACATAGAAGAGGAAAAGGAGGCTAAAAAGAAAATACCTTGTCCAGGACTTCCCAGGTGGTCCAGTGGTTAATATTTCACCTCCCAATGCAAGGGATGTGGGTTTGATCCCTGGTCAGGGAGATAAGATCCCACATGCCTTGCAGCCAAAAACCAAAACATAAAACAGAAGCAATATTGCAACAAACTCAAAAGACTTTAAAAACCAGTCCACCTCAAAAAAAGATCCTTTAAAAAAAGGAAATACCTTGTCCAGTTTCATATAAATACTTGCTTTGTGTTCTTCCTCCATTTTCATTTATTATAAAAGTAATTTTATGGGATTAATACTTTTTATAAGCCAGTCATGATGTTAACATTGCTTTTTATAAAGTGATTATAGAAAAAAGCATTACAGATTTAACAACAAAAAAGAGATTAATAATTTTTAATGAAAAAATCATGCAGAATGAATAAATTCTAGAGATCTGCTGTCCAACATAGTACCTACAGTTAAATATGTTAAGAGGATAGATCTCATATTAAATATTCTTTCTTAGAAAAGCACTCCCCCAAACAAAAAACACTACAAAAAAACATAAGGAAATTTTTTACGGTAAAAAATATGTTTAGGACTTTGTGGTGATCATACAGCTGTATGTATATATTCTAACCCATCAAGAGGTATACGTTAAAAGCACGCAATTTTTGTATATCAATTATACCTTAATAAAGCTTAAGAAAGAAAATTCCACAGCGTCGACACTCAATACAATAAATATGTTCATGTGTATTCCTTTCTTTATCAAGCTATGTATATATTTAGACATAGATTGTAATCATGGTGTACACTGGTTTTCCAAAAAATGAAAGGTCTCATATGCATATTTTTCAAATGACTGTTAGCATATTTCTATGCTGCAAAATTTGCAGGTAACTGGCTTATCCCTGTCACTTGGTGAGAGGTGGAAACACCCCTGCCTAGTGGTGGGATCTCTTGTTTTTCTCTCGATTCCCTCAAGCTGGGGTCAGCACTTCCTCCTGCCTTGAGCAAAGCTGTGGAATAGCTGGAGGCCTCTGGAGCTCTCCATTTCTCCCTGTTAGACTGTATTCTTCCTCCATTGCTGTTTGAGATCCTCACCTTCTCAGCCCATGCCTCTTTCTGGGGTCTGTTCTAGTTCTCAGAGTGCTGGCATCTAATTCCTGCTCACGGACTCACTGATTGTTTTGCTCTTGACAGAAAATCATTCAAAGTACAGCCTCTCAGGGATATCATTCTTTATTAAAATTGGAATATAGTTACTTTACAATGTTGTGTTAGTTTTGCTGTACAATGAAGCAAATCAGCTACAGGTATCCATATGTCTCCTCCCTCTTGGACCTCCCTCCCACTTGCCCCCCATCCCACCGAACGAGCTCCCTGTGCTATAATATACAGCAGCTTCCCACTAGCTATGAGTTTTACACATGACAGTGTATATATGCCAATCTTAATCTCCCAATTTTTCCCACCCTCCCCTTCCCCCACTGTGTCCACAGGCTCTGTCCTAGAAGGATCCTTTTCTTAAAGGGTGATGTTCCTGAACCTGTTTCCAAGATAGGGACATCATTTTTTTGAGAAAGGGATCTTTCTAAGACAGGAGCGTCCCTGAATGGAAAAAAGGAGAGGAAACCTGTTTTTAGAGGGCCTCCTAGGAAGAAAAATGGGCCCTTCTGTGGGGCTGGGGCTGCACAGACAATAAGGCACAGTTTCTGCCTCTGAAGAGTTCAAGTTCCCAGCTTCATTCCAGGTGCCTGTAGTGATCTGCAGGCCACCCCACCTCTGCCTAAAATAATAAGGAGTCCTAGGAATCTCCAATAGGGCCTGTCAAACAAGCCATCTGTATCATTCCAGATCCTGGCAGGAAACAGATGGCACCCTCAGATTGGGTAAAGTGAGATGAGTTTAATAGATGATTTACAAAGGCCAATCAGAGTATAGGGAAGCCACAGGCCAGAAAGAGCAGAAGGAGGGAGTAGTTATTGGAACCTCATGAGAGAATTCTGTGAATAGGGCATCTTGACAAGAGCAGTGACTTGTGGTTCAGGGATGTAACCAGCCAGCCCTCAGAGACCCAGCAAGGAGGCGTTTGAGGGAAATAGATACCCAATCTCTCTCCTCCCCGCCTCCTGGAAGGCAAAAGGCATAGGATCCCATCAAGGACTGTTTGCAGGGTCCAGAGTGAATGGAGAAGGGTGGAGGGTATCTGCAGGGGAGAAGAAACCCATCTGACACACCATCTGAGTTTGGAAATACTCTGCCATCAGGGTGATTTTCATCAGCACTCCCAAGGGTCAAGGTAGAGGTGAGGGGGCTTGGGGAGGTCCCTCTCCTTGAGTAGTTCTAGCAGGAGAGAAGACTGCCAAAATGATCCTCTTCTGCCTGGAGTTCTTGAGTTTCCTCTCTGCTCATCCTCCAGTGTCCACAAAAGGTGGTGATGCCCAGTAAGGAGAGGAGGCCAGAGAGGTGAGCAAGGGCTGGACGTTGGAGGGCTCTGAATTTTACCTGACCACTTGACCCTGTTCCTGGGGTCATTTTCTGTCGAGTGTTGATCTGGACCAGACTACATGAGAATCACCTGGCACCTGATAAAAAAAATACCACCCAGATAGAGTGCCCAGTCATGGGGGATTAAATATCTATTTTTCCCCTTTTCCCTTTACATCAAATTGTGTCCCTTCAGTCTCTAGAGAGGGCTAGAAAATCCCCTAAAGGAGATTTTCTTTTCTTATTTTCTGAAGAATTACTTGATTTGCCTTCCTTCACTGTGTAGTATAGTACTACTAGGCCCCATTGTGCTGGGAAAAGGGTTTTGGGATTGCTGTTGTTTTGAGTTAAAAGTTTTTATTTAGAGAAAAATTTCCCGTGTATCCAGGTTTTAACATTTCGTCAAAGTCGCAAAAGTAAATATCTGATGTTGTTTTTTTATTTTAATTTTATTTTGAATTGGAGGATAATTACTTTACATATTGTGATGGTTTCTGCCACACATCAGCAGGAATCAGCCATAGATATATATACATCCCCTCCTTGTTTTGTTTTTTGATGGTTAAAGAGATTTTTTTGTGGGGCCTCTCTATTTTCCTTTTCTCTCCGACTCTCTAACCCGCCCTGTAGCACTCCAGGGCGGGAGTCAGAAAGCCAGGCGAGCCCTCAGTCTCGGACAGAAGGACCCTCCGAAGTTATCTTCTGAGGATGGGAGCCTCTGGAAGATCAGCCCCAAGGAGGGGGTGAGCGGACCGCCCTCCCCACAGCCTCCCTCGCCTGGAGAGAGACACTCAGACGCGGCGGGGGTTCTGTCAAAGCAGTTCCGTTTTATTGAGCTGGAGGGCGAGCTTATAAAGGCAAACAGCGCGGAAAGGCAAACGTGGCAGGGGTTTTAAATGGGGCTTTCCGGGAGCTTGGCCAATCACTGTAAGGGTCACGTATCCAGGTGGTGGCGCACCAATGTATACTGGTCACGTCCCAGCGTTGCTAAGAGGAAGTTAGCCATGGCCAATCGCATTTTTTTGTAAATAGCCTCAGTCCCGCCCTCTTGATCTCCGCCAAGTGCCATCTTGTCATGAGCACATGTGAGATGCCCTACAATTTTTGTTTTGTTTCAGGCCAGGCAAAATCAGAAAGACCCAGTTGGAGGTTCTTTCCATAACAGTTGAGCTCTGGGTGCTCCATTGTCCCACTAAGGGAGTGGGGATATGTGAGGCCATTTTCTCCTCAAATAACTAGAGCAGTAGGACTCACTCGAGCATCCAGAGTGGCAGGAGAATTAGCGGGTGCAGTCCCCGCTACTTCCCTACCTCTCACCCAGAAATTTCAAGGAAGAAGCTTCCCTCCAATGTGCCTGACCTTCCTGGTCCTCCTTGCTCCAGAATCCAGTTATCTGCCATGCTGATCTTGTGAGCTGGATCCTAGAATGAGTCCCATCCCACCACACTGGGGGTGAGAGTGGGGCAAGTGCCTGATGGGTTTGGCTAGATGAGAGCCAGGAAGGAGCTTAGGCCAAAGGGCCCTGGCCTAAAATGGAGAATGGGTTGTCTCTGGGGGTGGAGCCACTAACGGAACTGGAGGGCAGCTGTATAACCAACACAAAATATGAAACACATTAGGAGGATTTCTACTCTCTAATGCCTAGAGAAGCAGCTTATTAAGAGTGTATATGGACAGACCTTTTATTTAAATATATATATATATTTGTTTGACTGCACTGGGTCTCAATTGTGACACAGGATCTTTAGTTGTGAGATCTTAGTTCCCTGACCAGGGATCAAACCTGGGCTCCCTGTATTGGGAGCACAGAGTCTTAGCCACCAGACCACAAGGGAAGTCCCCTAGAGAGACCATTTTAGTATATTTTTGTTTTTATTATAGTATCTTAAAATAAGATTTATAAAATCATGAGGGACCTCAGATTTGCAAATGGAAAGAGTTAGGATCCCTCTAAAATCAGGTGACAGATGTGTTCAAGGTTGAGCACAGAGGATTTAGATGGGGTTCAGACAGGGCAGGGGAGCTGAGGAGCTGAGAGACTGCAGAAGAGGTCCCAGGCTGGCAGCTGTGGGAGGGAGTCTAGGACACAGAGGAACAGCCTTGTCTGGATATGTGCATGAGGGAGAAAAGTGGTCATTGGAAGAATAGTAAGAGATGGCCCAGGAAGAGAGTATGGAGTAAGAAGAGAGGAGAAAAACAGCAGTTAAAGTGCAAGCTGAGAAAAGACAGTCCTTGGATAACAAGAAAGAATGGTTCATAATATATACACACACACACACACACATACACATAAATTATCTATTTTTGGCTATGCTGAGTCTTCATTGCTGTGTGTGGCCTTTCTCTAGTTGTGGCGAGTGGGGGCTACTCTCTAGTTGTGGTACACAGGCTTCTCATTGCGGTGGCTGCTCTTGTTGAGGAGCATGGGCTCTAGGTGTGCCAGCTTCAGTAGTTGTGGTGCCCAGGCTTAGTTTTGGCACCACGGCATGTGGGATCTTCCTGGACCAGGGATTGATCCCGGGCCCCCTGCATTGGCAGGCAGACTCTCTACCACTGGACCACCAGGGAAGTCCCATATCAATTCTTTGGCCTTTTTTTTTTTTTAGTTACATTCTGTCATGTGGGATCTTAGTTCCCTTACCAGGATGGAACCTGAGTCCCCTGCAGTGGAAGCACAGAGTCTTAACCACTGGACTGCTGGGGAAGCGCGTGGATAATCCACCCTTTAATGCCTTCTTTTCTTGGACTCACTTCCCTACCCCTCTACATATGTTGTCCTTCACCTCTCCAATAAACTGCTGTAGTTGCTCTTGGACTCGTCTTGCAGTTAACTTCCAGAGAAATGTGAACTAAGATATAAATGAAGACCATAGAGAAATCTGAGAATGAAAGATTAGAAGACTATACACATTTAAATGTAAATGAAAAACAGTCGCTAAGATATAATGGTTGTTAATCACCAACTCTCTGGGCTTGACAAGAATATATATTTAAACTTGTATTGAATCTTTTAAGAGGCAAAACTCTTCCAGAATCATAAACATCATCTGGGATTTCTCCATTCTTTACCAAACGTCAGAGCTCCTCCCCTTTTATTCTAGAGGAAGAAACACCCTCCAAATGTCTAGTAAAAAGATATTAGCTTTAAAAGAGTTTGACTTTGCTTTTTTAAATTCTCTGTGCTCAAACTTAGATGCATCTGTTACCTGATTTTAGATGAATTCTCACTCTTTCCGTTTGCAAATCTGAGCTCACTAGAAAATAAGATTTTATAAATCATATTTTAAGGGGCCATAATAAAGACAAAAATATATTAAAATGGTCTCTCTACCTATACTCTCTCAACTTAATAAGCTGCTTTTCTAAGTGCTGGAGAGTAGAAATGCAACCAATATTTTTTATGTTTTATGTTAATTATGCTAATCAGACTTTAATGAAACTTTGGCTATGTTGCCATTTTAAAAATGTGTCAGACTATATCATCAGTCAACAAAAATCATATCAAATAAAAGGCTTGTATTAAATTTTAAAAACTATGACACTATGGCAATATGGCAGGACAAGAATAGGGAGAAAATTAATAAGATGACTAATTGAAATTTTGTTGTTACTTCCTAATTGTTTCCATCAGTGACCATTAATTTGCTTAAAAGGGCTTTTGTGACTCACACCTCAGATAAAATTGCATAAGCCTTGCATTTTGTACAGGGCAACCTGGTTGAGTCAACATCTCCAATTACCAGCTACACTATGGGCTTTATAAACTAATAAATACTCTTGAGACTACATAAACAGAAACATAAGTTATGTATTTGCTTATTGATTCCACCCGATTATAGTAAAAATGTGCAGCCCAAGATATTTGGGACAACTTACTATTTAATGGATAAATATTGTTAATAAAGCTGCCCCTGCTGTCCTGCATGAAAATGGATATGTTTAAAAAATTATGAAAGGAGTTATGTTAAGCCTGGAAGACAGACTCTACATCTTGAGGTCTACAAAAGCCTTTTACTTGAAGAAAAATTCCTGCCATTGTGTTTGAATCATTGTTATGACATACAAACAACAACAAAATCACTTAATTTGAGGTTTATTTGACACTATAACTTTGGGCTTTTATGTTCCATTCAACTCAACAGACTTAAATGTGTACGTGTTTCCTTTTGTAGCTAGTCATGGTAAACTCATTTCATCTCTTTTGAAAAGTCCCTTTAATATGGTTTGGCTCATATATACATATTTGCATCACAAGAACAGCATGGGAACTGTAATAACAACAATTATAAAAGCAACAAGGGCTAATGTTTATTCAGTGCTTACTGTTTGCTGAGTATTCTTTATACACACCGTCTCATTTTAGTCCTATAACAACTCCATGAGGTTAAGTCTCCTTATCACCCCTATTTTAGAGACAAGAAAGCAGGCACAGATACTTCCCTGGTGGTCCAGTGGTTAAGATGCAGGGGGTATGGGTTTGATTCCTGATCGGGGAGCTAAGATTCCCACATGCCTCTTGGCCAAAAAGCCAAAATATAAAACAGAAGCAATGTTGTAACAAATTCAATAAAAACTTTTAAAATGGTCCACATTAAAAAAAAAAGGCACAGAAAGCAAAGAACTTGCCCAAGGTCAAACCATTAGGGATGGCAGAAAGGTGAAAGTGTTAGTCGCTTAGTCGTGAGTGACTCTTTGTGACCCCATGGTCTATAGCCCACCAGGCTCCTCTGTCCATGGACTTCTCTAGGCGAGAATACTGGAGTGGGTTACCATTCCCTTCCCCAGGGGATCTTTCTGACCCAGGAATCAAACCCAGGTCTGCTGCATTGCAAGCAGATTCTTTACCATCTGAACCACCAGGGAAGCCCGAGAATGGCAGAGCAGGATCCAAACCTAGCACCCAAGACAAGTCAGCCCTTGGTGCTAGTTTGTAGTTAGCTACAGCTGAGTCAGCAAAAAATCAGTTGTCTAAAGTAACTACCGAACCAACATGAGAGACCAACCTGAGGTTTGTGTCTATAGTTGTCAAGAGATGTTTGTAACTAACAACCTTTGTTTTACTTTCCAAATGGTTTTGCTTGTGTTGGCATTGAAGACAATTTCATGTCAAAGGGATTAATTAATCAATCACTCTAAGAACTAAGTCTGGGGACAGGAATCATTTAGTTTTATTAGATTCTGAGGATGCCTGAGGTTGCTTGAGATGACTTAGGAGAGGACACAACTATATAGTTGATTAACTCTGGTCTTGCCTGATTCTTCCAGTCCTGTCTTCTATAGCCCTCCTCTACCACTATCATAGGCTCAATAATGTTCCCCAAAGATACCAGGTCCTAAGCCCTAGAACTGTGAATGTTATCTTATTTTCAAAAAGGGTCTTTGCAGGTGTGATTTTAAGTTAAAGGATCTTTTAACAATTATTTTTAAATTGAGATATAGTTGACGTACACAAGTTTCAGGTATACGACATAGTGATTCACAGTTTTAAAGGTCATACTCCAGGAACTTTCCTGGTGGTCCAGTGGTTATGACTCTGCGACCCCACTGCAGGTGATGCAGGTTTGATCCCTGGTTGGGGAACTAAGATCCCACATGCCATGTGGTGTGGCCTCCCAGAAAAGTTTATACTCCATTTAAAGTTGTTATAAAATATTGGCTATATTTCCCATGTTATACAATATATCCTTGTAGTTTATTTTATATCTAATAGTTTGTAATGCTTAATTCCCTACCCCTATATTGCCCCTCTCTGCTTCCCTCTCCCCACTGGTAACCACTAGTTTGTTTTCTATATCTGTAAGTCTGCTTCTTTTTTATGTTCACTAGTTTGTTGTATTTTTTAGATTCCATGTGTAAGTGATATCATACAGTATTTGTTGTTCTTTATCTAACTTATTTCACAAAGAATAATGCCCTTTAAGTCTATCCATGTTGCTGCAAATGGCAAAATTTTGTTCTTTTTCATGGTTGAGTAGTATTCCATTATATACATATATATTATTGTTTGGACCTCTTGGACTACAGCACACCAGGCCTTCCTGTCCCTCACCATCTCCCAGAGTTTGCCCAAGTTCATGTCCATTGAATTGGTGATGCCATTCAGCCATCTCATCCTCTGATGCCTTCTTCTCCTTCTGCCCTCAATCTTTCCCAGCATCAGGGACTTTTCATATATATATATATATATATATAGGATTCCATTATATATATGTGTGTGTGTGTGTCTATGCCACATATTCTTTATTCATTCATCTGTTTATGGACACTTACATTGTTTTAATATCTTGGTAATTATAAACAATGCTTCTATGAACATTGGGGTGCATGTATCTTTTTAAACTAGTGTTTTTGTTTTTGGATCTATAACCAGAAATGGAATTACTAGATCATACGGTAGTTCTGTTTTTAGCTTTTTGGGAAACTTCCATACTGTTTTCCAGAGTGGCTGCACCACTTTACATTCTTACCAACAGTGTACTAGGGTTCCCTTTTCACTACATCCTCGCTAACATTTGTTATCTGTGGCCTTTGTGATGATGGCCGTTCTGACAGGTGTGAGTGATACCTCATTGTGGTTTGAATTTGCATTTCTCTGATGATTAACAATGTTGAGCATCTTTTTATGTGCTTGTTGTTCATCTATATGTCTTCTTTGAAAAAAAATGTTTATTCAGGTCTGCTGTCCATCTTTTAACTGGAATGATTTTTTTTATGTTGAGTTATATGAGCTGTTTATATATTTTTCAAATATTAACCTCTTATTGGTTATATCATTTGCAAATATTTTTTCCCATTCAGCAGGCTGTCTTTTCATTTTGTTAATGGTTTCCTTTGGTGTAAAAAAGCTAGGTTAAGGATCTTGCAATGAAGTGATTATCCTAGATTATCCAGGTGGGCCCTAAATGCAATCATGTCTATCCTTATGAGAGGGACGGGCAAAGGGAAATTTCACACACACACATATATATAGTGGTGTGAAGATGGAGGTAGATGTTGTAGTGATGTGGCCACAAACCAAGAAATGCTGACAGCCACAGAAGCTGGAAGAAGCAAGGAATGGACTCTCCTCTAGAGCCTCTGAGTAAATGTGGGACTGCCTCCATCTTGATTTTGGTCAATGGTACTGATTTCAGACTTATGGCTTCCAGAACTATAAGAGAATAAATGTGGGTGTGTGTGGGTTTTTTTGGCCATGCCATGCGGCATACAGAATTTCCCCACAGATAGTGAAAGTGAAAGTGTTAGTCCTTCAGTCATGTCTGACTCTTTGTGACCCTATGGACTTTAGCCCCCCAGATGCCTCTGTCCATGAGATTCTCCAGGCAAGAATACTGGAGTGGGTTGCCATTTCCTCCTCCAGGGTATCTTCCCAACCCAGGGATTAAACCCAGGTCCACTGCATTGCGGGCAGATTCTTTATTGCCTGAGCCACCAGGGAAACCCACAGAACTTCCCTAACCAGGGATCAAACTCATAGCCCCTGCACTGGAAGTGCAGAGTCTTAACCATTGGACCACCAGGGAAGTCCTTAAATGTGTATTGTTTTAAGGCATCAAGTATGTGATCATTTGTTACAAAAGCCACAGGAAACTAATACAACCACTAATCCTTGCTGAGACCTTCTGTTCCAACTTTGAAGAGAAAATTGAAGTCCTGTTTTAGTGTGTGGTTTATCAGGCAAATGAATATCTGATCTGCAATTCGGGATTTTCCTCTGTGACACACAGAGCATCACTTGTGTTGTGTGTGTGTGTCAGGAGGCACTTCCTAAACTGCGTCCATCTTTAGCTCTCTCTTGCTGCTGTTGCTGCTGCCTTGGGTGACCCCACCAGCACAAGCATCCCATGACCTTGAAAAATCAAGAAGAGAATTACTGTGCTCTTCTTATGGATGGGAAATGCCAGATTTCAAATGTCACCGAGGCAGTGCGTAGAGAGGTCAACAACGTGGGACTGGAACTCTGTGTACATTTCTGCCTAAGGCTCACTTAACAAATGAACATTTTTTTTCCCCATGCCTTTTGGCACCTCTGTGCACCCTCCCTATGTTAGGAGGACTTTGTATATTTTGCCTCCCAAGTTGGAAGGCAGAACCTTGCTTTCTCAGACTGACTTGCAGCCAGGGTGTGGGTATACAATGATGCTCCTGTGAGAGCCTTTGATTTGGAAGAGAGTGAAGTCAGAGGCACAGAATCCATTATAAGAAGGATGACAGCTCCTGAAGGAGGGGTGTCCAGCCTTCAGTGCAGCAGTGGCAGAGGTCCTAGTGGGAGGGTCCCATGCCCAGCGTTGGCCATGTGAACTGTGGTGCAGCAGGAGCAGTCTCATGGCATAATTCTTGCTTATAAGCCTGATTCTCTCACAGCTCTAGAGATCCTGTGAGCACCTCTAATGTCCATCAATACATTCTTTTTTGTTTAACCAATCAGAATGGACATTGTGCGAGAGAGGCCCTGCCTGATGCACCTGCTGTGTGGTTTTGCATTACCCTGTGGGCTGTCTGGAGGACTTGGTTTTCCTGATCCTCACTTCTTGTAACTCAGCTTTCTGGAGGTTAACGGGCAAGTTGAAGGCAGACAGGCATCTGGGTTGCTGAGATCCTAAGAGATCAGCTGTAAGGTTGGTGGGTTTCAGCAATGGGCTCAAAAGCAAGTGTTGGCCCTTAGGTCCATTTGTGGCCTGGTCAAATGCACTGTAGAAAATGAGAGCCTCACTCTATTCAACAGCCCACAGGACTTCTCCAAACAAAACATAGAGTGGCACCAGTTACACAGATCTCTTCAGCTGAACTTATTTCTCAATCCACACAACTTAGCTTTTATTTTTTTGCCATTTCATATGAAACATGTAGGATCTTAGTTCCCCAACCAGCGATCGAACCCACGCTCCCTGCAGTGGGGGCACTTGAAACATGGAGTCTAAACCACTGGACTGCCAAGGTAGTCCATACACAATTTAACTCTTTACCAGATGCCATCTGATATCATGCTCTAGTTGTCTCATGAGGACCCAACAAGACCTAAAATTCCTTGAGAGCAGACTCCCATCTCCTCCTTTTTTGGCTCTTTCTGGCACCTGGCTCAGAGGTGAAGACACAGGACTCTCTCAGTCTGTGCTGCTGGACATAAGGGCATGATGGGTGGAGAAGCAGCCTGTATTTCATCCTTTTCAGTTCATTATCACCCCTCCACCTGAGAATACAGAAGCAGCAGGAAGCTTGTGCTCACCACGATGTTCTGTGAGGGCCAGCTTTTAATTGATGAGCTAGATGTTACAGTAAAAAATAGACTTGAAAGCATTTGTCAGGGTTTACTCTCATGATTTAAAATTTTGCACTTGTCACGTGTTTAGAACTCTGAGGAACTCAAACAGATGGACATTCTGGTGCTTGGGAATTATTGATTTTTTAACCACTTGCTATTCACCTTGTACAAGTTGGTGGAAAAAATTGTGGTTTAGCTCCTCATTTTTCTCCTAGTATATATTCATATAAATACATATGATATGTGGACAATGTTAGAAATGAAAGTCGTGTTAAAGTTGGTTTAACATTGGGTAAATACTTATTGATGCACTATTGTTAAAACACTGGAAATCTTTGGAATGTATAAGTGTTTATATGGTCTTAGAGGTTTTCTTGGTCTTTAAAGGCAGTTAAATATGTTTCTATTTTCTTCCTTTTTAATGGCATTATAGAATTTTTTTGATGAAGTAATTTAGTTGAAATAAATGTTTTCATCTCAAAAAAATATGTGTGATATATGTCAAGAGCTTTACTAGCTGCTAGCTGTGCTGTGCTCAGTCGTGTCTGACTCTTTGTAACCCTATGGACTGTAGCCCCCCAGCTGCCTCTGTCCATGGGATTCTCCAGGCAAGAATACTGGAGTGGGTTGCCATTTCCTCCTCCAGAGTATCTTCCCAACCCAGGGATCGAACCCATGTCTCTTCCATCTCCTGCATTGGCAGGCAGATTCTTTACCACTGCACTGCCAGGGAAACTCTATAAATATGTAAATTATAGAATAAATATAGTTGGAATACCATAATTATATAGAGAGTTTCAACTAGGTATGATAAAATATGGTACCTTCTTGAAGCTTTAATCTTGATGCTCTTCTTTCCTAGATTGAAAATAGTACACTTTTTCAGTTTACTTCAGCAGTCTGGACCTCATTTTCCATCTCTCTAACAAAATGAAAGTTAGATATTGATTCCTCTGAGATGGTGTTTTTGTTTCTACATTCTAGGAATTCTGTTAGCTTAAGCCCTGAATCACCTGGCTGGTGGTTTAAGTATCAGTTCATTGCAAATAGGTCTGGATTTCCACCCCATTTCCTACTGCATTGGATATAATTTTTATTCTTGCTTGATACCTTATTGCAGCATTCCCCCAGCCCCATTCTGAACAATTCTATTTCTTTGTATGTAGTGGCTTCCATGATAAAGCAATAAATTGTTCCAATAGAGAGGCTCCGAATTTCTTTCTTTATTAGCTGTTGAGCCAAGAACATTATAACGCACAGGGTGAACAAAATAAGAACTGCATGGGAAACTGTTAACCTGGCAAGGCCTCACGTAAGTGCAGTGAATTATTACTGCTGTCAGCTATTCAAAATGTAACTGCGTCTTCAGAGAATAACATAGCCCTTTAACCCTATTGGGTTAGGTTATTTACTTCTCTGCCCTGTTTTCAACCATCGTTCTTTTAGAATAGTGACTTTCAAGCTTTTTTGAGCCCAACTCAAATGCATTTTATATCACACACACACAGAAATATAAAACTGTGCTGCTTAACAAATCCATATCTACTCTCACTATTTGTGAAAAAATGCTGATGATTTCTACTCTGTTCTAATTAATTAAAGAATTGACTGATACTAAATAGATTTCAAATCCTACTAATGGATCTCAAACCGTAGTCTGAAAAACACAATTTTGAAAGCTATTCCTCAGGTATTCAAATAAGAAATCAGAAAGGTCTTTATTTCCTTAACTCTTTTTTTTTCTTGCTCTTTTTGCTGAGGTTCATTTTCATATTTCTAAATAGTATGAATACACTCCTATTTCTTAAATCTTTTCACTTCTAAATAATAGGATTTAGAGCTCCCTTCCATACACCTTCTTCCAATATGCACATATTTCCTCTCCTTGTTGTTTGTTGTTCAATTGCTCAGTTCTGTCTGACTCTTTGCGACCCCATGGATTGCAGCATGCCTGCCCTCCCTGTCCTTACCATCTCCCAGAGTATGCCCAAGTTCATGTTCATTGCATCGGTGATGCTGTCCAGCCATCTCATCCTTTGATGCCCTCTTTTCCTTCTGCCCTTGATCTTTCCTAGCATCAGAGACTTTTCCAATGAGTTGTCTGTTCGTATCAGATGACCAAAATACTGGAGCTTCAGCTTCAGCATCAGTCCTTCCAGTGAATATTCAAGGTTGATCACCCTTAAGATTGACTGGTTTGATCTCCTTGCTGTCCAAGGGACTTTCAGGAGTCTTCCCCAGCACTGTAGTTTGAAGGCTTCACTTCTTTGGCATTCTGCCTTCTTTACAGCCTAGCTCACAAACATGACGACTGGGAAGACCATTGCCTTGACTATACGGACCTTTGTCAGCAGAGTTATATCTCTGCTTTTCAACACACTGTCTAGGTTTGTCATTGCTTTTCTGCCAAGAAGCAATCCTCTTCTGATTTCATGGCTGCAGCCTGCAGTGATTTTGGAACCCAAGAAGAAGAAATCTGTCACTCCTTCCACCTTTTCCCCTTCTATTTGCCATTCAGTTATGGGGCCAGATGCTATGATCTTAGTTTTTCTTTTTTAAATATTTAGTCTTAAGCCGACTCTTTCACTCTCCTCCTTCACCCTCATCAAGAGGCTCTTTAGTTCCTCTTACTTTCTGCCATTAGAGTAGTATAGTCTGCATATTTGAGGTTGTTGATGTTTCTCCTGCCTATCTTGATTCCAGCCTGTAACTCATCCAGCCCAGCATTTCTCAGGATGTGCTCAGCATATAGGTTAAACAAACAGGGTGACAGCAGACAGCCCTGTCATACACCTTTCCCAATCTTGATCCAATCAGTTGTTCCCTACAGGGTTCTAACTGTTGCTTCTTGACCCTCATACAGGTTTCTCAGGAGACAGATAAAATCGTCTGGTATTCCCATCTCTCTAAGAGCTTTCCATAGTTTGTCATGATCCACACAGTCAAAGGCTAATAGATGTTTTTCTGAAATTCTCTTGCTTTCTCCATAATCCAGCGAATGTTGGCAATTTGATCTCTGGTTCCTCTTCCTTTTCTAAACCCAGCTTGCACATCTGGAATTTCTTGGTTCATGTAATGCTGAAGCCTAGCATGCAAGATTTTAAGCATGACCTTACTAGCATGGGTGATGAGTGTGATTGTCCAATGGTAGCACATTCTTTGGTACTACCCTTCTTGGGAATTGGGATGAGGAGTGACCTTTTCTAGTCCTGTGGTCACTTCTGGGTTTTCCAGATTTTCTGACATAATGAATGTAAAACCTTGATGGCATCATCCTTTAGGGATTTGAATAGTTCTGCTGGAATTTCATCACATTCACTAGCTTTATTAACATCAGTGCTTCTTAAGGCCAACTTGACTTTGCACATTAGAATGTCTGGCTCTGGGTGACTAAGCACAACTTCGTAGTAATCCAGTTCATTAAAATCTTTTTTATCCAGATCTTCTGTGTATTCTTTCCATCTCATCTTAATCTCATCAGCATCTACTAGGTGTCTACAATTTTTATCCTTTATTGCGTCTGTCTTTGGGTGGACATCCCTTGATGTTTCCAATTTTCCTGAAGAGATCTCTAGACTTTCCCCTTTTGTTGTTTCATTCTATTATTAAGCACTGTTCATTGAAGAAGACCTTCTTATCTCTTCTAGCTATTCTTCGAAACTCTGTATTTAATTGGATATATCTTTCCCTCTTTCCCTTGCTTTTCACTTCTCTTCATTTTTCCACTATTTGTAAAGCCTCCTCAGATAACCACTTTGCCTTCTTGCTTTTCTTTTTCTTCGGGATGGTTTTCTTCACTGCCTCCTGAACAATATTATGGACCTCTATCTATAGTTCTTCAGATCAGTTAACTAGATCTAGTCCCTTAAATCTATTTCTTACCTCTACTACAAATTCATATGGGATTTGATTTAAGTCATGCCTGACTGGCCTAGTGTTTTTCCCAGTTCTTTTAGTTTAAGCCTGAATTTTGCTATGAGAAGCTAATGATATGAGCCACAGTCAGCTCCAAGTCTTGTTTTTGCTTATTGTATACAGCTTCTCCATCTTTGGCTATGAAGAATGTAATCAATTTGATTTCAGTATTGACCATTTGTTGATGTCCATGTGTAAAATGGTCTCTTGTGTTGTTGAAAAAGGGTATTTGCTATGACTAATGCATTCTCTTGGCAGAATTCAATTAGTCTTTGCCCTGCTTCATTTTGTTCTCCAAGGCCAGACTTGCCTGTTACTCCAGGTATCTCTTGACTTCCTACTTTTGCATTCCAATCCCCAATGATGAATAGAACATCTTTTTTAGGTGTTAGGTCCAGAAGATCTTTTGGGTCTTCATGGAACTGATCAACTTCAGCTTCTTTGGCATTGGTGGTGGAGGCATAGACTTGGATTACTGTGATGTTGAATGGCTTGCCTTGGAAACAAACTGAGATCATTCTGTCATTTTTGAGGTTGCACCCAAGTACTGTATTTCGGACTCTTTTGTTGATTATAAGGTCTACTCCATTTCTTCTATGGGATTCTTGCCCACTGTAGTAGATGGTAATGGTCATCTGAGTTAAATTCACTCATTCCCGTCCATTTTAGTTTGCTGATTCCTAGGATGTCGATGTTTATTCTTACCATTTTCTGGTTGACTACGTCCAATTTTTCTTGATTCATGGACCTAACATTCCAAGTTCCTATATAATACTGTTCTGTGCAGCATTGGATTTTACTTTCATCACCAGACACATCCACAACAGAGTGTTATACCTGCTTTGGCCCAGTCGCTTCATTCATTCTGGGGCTATTGGTAATTCTCCTCTGCTCTTTCCCAGTAGCATATTAGACACTTTCAGACCTGGGGGACTTATCTTTTGGTGTCATATCTTTTTGGCCTTTTATAAAGTTCGTGAGATTCTCATGGCAAGTGTACTGGGATGGTTTGCCATTCCCTCCTCCAGTGGATCACGTTTTGTCAGAACTCTCAGCTGTGACCCATCTGTCTTGGATGGTCCTGCACGACATGGTTCATAGCCATGAGTTTGCTCAAACATGAGTTTGAGCAAGCTCTGGAAGATGGTGAAGAACAGGGAGGCCTGGCGTGCTGCAGTCCTTGGGGTCACAAAGAGTCGAACACGACTGAATGACTGAACAACTCTGCTATGACCTGTCCATCTTGGATGACCCTGCATGGCATGGCTCATAGCTTCATTAGGTTATTCAGGCCCCTTCACCATGACAAGGCAGTGATCCTTGAAGGGGGTCCCCTCCTTACCTCCCAATATATCATGAACTTTTAAAAAATTAAGTCAATATTCATTGTTTATATTACCATGGTTGTACATATTAGGCTTCTAGGAAGAAACAGATGGCACACTCAAAATTGGGTCATTTGAAAAAAGTTTAATAAAGTACCATTACATTTTTTCTTATTTATATATTTTATTTTTTTGTTAGGCACATATATATTTTTTAAATTGAAGTATAGTTGATTTATAATATTATGTTCGTTTCAGATGTACAGCAAAGTGTTTCAGTTAAAGAATCAGATTTCAGATTCTTTTCCCTTATGAGTTATTACAAAATGTTGGATACAATTCTCTGTACAGTAGGTCCTTATCAGTTATCTATTTTATATATAGTAGTGTGTGTATGTTAGTCTCAAACTTATATCCCCCCTCCACCTTTTCCTTTAATAAGGGACCGTTTGTAAAAGTGTAGGCATGGAATGGGACTTCCCAGATGGCTCTAGTGGTAAAGAACCTGACTGCTAATGCAGGAGATGTAAGAGATTTGGGCTACATCCTTGAGTCAGAAAGATCCTCTGGAGGAGGGCATGGCAACCCACTCCAGTATTCTTGCCTGGAGAATCCCATGGACAGAGGAGCCTGGCAGGTTATAGTCCATAGGGTCACAAAGAGCTGGACATGACTGAAGCGACTTAGCATGCATGCACAGGCATGGTATAGGGAAACCACTAGGGATATGGCTGGTAAAACTGGGGAGGGGGTGTTCCATGACCACTCCTGGCCCCAAAGAACTTGGGGAGTGAGGACTAGGTAGAGGGAGCTGCCTGATAACAGTTGTAGCCATTGTGAAAGCACGCAGCCAGCTGGAGATGACCAGGCTAGAAAGACAACCAGGTGTGACACATCCCCAACCGGTCCTCCTGCCTCCCTCTGCTGTCCTGCTGGGACTCTCCAGGGGCAAAACCCTCCTGGAAGCCAGAGGGAGCCTGTTGGTGGAGTCGACAAAGGTCTGCCTGCTGGGCACAGAGCAGGTGGAGAAGGGTAGATGGATCTGGAAGGCGAGGAGAACATAGTTGGCACATTATGTAATTAATATTCACAGCTGAGCACATTTTGTGTTTTTTTCTTGAATAACTCCTATTTGCCTTGGAGTTAATAATTGGCTTCTTAAAAAAATTGGGGGAGAGGTTCTTAGTTTTAAATCTAGTTTTTATTTTTCCTAAAACTATTCAGATTCCTAAACAGTCAACCTGTTCTACAAGGCTAATGATGAAAAACGAACAGTCCTTTACTGACCATCACCTCCATGTTTCAGTCCCCAAGGCAGCCATTTGCTTCTCTCATAACTCTTTCTTTTGGTATTCCCCTTCATAGCACTAAATAACATGCTTATGGTGACAGATCTTGCTTTGTGCAGTAGAGGCATTATCTACTGATGTTTTCATTTGAAAAATACCTTTGCTCTTTCACGAACTCCCTTCTCCTTGCTTACTGTATCCAGATACACTTTCCACCTCCAACTCTCTCAATCTAGATATACCACAATTTGGCTGAGCCAATATTCATTCTTTACATTATTATAATATGTAAATATCATTCATGGCTAAGCGGTGTAGTACCCTATGATGACTTTTCCTTGCTGGCTCAACTTTTTCTTCCTGGAATTAATAGCTGTCTGGTTTTCTCACTTGTGTTGTTCCCTACATACTGACGATGAATTCATCTCCTCAATCTTCCTTTATTGTCTACATCTCCTTTCAATATGTTCAAATTTGTCAAGTATTCCATCAGTTTCATCTTTTTGAAAAACGTTCCTGGAGATATTTGACTTAGCCTAATGTAGAACATATTTATTGTTTTCTACTTCTGGGGCTCAGCTGCTGTCCTGGTGTTTCCTTTCAGTATCATCCTGGGAGCTCCTGTTGCCCCTCTCTTGAGTTGCATCCCCTATTTCCTGGTCCCTGTGTCACTCTCTTTTTTTGATGAACCAGTTCCAGTAGCCTCTGAGAATTGGGTGTATGGGAGGTAAACTTTTTGTGACTTTGCATGTCTGAAAAGGTCTTTAATTTATCCCCATATTAATTGATTGTTTTGCAGGTATAGAATTATAGGTTGAAATTAATTTTCCTTGGCATTTTGAAGTTTCCATTGTGTTCTAGAGCCAGTCTCATCACACAGACCACAGCCTTGTCTAACTCAATGAAACTAAGCCATGCCATGTGGGGCCACCCAAGATGGATGGGTCACAGGGGAGAAGTCTGACAGAATGTGGTCCACTGGAGAAGGGAATGGCAAACCACTTCAGTATTCTTGCCTTGAGAACCCCATGATGAATGAGAGGGTTGGACTGTGAAGAAAGAAGTGTGGTGTTGGAGAAGACTCTTGAGAGTCCCTTGGACTGCAAGGAGATCCAACCAGTCCATCCTAAAGGAGATCAGTCCTGGGTGTTCATTGGAAGGACTGATGTTGAAGTTGAAGCTCCAATACTTTGGCCACCTCATGCGAAGAGTTGACTTATTGGAAAAGACCCTGATGCTGGGAAGGATTGGGGGCAGGAGGAGAAGGGGATGACAGAGGATGAGATGGCTGGATGGCATCACCGACTCAATGGACATGGGTTTGGGTGGACTCTGGGAGTTGGTGATGGACAGGGAGGCCTGGTGTGCTGCAATTCATGGGGTCACAAAGAGTCAGACATGACTGAGCGACTGAACTGAACTGATTGTGTTCTAGGTTCCAAATGTTGCTGTTGAGAAGTTTCAGGATTGGTTAAGTTCTTTCAAGCTTTGTGCTCTTCCAACATCAACTTTCAGGCTTTTCTAGGGTGTCTCTCCACATGGTCATAAAATGGCTGCCTTACATACTGCTGTTTCCTCCAGACAATACCATATGCAGCAGCAGAAGAGAATCATCTTTTTTGTGTGTCTTTTCAAAGATGAGAAAACCTTTCCTAGAAATTGCTTGCTGACTTTCCTTCCCACATCTTTGGTCAGAGCTGGGTCATAGCCTGCTTTTAATTCAATCTATTACTGGCATAAGGGGAATAGGATTACTCTGACTGACTTACACAATCATGCTGGAGATAAGGTCCCTTTGCTTAAGGAAGAGATACCTGAACAAAATGAGGATTCTGTTAGCAGGTACAGGAGGGATGGGATGGCTGTTGGCCAGGCAATCTGCAGTGTCTGTTACAGCATGGAGTCTGGCACATAGTAAGCAATAAATATGTGTTAGCTATATGTTATTAACTCTTAATAGCTGTGGGAACTTATTCAAGTCAAATACCTCCTTGGATAGTTATTCAAGTCAAGTTTAAAATGGGAATAGTATTACTTCATTATAAAATTAAAAGCAATGACATATGTAAAATCTTTGGTCTTTATCATTATTAACACATGATAGATATTTATTACAGTTGCATATAATTATTGCCAGAGTACCTGGGCAGTAGGCTGAGGTCTCTCACAGTTTCCTGAGGTTGACCCCAGTCTGGTGTGAATAATGTTCCCCCTGCAGCTCATAGAATATTTTCTTTGTCTCTTGTGTTCTAGAAGTTCATGGTTATGTGCCATACCACCCATGTGGTAAAGTTGTGTTTTTTTTTTTTTTCTCAACTCATACAAAGTGAACCCTTTCAACCTAGAAACAAATCCTTTAACTCAGAGGGATTTTCTTGAATTATTTCTTTGTTGATTTCTACTCTTCATTTTCCATGTGTTCTCACCCTGGAACTCATATTTTTCACATGTTGGACTTCTTGACTGACCTAATGATGTTTAAAAGTCATTTATTTCCTATACTTCATTTGTTTTTTTGCTCCACATTCTGGGAGATTTCCTCACCTTTCACTTCCAATCCTCCTGTTGAGTTTTTCATTTCTGCTATCCTATTTTTGATTTCTAAGGGTTTGTTTCTGTTCTCTGAATGTTTCGGTTTTATTTGGTCACATTGCCTTCTCTGGTGGCTCAGTGGTAAAGAATCTGCCAGCCAATGTAGGAGACGCAGGTTTGATCCCTGGGGCAGGAAGATCCCCTGGAGAAGGAAATGGCAACCCACTCCAGTATATTTTCCTGGAGAATCCCATGGACAGAGGAGCCTGGCGGGCTACACAATCCATGGGGTCACAAAAGAGTTGAACCAAGTTAGCAACTAAACAACAACATCTTCTCTAATTTTCAGAAAATATTAGATACCAAATATGGTATCTCTCCAAGTTCTTTTTTTTCCTCGATGTTTTGGCCTCTGTCTTGCACCTTAGAGAGTTTCCTGAGATGTCTGGTAGTCCTAGGCTGTCCTTTCATGTTTAAGATTATAACCTAAAAACCTGACTGGATGAGAACTTGGTTGGGCTTACTGATTATAAATTTCACTGTAATCTAGATATCAGGATAGTTAGGTCTTGGGCTGTCACATTTTCAGAGAAGAAGCTTCCAATCTCCTGACTGGATAATATGTATCTATCTGACTTTTGGTGGAAGTCCTTTGGGAGAAGAGTGAGAAGAGGTCCTGATGTTCAGTACATCCCACTCTCAACAGTGCTTAACATCCCCCAGTCCAGAGACCCTCTACCCTCCAGAGAATATACTTCAGTATTCAGCTGGAATGGAGAGAGCTGCAGTTCCTTTGCTAAGGTTGAAGACCTGGGTTTAAATTTGTTTCTAATACCAGCACTGCCGGTTACTATGTTATTGTCTCCTAGCTCTAAGCCCAACCCTTCTGTACTCAGCTTTGCGATGCTAGAGTTGAAACTCTGCAAACCATGGTCATTTTGCCAGCTGTTCCTTCTTAGGCTCTTCCCATAGAGGGCAACAGAGGGAAACTAGAATGCTGGGGGATAAAGAAGGAACAAGCTTCTTCCAGTTGTCTTCCTACGGCTGTTAGCAGCACCCAGCACTGCTTCTTCCCTTCAGCAGCAGTTCCTCCAGCAACAGGAAGTTCAGTTTGCAATTTTTCCAGCACTCACAGAATTAGCCTTATTGTGGCCCCACACCAGAGACACCAGTACCAGCTGAGCACCAACCCCTTCTTAGGGTCTGGGTCACAGTCCCATGGACCCCTCCTCCAAGCTTCTAGACTCTAACAGTGTTATCCTTTTTCCCCCCAGCCCTGCTTCCTGTAGTTACTGCTCCCATAATACCTTAGAGTTCTCTTTTTACCCTGTTAGCTCCTAGTTTATAACTTTATGACTAGTTAACAATTCTTTATATTAAATTCCTTCTGTTCAGGCATTGAAACATGTAAATTATCATATGTGAAATCAATCACCAGTCCAGGTTTGATTCTTGATACAGGGTGCTCAGGGCTGGTGCACTGGGATGACCCAGAGAGATGGAATCGGGAGGGAGATGGGAGGCGGGTTCTGGAAGGGGAACACATGTATACCCATGGTGGATTCATGTCAATGTATGGCAAAACCAACACGATAATGTAAAGGAAAAAAAGAAATTAATTAAAAAGAAAGAAATTCCTTCTGTTCAAATGAAAGAAAGTGAAAGTGTTAGTCACTCAGTCTGACTTCATGGACTGTAGCCTACCAGGTTCCTCTGTTCATAGAATTCTCCAGGCAAGAATACTGGAGTGGGTTGCCATTCCCTTCTCCAGGGGCTCTTCTTGACCCAGGGATCGAAGCCTGGGTCTCCTGCATTGCAGGCAGATTCTTTACCATTTGGGCCACCAAGGAAGCCCCTGTTCAAATACTTGGTGACATTTCTGTCTCCTGACTAGGGCCTGACTGATACAGACACATTCAATGAAACCTTTTGTTTTCTAGTCCGACTTACAACCCACTTTCAGAGGTGTGGGTTTCCTTCAAATCCCAGATCTTTCTGGAGTTTCACAGCAGAAATGGGCTTGCTTCTTGGTCTCCCTAACCTCCTTTAGAAACTTAGGAGTCAGCCTCTTCCCGTCTGCCAGATCAGTAAGTACTTTTCCATCTACTTTCTTGCTTCTAAAATTTTACTGTTGCCTTCTTTCCCAAACTTTTGTCCCTATAGAGTTTTGCTTGGAAAAAAAACAAAAACAAAAGAAATCCCGACAATCTGTTTATTCAAAGCAGAAACAGACTCACAGATTCAGAGAATAGGCCCGTGATTATCAGAGGTTAAAGGGGTAGTGCTATGCTGTGCTTAGTTGCTCAGTTGTGTCCGACTCTGCCACCCCATGGACTATAGCCTGCCAGGCTCCTCTGTCTATGGGATTCTCCAGACAAGAATACTGAAGTGAGTTGCCATGCCCTCCTCCAGGTGATCTTCCCTACCCAGAAATTGAATCCAGGTATCCCACATTGTAGGAGGAGATTTTTCACTGTCTGAGCCACCAGGGAAGCTCAAGAATACTGGAGTGGGTAGCCTATCCCTTCTCCAGGGGATTTTCCTGACCCAGGAATCGAACCGGGGTCTCCTGCATTGCAGGTGGATTCTTTACCAGCTGAGCTCATAGCTAAATGGGAGAGTGGGATTGAGAGGTACAAACCAGTAGGTATAAAGTAGATGTTACAAGGCAGTAATGTACAGCACAGGAAAAATAGCTAATATTGTGTAATAATTTTGGAATATAATCTATAACAATATCAAATGGCTATTTTGCTTTTTTTTCTATACCTGGAAAAAAAGTCTTATTTATTGCCATAATGGACTTTGGGAGACGGAACTCATTACTCTAAAAAAATAGAACAAGAGACTAATGTTTTAAAGGGAATAACAACAACCTTGGAAAAATACCACCACAAGAAGTCTGAGTGGTTGTCTCCTCTCAGAGAGGAGAGTAGAGCAGGTTCCAGGAGGAAGCAGGGGAAAATTTCTTTTACTTTATTTCCAAATCCTATATATGCACATTTCAATCGTTCTATGCATGATAAATTTCACAATTTTTGAAAAGGTTAACTTCAGCATACAACTGTATCAGTTACCATGTATTTAGCTACATGGGATAGAAACTTGACCACAGAGGTTCAACCAAACAGGAGTATATTTTTCTCCCATAATGAAGAAGTTTAGGAGAAGGCAGTCCAGAATTAGTACAGTATCTCCATACTGCCATGGGCACCCAGACTCCTCCTAGCTTTGGGTGCAGTCATGCTTGGCCTTTTGTCTTCATGCTTCTTAGGTGGTTGTTTCATCTCTGATGATCACATCTATATTTTAGGAAGAATGATGAAGGACAAAAGGCAAAAAGCCAAAGAGAAAAGCTAGCTGAGTTGGCTTCCCTTTAAAAAGCTTTCCTGGTACACCTGAAGATAATATAATGTTATATGTCAGTTATATCTCAACTTGAAAAAACAAGGAAATAGTGAATTTTTTTACAAAAAGCGAAACCAGACCCTCATATGTTTAAATTACTATTAAAATAAGTTTATGATCAAGTGAAAAGCAAGAACTGAACATCTGGGGAAAGGATATGAAAACCATGTTGTGGTTAATTAAAGGAGTTTACATTTGTGAATGACTAAAATGGCATACCAGCCCTTTGGCACTATTTCCAAAATGTACTTGCTCTCAGGTTGTTTACTGAGAGTATCAGTATCCACATTATAAAGTGAAATATATATGATTAATTGTCTCACAAACCATTTTGGCTCAGTGTCTTGGCTCTGAAGGACAAGGATGCTACTTTGACCAGTATTAAGTCACCTGTGCATAGAATTTTTTTCTTTTAAAAAATTAATTTATTTTTAATTAAAGTATAGCTAATTTGCAATATTGTGTTAGTTTGTAGTGCAGAGCAAAGTAATTCAGTTATTTATGTATACTCTTTTTCTATTCTTTTCTATTATAGTTTAATACATGATATTGAATATAGTTTCATATGCTACGCAGTAGGTTCTTCTCTATTTTATATATAGTAGTGTGTATATGTTAATCCCAAACTCCTAATTTTTTTCCCCTCCCCGCTCAACCCCATCTGGTAGCCGTAGTTTATTTTGTATGTCTGGGAATCTATTTCTGATTCATAAATAAGTTTATTTATAATTTTTTTTAATTGTGTTGGTTTTGCCATTCATTGACATGAAACCGCCATGGGTTTACATATGCTCCCCCTCCAGAACCCCCCTCCCTCCTCCCTCCCGATTCCCTCCCCCTGGGACATCTCGGTGCACCAGCCCCGAGCATCAACCCTTGGCTGGCGATTGATTTCACATATGATAATTAACATGTTTCAATGTCATTCTCCCATATCATCCCACCCTTGCCCTCTTCCACAGAGTCCACGAGTCTGTTCTATACATCTGCATTCCTTTTGCTGTCTCGCATGCAGGGTTCTCGTTGCCATCTTTCTAAATTCCATATAGATTCTACATATAAGTGATATCATATGAATGTGTCTTTCTCCGGACTTAACTTTGCTTAGTATGATAATCTCTAGGTCCATCCATGTTGCTGCAAATGGCATTACTTCATTCTTCTTAATGGCTGAGTAGAATTCCATTGTGTGTATATGTATACCACATTTTCTCTACCCAGTCATGTCAGTGGACATGTAAGTTGCTTCCATGTTTTGGCTGTGTGAATAGTACTGCTGTGAACATTAGGGTGCATGTATGTTTTCAAATTAGAGTTTTCCAGATATATGACCAGGAATGGTACTGCTGGATCATATAGCAACTCTATTTTTAGTTTTTTAAGCAACTTCCACACTGTTCTCCATAGTGGCTGCACCAAAATTTGATCTGACCTATTTATTGTCAGATTTAAAATTACTGTCAGATTTAAAAATACTTGTAAAATTTGCATATGTAAGTCTGCTGACACATATGCCCATGAAATTTGGGTAATGGAGCTCCAAACAGTCCAATTATTTCTAATAAACACAGGTCTATGTAGTGCATCCCCTCTCTATGGACATTGCTAGGCAGCAAATACAAACTTTGCATACATATTTTGATGCTTCTTGGAAAAATTAAAAAAAAAAAAAGCTTCCCCGAATGGCCCAAGTAGCAACCTTGCTTACTTCTCATTGTGTAATACTCTGTCACAGGCCTCCCTGAACAAAGAAGTCTGGAAAGGTGATATGTTTCACCTGGGCACAGTATCATTCTGAACAAACCAGAGCCATACAAGGAAGGCGGATTTGTGAATAAAATTATTTGGAGAGGATTGTTGCTAGGCTATGAGTATCCCTTCTCCTACCCCCTTGCCTTCTCACCCAAGCGTCGTGAGAAGTATAGGAAGAAGGGCAAAATGGATGTTACCTAGGCAACTAATGGTATCTGCCACAGTTGCCATAAGGATTAAAATAAACAGTATTTACAGAGCTCCTAGCAGCGTGTGGCATGGTGATCATCCGATAAATCTAAACCTCTTTAAAAACTATTCATCCCTACCTACCTTGTTCATTAAGGAGGAAAAAAAGAAAAGGAGAACCAAGCAGGTAATTTCAGTAATACTAAATATAAGAAACAGTGTTGACTGTGCTTTAATGCTCAGGGTTTTGTTTTTTCTGGTTTGAGATTATGCATAGAAAGAATATCACTTCTGCTGTGGCAGGAGTCTAATACATAGAATATACATTCAACTTGGCATGTGAAGGGAAACAGTACACATAATTTACTTTGCTGTAGCATCCATGGGGCTTCCCTGGTAGCTCAGCTGGTAAAGAAGCCACCTGCAATGCAAGAGACCCCGATTCAATTCCTAGGTCAGAAAGATCCCCTGGAGAAGAGGTAGGCTACCCACTCCAGTATTCTTGGGTCTCCCTGGTGGCTCATATGGTAAAGAATCCACCTGCAGTGAGGGAGACCTGGGTTTAAACCCAGGTTGGAAAGATCTTCTGGAGGAGGGGATGGCAATCCACTCCAGTGTTCTTGCCTGGAGAATCCCATGGACAGAGGAGCCTGGTGGGCTGTAGTCCATAGGGTCGCAGAGAATTGGACAGGACTGAGTGACTAAACACAGCGCAGCACAGCACAGCACAGCATCCTTATAGCTTTCTTTTAGCTCCTTCTCCAGTCTGGTGAAGAGAATTTCCCTCCATGTTTCCATCCTTTTTTGCCACCTATTCATTCTATTTCTAGCACCTCATTTGTCTTTTCCTGCCCTAAGACCCTGTGTTCTTGCTCCTCTAGTTGGTATCTGTTGGCCACATCATCTAATAAATGAGTATTAATCACATTACAAAGAACAATATAGTAGTAAACTGTTTGCTGTTTTGGTTAGAATGCTTTGGTTGCAAGGAGAGAATACTTGGCTAAAATTGGCTTTTAAATAATGGAATTTATTAACTCATAGAATATGTCAGGCAGGTGGTTCCAGAATTGTTTAATTCAGTGGTAGAACATTATCAAGGATTCAGCTTTATTTTGTTTCCTTACTCTTTCCCTGTCTTTATCATGTTGGACTTTCACTTTGCACTTGTGTCTCATGATCACAATATGGCTGCAGGAGCTTCAGGCATCACATCCTCACAAAATAGCATTGAGTGGAATAGCAAAAAAAAGAGGAAATGTTTCCTGTCTTGTCTTCCTTTCTAAGAGTAAAAAAAACTTTCCCAGAATTCTCCCGAGCAGACTTCCTCTCAGATTTCATTGGTAAATTTTGATCATATACCCATGCCTAAACCCACTACAGACAAAAGGAATGAACTCACCCTAATTTTCTGGAGTAGGGGGTGGTACTTTCCCTGAGTGTATGGCCATAGAAGGTGATTCCAGAAGAATGGATTTGGATAGATATCCAACAGTGTCTGCTATATTTGGTTATTCAGAACCACCACAAATACAAAACAATGCTAAAAATGCTTAAAAAGAGCTAAATGTGGGGAGAATCTGTTGACTGGTTTTCTCCTCCCTCTCCCCACTGGTACTACTTTGTTCTCTATATCTGTGAATCTTTTATTCTTATATTCACTGCTGCTGCTGCTGCTGCTGCTAAGTTGCTTCAGTTGTGTCCGACTCTGTGCGACCCCATAGACGGCAGCCCACCAGGCTCCCCCATCCCTGGGATTCTCCAGGCAAGAACACTGGGGTGGGTTGCCATTGCCTTCTCCAATGCAGGAAAGTGAAAAGTGAAAGTGAAGTCGCTCAGTCGTGTCCGACTCTTAGTGACTCCACTAGCTTGTTTCATTTTTTTAGATTCCACATATATCATGTACTATTTGTCTTTCTGACTTACTCTGCTTAGTATGATAATCCCTAGGTCCATCCATGTTGCTGCAAATGGCATTATTTCATTCTTTTTTATGGCTGAATAATATTCTGTTGTATATATATACCATATCTTCTTTATCCAGTCACCTGTCAATCAACACTTAGGTTCTTTCCATATCTTGGCAATTGTAAATAATATTGCTCATTCGGATGGGAGCTTCCCAGGTGGCAGTGTAAAGAATCTGCCTGCCAGTACAGGAGACATGGGTTTGATCCCTGGGTCAGAAAGATCCCCTGGGGTAGGAAATAGTAACCCACTCCAGTATTCTTGCCTGGAAAATTCCATGGATAGAGGAGTCTGGCAGGCTATAGTCCATGGGGTCGCAAAAGTGAGGCACTATAGAGCGACTGAGCACAAAAACATTGGGATGCACGTATATTTTCAAATTAGTTTTTTTCATTTTCTTTGGATAGACACTCAGGAGCAGAATAAGAAAACATAGAAAGAACACTCTTTGACGTAAATCATAGCATCATTTTTAGGGATCTGTCTCCTAAGGCAAAGGAAACAAAAGCAGAAGTAAACAAATGAGGCCTTGTTAAACTTAAAAGCTTTTGTACAGCAAAGGAAACCATCGACAAAACAAAAAGACAACTTACCAACTGTGAGAAAATATTTGCAAAGAATATGACCCATAAGCGATTAATATCCAGAATATAAAATATAGAAATATAAATTATATATACAATATAAATATAAATTTATATAAAAATATAAATAGTTTATACAACTCAACATCAAAAAATCAAACAACCTGATTAAAAAATGGGCAGACAACCTGGATTGACATTTTGAAAAAGAAGATATACAGATGACCAACAGACACATGAAAAGATGCTCAACATTGTTAATCAGCAAAAAAATGCAAGTCAAAACCACAAAGAGATATCACTTCACACCTGTCAGAATCGCTATCATCAAAAAGACCACAAGAAGTACTATTTAGGATGTGGAGAAAATGGAACACCCCTATACACTGTTGGAGGAAGTGTAAGTTGGTACAGCCGCTGTGGAAAACAGTATGGAGGTTCTTACAAAAACCAGAAACAGAATTACCATATGATCCAGTAATCCCTCTCTTTGGTTAATTGTCCCTCTGCATCTATTCTTCCTTAGACTGGAGAACTTTGTACAAAGGGAGGAGGGAACCAATATCTTTTCAGAGACTTGTGCTAGGTATTTTACACAGGAACCATCAGAAGTAGACTGTATCATCTGAAGTCCAGCAAAGGAAAATAACCTAACTCAAATCATGTAGTAGGCTTGCCCTTCAAACCCAAGCCTGTCTCTTCCAAAGCTCAGTTCTAGAACATTCCCACCTTGGCCATCCCTCAATGGGAGTAAACAGAACAAATCTGGAGTCAGAACACCTAACCTGGGATCTCAATGTCCTCATGTAGTACCTATGTGACCTCAGTTGACCTCACCAAATTTCTTACCTGCTTTGGAGTTAGGTTGTTTTACCTCTCTGGACGTCGGAGGATAATATCTACTTCTGATGGTTCCTGTGAAAATCAAGAGTTATGTAAAATGCCCAGCATAAGGCTTTAAAAAGATATACACTGTCACTTGTAATGTGAAAGTAATGAAGACATCTGCCTCATAGGGTTGCTGTGAAAATTAAGCAAGGTAATAGATCTGAATTCTCTTTATAAACATCAGGCACTGCATGACTGCAATAAGTCATTATTGTGGATGGATTTATTTTTTACCTACAGAACATGATATCAAAACCGGACCTTCCTGGTGCTGATATGCACTGATATGGAAGACATCATAATCCAAAATGAGTGTGGACAGCTGCACAGAGGCAGACTTTACAAAAGACATGCTTTAAGGATATCAAATGCCCTCAATAATTTTGATTATAAAGACTTCAAGAGAGGGGAGAGGGAAGGAGGATTTGTGAACAGGATTCTTTGGGAAATACTTGCCATGCTATGAGCATCCCTCTCCTCTCCCTGCCCTGGGGAATGGGGGCAGGGGAGAGCTACCCTCTAACTTTCAGCTTCATAAGGGGGGCATTAAGGGGACCCCTTAAAGAGGTTGCAGTGTGTTCTCTGTGGTTGGACTGAAGCCTGAGTTAAAGACAGCCTGAAGCTGAGGGATAAATGGGCTGCGTTGGAATCAGCCAGCACACCCGTGTAGGGGAGCCATGGTGGATAAAGGGTTGGGCTGGAGCCTTCTTTTTTAACCGTTATGGAAATACAAGATCCATATTCCAGTGTGCACGAACAAGTTTATAACTTGATGAATTTTCAGAAACTGAACATCCCCATGAAACCAAATTGACGTATATACTACCATGTGTAAAGCAGATAGCTAGGGGGAACCTGCTGTAAAGCACAGGAGCTCTGTTCGGTGCTCTGTGATGACCTAGAGGGCTGAGATAGGGTGGGCCTGTGGCAGAGAGGTCCCAGAGGGAGGGGATATATGTATACATATAGCTGATTCATTTCATTGTACAGCGAAAACCAACATGGAAGCATACAGTATGTGCCCTTTAGCACCTCGCTTTATTCGCTCAGCATCATGTTTATGAGATTCATCATATTGTTGTATGTAGTTAGAGTTAGTTGATTGTCACTGCTGTAAAGCATCACACTGTGTAAATATTCCACAATTTAAGTGTCCATTCTACAGTCGGTAGGCATTTGAGTCGTTTCCGATTTGGGGCTATTACAAACAGCCATGGACATGCAAATATGCCTAGGTCACAGGGGGTGGTATTTGTCAAATCTGGAACACTTTGAAGCCTTGCCCAAGAAGACTTCTTGGAGAGAAGGTGGCATCAATATTGAGTCTGGGTGGAGCACCCCTGCCCCAGCCTCTCCCTTCCCTCCCAGAGTCTCGGGCCAAAAAGGGAGCAGCAGTTGGAGGAAGTATATCATGCCCATCCGAAGAGCGGCAGGCAGAGGGACCCAGCAAAGGCATCTCCCAGGGATCCCATGGAGAAAGCCACATAGCTGGGAACACTTTCACCTACAGAAACTTTCAAATCTAGCACAGGGCTGGGCCTGTCTTCACTTGGCTGTTGTGAAGAGGGAGCATGGGGATCCTATTCTGGACACTGGGTTTTCACCTAAACAAGTCCATTCCATGATTTCACCTAAACAAGTCCACTCTGTAACCTTGGGAAAGCCGTTTCCCCTCTCTGGGCCTTCCTTTTCTCATCTCTCCCATGTTTGACTCTTTCCACTCTGAACTATAATACTGAGAATTGCCTATCATCTAGACTCGTTGAGAATAGAGACCACATCTCTTTTCTCTGTATTCCTGAAGCTCTCTGCACCTGCGGACACAATAGGCCACTGGACAAGAAATGTCTGGCAATTTAACTTTCTAAAGAAAATGCAGCTTTTATGGGTCTGGCGATGCACATAATGAGGATTAAATCGGGGCATTAAAATTAACAGCCTGGCATGTGTGCCTGTTCAAATACAGATGTGATAGTGCATCCCAGCTTTATGGAAAAATCCATTTCCATTCTTGTCACACAACTGATCATCTCCAAAGGAACAGAGCAAAGACTGTCTGTGCATTGTAAATTTATTGACTCACCATTTTATCCAAGGACGTTGGATAATTAGAAGATTCCAACTTAAATGCAAAGAATTCTTCTCTTCATTTGGGAACATGTTTTATCACTTGTTACTGCCTCCTTTCTAATGCTTAGCATTTAAAGGTTATACTGGGGGGGGGGGAGACTCCAGACGTTATGTAGTCACTGTCTGGAGCAGCATTATATTTCAACAGGATATTATCACTGGGGCAAAGAGAAATCATTTTTACTGGGGAGGAAATGATTCCATTGTGTGGTATTATTCAAGTAATTAGGAATCACGTTGTGTGGCAAATGATCAGATCACTGGAGTTTATTGTAGTGCCATTCATGCTTAACATGTGGGGCTGTGGAAAGAAAAAGGCTTTTTCTTTTTTTGGTAGAAAAGTGAATACTCTAAAGAATTCAGGGAGCTGGGCAGGTGAGCCAGGATGTCATTTTATTTTCCAGGAAATTATTTTGGAGTTCTCTTGAGGTTCCCCTGTTTTACTTCACCCATCAGCAAGCTCGGTTCCTTGGAGTCATTCCCTTTAGCAAAGGAAAACTTCACTTGGGCCCCTAGGGCTTCATAGAGAACTGACAACTTAAAAATTGGTGTTGTTCCAAAAATTTGTTGGCGAATCTGCTTAGAATTCAGAACAGATTTTCCACAGCTAGTTACAAATGACTTCAGTTCCCAAAGCAGGCCACCGGAGCCCATGGCACCCATAAGGAAGAGGGACTTTAGTATTAATGATGATCGGGAAACCATTTATTGGAGAGTGTTATTTCCTGGTGAAAATCCACTCTAATTTGCAACTTGGGAGAACAGAAACGCAGCTGCCTTCTTTCCTCCCTTTGCAGTCAGAAATGGGCTTCCTGCAGCTTGGGGGACTGCAGTGCGCAGGACAGGAAAAGGAGTTGGATGATGTCCAAGAAGAAGAGGCAGGGGCTTCCCAGCAGTGACAGAAAGAAGGGAAAGGTGCGGGGGTGGGCCCAGCAGTGATGCAGTGGCGGAAGTGGGAGTATTTATAGCTTCAGTTGAAATCAGGAGGAAAGTCCCTGGACCTAGCAGTGATTTTGCTCATAGGATCCTGGTAACTTGGGTGGTCATAATTGAGAGACCATCCCAGTCAATATGCAAGTTCATGGTTTAACTTTGGGCTTCCCTGGCAGCTCAGATGGTGAAGAATCTGCCTGCAATGCGGGAGACCTGAGTTCTATCCCTGGGTTGAACTTTATCCTCAAGCCCCCTCGAAACCTAAGCTTTCTTTCTGCTTTTAAAAAAATCCTCATGGCCAACAATTCCACTTTTGGGTATATACCCCAAAAAAGGGAAAGCAGGGTCTCGAGGAGATAGTTGTATACTTGTTCATTTGTACACTTATTACTCACAAAAGCCAAAACATAGGACCCAAGTGTCAATAGATAGGTGAATGGATAAACAAAATGGGATATAGCCATACACTGGGATATTATTCAGCTTTAAAAAGGATGGAAATCTGACACATGCTACATGGATGAACCTTGAGAACATTATGCTAAATGAAATAAGCCAGTCACAAAAAGACAAATCCTGTATAATTTCAACTGCATGAGGGACCTAGAATAGCTCAATTCATAGATGCCGAAAATGGCCTGGTGCTTGCTATGGGTTGGGGGAGGGGAGAATGGGGAGCTGTTATTTAATGGGTATAGGGTTTCAATTTTGCAAGATGAAAATAGTTGGGGGAATTGGTTGAACTATGCACTTTAAAATGGTTAAGGTGGTACATTTTTAAAAAATGGTAAATTTTATACCTGTGCGTTTTACCGCAACTAAGGTTAGAAAATCATCATGGAATATTTCAGATATACAAAAGATATACAGAACAATATAACAAACACCTAACTTAATATAAAATATGTCAGATATAGTTGGAGCCCTCTGTATGCTCCTTCTCACTCTCAGCCTCTCTACTCCCAAAATAACCACAAATTTGAAGTTATCATTTCCGTGTGTATTTTTATATTTTTATTACATATATATCACATATATTATAAATCCTATATGTTATATCCTATTATAAATCATTAGGGATATATATATTTAAATGATTTTTATATTTTTGCATGTTAACATTTTATAAATGGCAGCACATGTGTGTATGTGCATGTATCCTCTATGTATGCTTCAGCAACTTGCTTTTTCCATCCAAAATTAGGTTTTAAAATTGAGTCTGTGTTGGGACTTCCCTGGTGGTCTTGTGGTTAAGACTGGTGCACCCATTGTGCAACCCAGTGCAAGGGGCACGGGTTCAATCCTTTGCCAAGGAACTGAAACCCCACATGTTGCATGGGGTGGCCAAAAATAATAATAAAATAATTTTAAAAATTAAAATGAGTCCATGTTGATAGTGTGGCTCTGGGCCATCCTTTTCACTGCTGTATAGTATTTCATCTTATGAATAAACCTACTTTTTCTACTAGCCAAACTCAGAACCCAGCCATGTACTCACTCCTCTTTCCTGCCTCCTTTCACACAGGGTGTTGGATATTTTATTCACAACCAGAGCAACACCCCTTCCTAAGGATCAAATTGTCCGGACTCGCTCATCCAAGCCTTCCTTCCTGGGCCTCAGAAGCAAGTTTGTTGGAAATGGTGGGCTGCCTGTGAGTATGGATTCAGAGCATTATCTGACCTTTGGAGAGAGTTCTTGCCGTGGGATAAGGACTGAAGGACTGCCTCCACCCCCGGTGGCAGGGTGATTCATGTACATGCAATTTCCTAGCTCTTTTCTCCTGAATGGAGTCCAGGTCATGCTGTCAAAGTGTCACTAGTTCACTCTTTAAAAGGGAAAAGGAATCCTTGGGATTTAGAATAACAGAATCATACAATGCGAAATCTAGCAGAGTAATTTACCCCTCCCTCCTTTGCAGACACCTCAGTATGGGATGAGAGATATTTGGGCGTTAGCCAAGCTAACCATCTGAGGAAGTTTCAAGACAGCAGTTACTTGAGGTCTTTCTAGAAGGAGTGGGGGAGGGGTAAAGACTTGACAAAAAGCAGCAGCAGAGTGCTGGAATGGCTGAGCATCAGCCTTGGTGATTAATCAGTGGCATGTAGAGCTCTCTCTCTTTCAGCTCAACAAGGCAGGGAACCTCCTGGAAAAGGCTCTGTTCCAGGATTTCTGACATTTGGTTTTCTGGCCTGTGTCAAGCATTTCTTGAGAACTGTCTGGCCAGTCCCATGCTGGCGCCTGCCACATTGTTCTTAGCAGGATCTTTGAAGTAGGAAAAGGGCTTCTTCAAGTTCTTTTTTTTTTTTTCTTTACATTATTCTTTGAGTTCTAACCAGTGCCTTTGACTACATGGAGACTGCTAATTAACCCTAATTGGCTGCTTGCCCTGTTGCCCCTCTATCCCACAGGCAGGACCTGAAATGGAAGCCCAGAGTTTAGAGCTAACATGAACCACAGAGACGTTTCAGCTCAACACCTGATCCATTAAGTGGTTAATAGTTAATTAATTAATTAATAGATGCCAAGTCCCTAGGGTGTGTCAGACTCTGTTCTGGGAATGCAGTGATGGCCAAAACCAGACATGGCCTCTGCCTTCTTGAAGGTCACGTTATGATGGGTCAGGTGGGGGTAGGGGGAAGAGGTGATCAATATTAATCAAGCCATCGCACAAAGGTAAAATATGCCATGCTAGGAGCCAGACTTGGGGAAATCAGAGAAGGCTTCCTTGAGGTGATGCTTGGGCTGAGGTGTGAAGCAAGAGCATGTGTTAATAAGGCAGAGGGGAGAAGGAGCTTTACAGGGGAAAGGAACAGAAGGGGTAAGAAAGTATGTAGCAAATAAAGGAGGCCATGTGAACTCTTATAGCAAATACAGAGACTAGTTATGAGTTATGAGTTATGGGATGAAGCAGTCAAGCCAAAGCCATATCACATGGAGCCTTGAGACCTATGTTAATACTCTGCTCTCTATCTTAAAAGTAATGGGAAACCACTGCAAGTCTTCAACTGGGGCATGGTATGTGATTGAAGTGGAATTTTCAAAGAACTTTTTGATTGCAGTATGGAGAACCAGGGGCTTCCCAGGTGGCTCAGTAGTAAAGAATCTGCTTGTTGATGCAGGAGGCTTGGGTTCGATCCCTGGGTCGGGAAGATCCCCTGGAGAAGGAAATGGCAACCCATATTCTTGCCTGGGAAATCCCATAGACAAGAAGCCTGGAGGGTGACAGTCCATGGGGTCACAAAGAGTTGGACACGACTGAGCGATTAACACACATATTAGATCATTATAATCAGATTCTTCTGTATGAAAATAAAACATTTTTACTGAGATCCTATTAAATAAATATATAACATTAGAGAGAACTGACACCTTTATAATGTTATGTCTCTCCTTTCCCCCCCAGTTTTGTTGAGACATAATTGACATATAGCACTATATATAAGTTTAAGGTGTATGGCATAATAATTTGACTTGGGACATCATGAAATGATTACCATAGTAAGTTTAGTGAACATCCATCATCTCATATAGATGCACAATTAAAGAAATAGAAATTTTCTTCCTAGTGATGAGACCTCGTACTATTTACTCTTTTAATTTTCATTTAACATACAACAGTGTTAATTCTGTTAAGCATGTTGTATTGATACATTATATTCCTTGTACTTATATATTTTATAGCTGAAAGTTTATTACCTTTTGACTCCCTTCATCTAATCCTCCTCCCTCCATTCCCCATCTCTGGTAACCACAGATCTGATCTTTTTATGAGTTTGTTTGCTTTGTCTGTGTTTGAAGTATAATTGACCTACAACACTATGTTAGTTCCTGGTGAACAATATCACAATGCAATATTTCTATACATTTCAGAATGATCTCCAGGATAAGTCTAGTTACCATCTGTCACCATACAAAGAAGTTATATAATTATTGACTATATTCCCCACACTGTATATTTCATCTTGGAGACTTGTTTATTTTGTAACTGGAATATTATACCTCTTAATCTCCCTCATCTATTTCTCTCCTCCCCCCTTTGCCCTCCTCTCTGGCAACCACCTGTTTGTTCTCTTTATCTGTTTCTATTTTGTTTTGTTTGTTCTTTTGATTGTTTTTTTAGATTCCACATTTAAGTGAAATTATACAGTATTTATCTTCCTCTGACTTATTATACTTGGCATACTACCCTCTAGGTCCATCCATGTTGTTGCAAATGGCAAGATTTCATTCATTTTTGTGACTGAATAGTATTCCACTGTATAAACCACATCTCTTCTTTATCCACTTCTTTAGTAATGGTCACTTAATAGCCAAGATTCAGAAGCTTATTTTAAGTGAGAGGTATTAATGGTTTAGGACTTCCCAGGTAGCTCAGTGGTAAAGAATCACCTGCCAATGAGGAGACACAAGAGATGTGGGTTCAATCTCTGGGTCGGGAAGATCCCCTGGAGGAGGAAATGGTGACCCACTCTAGTATTCTTGCCTGGAAAATTCCAGGGACAGAGGAGATCCTGGTGGGCTACAGTCCATGGGGTTGCAAAGAGTCGGACACGACTGAGTGACTTAGCATGCGTTGGTGGTTTAGGCTAGGGTGGTGCTGGTGGTTGTGGTAAAGAGAAACAAACATATTTTAGAGATATTTAAGAGGTTAAATTAACATGGCTTGGTTATGGTTTGCGTACAGGGGTGACAGTGAGGTGGGTGTCCAGGAGAGTTCCCAGGTTTCTCTTCAATGGGCGGTGCTGCTGAGTGAGATGGAGGACCAGGTTTGTGATAGAGGAATGAGTGTTGAGTTTCAGGTGACTTTGTGATATATAACAGGAGATAGGGAGCAGACCATGAATTATATATGGGTTTGGAACTGAGAAGACAGGGTTGAATTGGAGATCTGTGCAGCCTTGAGTCATCTTGTAAGAATGATTCAGTCAGGATTATAAAAGGAAACAGATGGCACAATCCAATTAGGATAATTCAATAAAGATTAATAAAAGGAGCATATTAGGTTTCTGCTGCATAACAAACAGCACCATAACCTCAGAAGCTTAATAGAGCAAACATTTTATTTCTTGCTCACAGGTCTGTGGGTTGGTTTGCAGTTCAGCCAATTTGGCCTGGGCTCAGCTGGCTCTCTGATTATGCCGATGAAGAAGATTCCTTTGTCTCGGACAGTTCTGACTAGGTTCAGGCTTGCAGACGAGCCTGCTTCTATCAGAGTCGAGGATTCCCTTTGGTGCACTATGCTTACAATCTCCCAAGAGTTAAAGACTGAATCCATGTGTTTGTTGGAGAAGGCAATGGCACCCCACTCCAGTACTCTTGCCTGGAAAATCCCATGAACGGAGGAGCCTGGTAGGCTGCAGTCCATGGGGTCGCAAAGAGTCGGACACGACTGAGGGACTTCACTTTCACTTTTCACTTTCATGCATTGGAGAAGGAAATGGCAACCCACTCCAGTATTCTCGCCTGGAGAATTCCATGGAGAGAGGAGCCTGGCAGTCTACAGTCCACAGGGTTGCACAGAGTCAGAACATGACTGAAGTGACTTAGCTCACTCACTTGCATGTCCAAGTTTATGGTTTGGTAGATCAGGTAATACCCAGGTCTTAAAAAAGAAAAACATTGAGTAGAATGCTATTACATGATTTACAAAAACAGGCATGTGAATTTTTCTTTGGCTCTATTAATATTTTGTATCATAGTGATAAATTTCTGCACATTGAACCACCCTTGTATTCATAAACCCTATTTGGTGACAGTAATTTTTTCTTTTAATATGATGCTTGTTGTTTGCCAATATTTTATTTCGGCTTTTCTGGTGGCTCATTGGTAAACAATCCACCTACCAATGCAGGAGATATGATTTCAGTCTCATGAGTTGGGATGATCCCCTGGGGAAGGAAATGGCAACCCACTCCAGTATTCTTGCCTGGAGAATCCCATGGATAGAAGAGCCTGGTGGGCTCCAGTCCTTGGGGTTGCAAAAGAGTCAGACACAACTTAGTAATTAAACACCAGCAGTAGCATATTGATATTCATGGGTGAGAAGGGGTTGCAGTTTTATTTTTTGTGTGATTTTTTTCTAGGTTTGATTTCAATGTTATCTGGGCTTAATAGAATTGATATTTATCAATATCAATAGTATTGATATTTCCTTCTTTGTCTATGGCCTGGAACCCTAAAAACATTAGAATTATCTGTTCCTTAGAGATTGCTAGAATTCACTCTGGAAATTGTGTGACCCTGCTGTTTTGTGAAGCTTTACCATCACCTACCAGTTCGGCTGAATCTCTTTGGATCAGCTCATCCCTTGGTCAGGAAAACTTTCTTTGACAGACCAAATTACCAGCCAGCAGGCCATTTGGATCAGTGATTCTGAGTGTGGCATGGAATCACTTGGGATACCAGTTCGAAGGCCTTTGACCTTTTGAATGAAAATTTCCTAAAGGAGGGACCAAGTCTGGATTTTGAATGAGCTCCCTGGATAATTCTCCTGTGCACTCTAGTTTGAATTCCCTGAATTATCGAGCAGCTTCTCTATGTTAAATCAAAGAATATTGTGTCTTCAGGCCTCCTTGCTCCTGGATAGATGCCTGTGAGCCAGGCAAAGCCAGAGTGCTCATCTTCCTTCCCTTGCCCTTGTATCTGTTGATGGCCTCAGGGAAGATTATGTGCCCAGCGATTCCCTTCTCCTTTCCGAAGAGCATCCTCTTTGGTCCTGCTTGCCCCCACTTTACCTATGGTGCCTATTTGGTTAGAAAGGTTCATGACGGTGGCTAGAACTTCACTGGCCAGAAGATCAGGGATTGGTAGAGTGACTAACCATCCTGATTGACTCATAACTTCCTGCTTTAGCACTGAAAGCCCCATGTCCAGGGAAACCCCTGAGACCCAGGCAAACAAGGACAGTGGGTCATCCTATATCCTGCATCAGAACTGGTATTATGTAGCCCACTCACCTCTCACTGCACTTAGCTGTCCACAGATTATTTCTGGGAACTCTGACTAGATGAACTGGAAAGAACAACCTTCCCACCACCATCACCGTTGCCCTAAACTACACTTAGCGCCCTAAATTCTGGAGCCACTCCAAACCTAAACAAGATTCACACGCACATTAAAGTTGGAGAAGTATTGCCCCAGAGCACTTGTTGTCAAGCCTGGCTACACAGCAGAATCACCAGGGGAGTTTTTAAAAATGCTGATACCTGTGATTCTGATTAACTTGGTCTGAGTGTGACCTGGCTGTCTGAAATTTTTCCAGCTTTGTGTGTGTGTGTGTGTGCGCACACACGCGTGTGCGCTTGCACATGCTCAGTCGTGTCTGACTCTTTGTGACCCCATGGACTGTAGCCCTCCAGGTTCCTCTGTACGTAGGATTTTTCAGGCAAGAATCCTGGAGTGGGTTGCCATACCCTCCTCCAGAGGATCTTCCCAACCCAGGGATCAAACCTGTGTGTCTTTCATCTCCTGCATTGGCAGGTGGGTTCTTTACCACTTTGCCACCTTAACACGGTATAAGTTAAAGTGTTCAATATAATGATTTAAGTTTACATTGTGAAATAATTACCATATGAAGGTTAGTTAACAAATTGGTCACCTCATAATTTTTTAATTTTGCAGTGAGAACATTTAAGATCTATGCTCCTGGCAAATTTCCAGTACATAATACAGTATTTTTTTTTCATAATACAGTATTTTTAACTTTAGTCACTCTGCTGTGCATTAGATCCCCAGAACTTACTTATCTTAAAATGGAAAAGTTGTGCCCTTGGACAAATATCTCCCTATTTCCCCCACACTTCAACCCCTGGTAACCACCATTCAACTCTGTTTCTACGAGTTTGAATTTTTCAGATTTCACATATAAGTGGGATCATGCAGTATTTATCTTTCTCTATCTGACTTATTTCACTTAGCATAATACCCTCAAGTTTCATCCATATTGTTGCAAATAGCAGGCTTCCCTTCTTTTTAATGGGCTTCCCGGGTGGCACTAGTGGTAAAGAAGTTACCTGCCAATGCAGGAGACAGGAGACATGGGTTCGATCCCTGAGTCTTGAAGATCCCCTGTAGAAAGGCATGGCAACCCACTCCAGTATTCTTGCCTGGAGAATCCCATGAACAGAGGAGCCTGGCAGGCTATAGTCCATGTGGTCGCAAAGAGTCAGATATGACTGAAGCGACTTAGGACACACTCCTTTTTAATAGCTGAATAATATTCTATTGTATATATGGTATCTGGATTTTTTAAAGCTCTTCAAGTGATTCTAATGGACAACCAAAATTGAGAACCACTGCTCTAGAGAGTAGAATATGTTCAGCCCAGATGCTAGAGTAGACTTGGATGACTGTCTAAATCTAACAGTCTTGTACCACATTGATTTTCTACCCCCTCCATCAGCCTTCTTAATCTTCAAAAAGGATAAAAGATAGCATTTCTGTTGGCCCACCTCCCGGGAGCCGTCAGGATGTCCCCTTGCTCTGATGACAAGGTCACGAGACTAAGAAGGAAACTGCAAAGTGGACTTTCTTTATCCGGGCATCCCGGGCAAGGCCCCTCCTGATATTTTTCTTGGGAGTTCTGTTCATGTTCAGGACATTAGCTCATCTCAGTAGGTCAGTCCCAGTTAGAAAGACTTCATCCTGAGATAATTCCCCCAGACCTTATCAACCAGAGGATCCAGGAAGGTGAATTCCCTTCCCCAAGGACAAAGGAGGAATAAAAGGGACATTTAAATAGATTACTACACCTCCTACTCCTTACTGGGGAGTTTACCAAGAGTTCTCTGGGGGTCATGGCAAGGCCACCACCAGAAGGGCTCATACTTGGGACACCTTTCCACCTCCCACTCCCCCAACCACTCCACGGTGGAGGCTCCCTTCCTTGAAGAGACCAGGATGGATGGGACTTAGGAATGCTCATAACTGTAGCCAGTATAGTTGGAGACACTGATTGCTTTAGCATAGTGTAGACATAGGAATTCATTATAGTAGTTATATAAGGTTAATAGGGTTTTATTGCTAAAGCAGTGCTGCTAGACTGTCTCTTTGTCCTCTTTCCTCATAAGAACCGGAGTGTCAGAACAGAATGAGACAGGTAGTGGTTGAGGTTACTAGAATAAAACAGTTTCAAGCTTAGCCCTTCCCTCTAGCCTCTACACAGCTGCATCTGATAAGAGAAATGTAACCTTTCTACTTAGATTGATGTACTTATCATGATTGAATGAAGTATGCTGAAGACAATCAAATAGTAAATATACTATTGTTAAATCTGATTATGCAGAAATCTGACTTCTGTAAGGGGAATGTTTTGATGATAGATTGGGGAATGAGCTCAATGATAAGGTTGCTATGGAAGATAGAAAATAAAAGATTGTACAGAATGATAGATGATGTAATGGGGATGTTTTTTGGCTATAAAACTGTAAACCAACAACAATAAACGAGAGAGACTGCTCCATCAACACACTGACTCAGCTCAGTGCTTCGCCGATGCCACTCATCCCTCAAGACCCCTGAACCCACCGGGGCTGGACCCCGGCACCCACTCTTCTTCCTTTCTTGTGTAATATTCCTGATTCTATATGATACCATACCATATAATACTACACCATACTACTATAAGGTGCAAGCCACAGTCCTTAGTGCTTCATTATTATCACAACAGGGATCACATCCAGTCTAACTCCAATTACCTCCATTAACTTCTTCCCAGCTCTTGTGCCTCTGGACTTCTATTGTCTTTGTGATCAGTACCATCCAGTGTAATACTGCTTTTCTTGTTGAGTTGGCTTTTCTTGTTCTCTAGTTATTTGGTCTTAAGTTTTTTAAACATCTTTTTTGATGTGGACCATTTTTAAAGTCTTTATTGAATTTGTTACAATATCGTTTCTGTTTTATGTTTTGGGTTTTTGGCCACAAGACATATGGGATCTTAGCTTCCTAATCAGGAATCAATCCTGCACCCACTGCACTGGAAGGTGAAGTCTTAACCACTGGACTGCCAGGGAAGTCCTTGGTCTTGATGGCAAGTGGCAGAAGCCTCACTCAGCTTGGTTTCCATAAAAAGTCAGTATATTGACTCATAAGAGAAAATGCAGATGTACTGACTTCATTCAGGCATGATTGGGTACAGGTCCTCAGATGATGTCATCATAAAAATGACTTTCTCTCCTTCTCTTAATGCCCATGTCCTCTCTTTAGGCTTCATTCGCAGGCAAGATCTTTTCACTCGGTAGTGAAAATGTCCATTCTAAGGTACAGTCGGTTGAGGGTTTTTAATTCTCATCACACTTTGGAATCCCCATCAGATAATTGTGTTTCATGTTATGCCTGGGACCTCAGTCACTCTACTCTGCTGCCTTTTATAGAAATTTAGCCCCAGGAAGAGCAAATGCATATCAGAGAATACAGACAAGCCTCGGGAACCCAAAAGATGGGCACTAAAGGACTCATTCTGATCTTTCATTAATGCCAGACACCAGGCCAAGATGGACTGTGACAAGTCCAAAAGCATTTCACTCACTGATTAGATATTTACTTGCCACCTACCATGTCTCACACGCTAGTAAAGTGATGCTCAAAATTCTCCAAGCCAGGCTTCAGCAATATGTGAACTGTGAAATTCCAGATGTTCAGGCTGGTTTTAGAAAAGGCAGAGGAACCAGAGATCAAATTGCCAACATCTGCTGGATCATCAAAAAAGCAAGAGAGTTCCAGACAAACATCTATTTCTGCTTTATTGACTATGCCAAAGCCTTTGACTGTGTGGATCACAATAAGCTGTGGAAAATTCTGAAAGAGATGGGAATACCAGACCATCTGACCTGCCTCTTGAGAAACCTATATGCAGGTCAGGAAGCAACAGTTAGAACTGGACATGGAACAGACTGGTTCTGAATAGGAAAAGGAGTACGTCAAGGCTGTATATTGTCATCCTGCTTATTTAACTTATATGCAGAGTACATCATGAGAAACACTGGGCTGGAAGAAGCACAAGCTGGAATCAAGATTGCCAGGAGAAATATCAGTAACCTCAGATATGCAGACAACACCACCCTTATGGCAGAAAGTGAAGAGGAACTAAAAAGCCTCTTGATGAAAGTGAAAGAGGAGAGTGAAAAAGTTGGCTTACAGCTCAACATTCAGAAAACTAAGATCATGACATCTGGTTCCGTCACTTCATGGGAAATAGATGGGGAAACAGTGGAAATAGTGGCTGACTTTATTTTTCTGGGCTCCAAAATCACTGCAGATGGTGACTGCAGCCATGAAATTAAAAGACGCTTACTCCTTGGAAGGAAAGTTATGACCAACCTAGACAGCATATTAAAAAGCAGAGACATCATTTTGTCAACAAAGGTCCATCTAGTCAATGCTATGGTTTTTCCAGTGGTCATGTATGGATGTGAGAGTTGGGTTATAAAGAAAGCTGAGTGCTGAAGAATTGATGTTTTTGAACTGTGGTGTTGGCAAAGACTCTTGAGAGTCTCTTGGACAGCAAGGAGATCCAACCAGTCCATCCTAAAGGAGATCAGCCCTGGGTGCTCATTGGAAGGACTGATGTTGAAGCTGAAACTCCAGTACTTTGGCCACCTGATGCTGGGTAAGATTGAGGGCAGGAGGAGAAGGGGATGACAGAGGATGAGATGGTTGGACGGCATCACCGACTCAATGGACATGAGTTTGGGTGAACTCCAGGAGTTGGTGATGGACAGGGAGGCCTGGTGTGCTGTGGTCCATGAAGTCGCAAAGAATCGGACACGACTGAGCGACTGAACTGAACCATGTCTCATGTTCCAGTGCTGGAGACTTGGATGTATAAGACTCAGTCCCTGCTCTGATGACCTCAGAGGATATAGACAAGACAGATACCCTAAAAACCATAAGGCAACACAGTGAGGGTCACCGGGCAGGTGTGGGCTGGGGAATGAACTAGAAGCCTGTGCTGCCAATCTCTCTGGGCTCCGGTTTCCTCAGGTACAATTTAAGAAAGATTGTGTTGAATGTTTTCTAAATTCTTTCCCATCTTGAGTTTCTGCTGTTTATTTCTCTCCTTCCATTGTAATGGGGGCATTTATTTAGCTCAGTGGGGAATGTAGGTGGACTTCAGCCAAATACACTTACGGATCCCTTTAGGGGTTCTTTTAACAATGGTAAAGGTAATTTCCAGAATGTCTGTTTAAAATGATTTATATATGCTACAGAGGAAAATCACTATGAATGACAGAAGCAAAGAGCTGTGACTGGTAGGGAAAATGAAATGTGTGTGTGTGTTTAATGAGGATGCTAAAAGGTCTACAGATTTCCCTTAACCTGTGGGAAAGGGAAGGAGAAAAGACTATTACTCAAGAAGTTCATCTGAATAGCCCATGTTCTAAATTCAGTGTGTAAACCGTTTAATGTTTAACGTGCAAAATTTAGTGTGCTGAGGCAAGGGAAGCGCTTTCATTTTATTTTGGCCTTCAAGTGGAAACCCGAATGTGGACTGGAACTTCTCTGCTAAACCTTAGGTATTGTCCCACATCAAAATTTGAAGTGTCTCTGTTTCTTTATTCTTTGTATGTTATGTTTTCTGTTCTATTATCTGCTAGAAAGCTGTTAGTCCTTTAGAGAGGAAGGCCATAGTAATGGCCACCCACTATGGAGCACTTAACATTTGCTACTGTGTTTTTCTCCCTTCCCACATTTTGCATACTTCACCTGCTTAATCTTCACCCCATGAGTGATAGGCAGGGTACTGTCCTTATCCCCATTTTACAGGTGTGGAAAGAGGATCTCGCAGAAGTTGAGATAACTTCCCCAAGATCATGGAGCTAATAAGAGACTCAGAAGCAGAACAGAGATTTCTGACTCCAGAGCTCATCTGATAATAGATGATAGAGATGGATGACTGGATGGATGGGTAGGTAGGTGGGTAGGTAGGTAGATAGATAGATGGATGATGTTGATGAAGAAGTCCCTACTCCTAGCTTTTAGGGAGTTAACTAGAATCACAGACTTAGAAGAGGTCTCAGGGAGATGGTCAAGGTGCTGGCAAATTGAAACCTGGAATTCTCACATGGCTGCTCCCACCCAGTGCACTGAACTACAATAGAGAGGCCCAGGGCTTAGCCCAGCTATAGACCTTCCTTTAGCCCCCACCTTTCAGAGGAATTTCTAGGCCTCCTGAGGCAACCAAGAGTGTTTCCTGTCTTTTGAATGAGAATCACCTGGGGTCATTAAAAAATTCGGTTGTATGTTGAAATGACAGTATTTTGGATATACTGGGTTAAATGTAATATATTATTAAAATTTATTTCACCTGTCTTTTTATACTTTTTTAAATATGGCTGTAAGAACATTAAACATTAAGTGTATGGCTTACATTATATTTTATAGACTAAAACACTCTAAAGAGTGTGCCAGCCAAGAAGGGCAGTTCTGAAGGGACTGAAAATAGGCAGGAGAGATTAGGCAGGAGGTCCAGGATGTTGCTTTTCCCCCCTTCTCCTTCCCTGTCCCCTTCACCTTCCTCAGAGCAAAAAGGGCAGCTTATTCAGGGGTGTTCCATAATACCCAAGGCCAGGACACAGAAAGAGAGGGATTGGAGCAGGAATGTTCTCTGTCCCTTATTTCTGCTGCTTTCTCTTTCTTTGCATCTGTTGCATTTTCTTTCTCATGTCAAATCCACCAGGCCCCTCTTCTAGTCCATGCAGCAGAAAATGGCCTCTACCAAGGGCCCCCAAGTTTAGAGTTTCTGACTCTTAAGACTTAAACTCATTTTGAGACAAGGCATTTAGAGAGGTAGTTAAGGTTAAATGAAGTCATTAGAGTGGGGCACTAGTCCAATGGGACTGTGTCCCTATAAGAAGACAAAGAGATACCAGAAGGTATCTATTTACACAGACACAAGGCCATGTGTCTACTGGTTTTTCCAATAGTCACATATGGATACGAGAGTTGGACCATAAAGAAGGCTGAGGGCTGAAGAATTGATGCTTTCTAAATGTGGTGTTGAAGGAGACTCTTGAGAGTCCCTTGGACTGCAAGGAGATCCAACCAATCAATCCTAAAAGAAATCAACCCTAAATATTCATTGGAAGGACTGATGCTGAAGCTGAAGCTCCAATACTTTGGTCACCTGATGCAAAGAGCTGACTCTTGGAAAAGACCCTGATACTGGGAAAGATTGAAGGCGGGAGGAGAAGGGGACAACAGAGGACGAGATGGTTAGATGGCATCATCAAATCAATGGACATGAGTCTGAGAAAGCTCCGGAAGATGGTGAAGGACAGGGAAGCCAGGTGTGCTACAGTCCATGGGACTGCAAAGAGTCTGACACAACTGAGCAACTGAACAACAACAGCAACAAGGCCATGTGGAAACAGGGCAAGAAGGTGGCTGTCTACAAGCCAGGAAGAGATCTCACTGGAAAAACAAATCCTGACAACACCTTGATCTTGGCTTTCCAATCTCCAGAACTGGGAGTAAATAAATTTCTGTTGTCTAAGCCACCTATGTTGTGGCATTTTGTTACAGCAACCCAAGTACACTAATATAGTATTCTTACTAAATTCTGACTTACTGCTTGCCTTCCACTGTTTTATTTCTCAGAAATTAGTAGCAGGCTTTTGTGGAATGCACTCATAGGAGAAGATCTTCAAGATCTATGGCTAGTGCTCGCTTCAGCAGCACTTATACTAAAATTGGAATGATACAGAGAAGATTAGCATGGCCCCTGAGCAAGGATGACACTCAAATTCGTGAAGCGTTCCATATTTTTTTATGGAGGGGGAGCATATGTAAACCCATGGTGGTTTCATGTCAATGTATGGCAAAACCAACACAATAAAGTAAAGAAAATTTTAAAAAAAAAAAGATCTACGGCTAGTCTTCTTAAACTTGGTATCAAAAGCATGAGCCATTAAAAAATTGCTGATTAATTGGACATCATCAATATTAAAAACTCTTGCTCTGAAAAGACAAGGTACAACCTGTGAGAAAGAATTTGCAAATCACATATCTAAGGATTGCCATCTAGGATACAAACACACACACACACACACACACACACATTTTTAATCTCTCAAAATCCAACAGTAAAGAAAACAAAAAATCCAATTAGAAAATGGGCAAAAGACATAAAGAGGCACTTCATTGAAGAGGACATACAGATGGCAAAGAGGCATATCAAAAGATGTAGAACATTATTAGCCATTAGGGAAATTCAACTTAAGACCGCAACGAGATATCATTACACATATATCCAACTGGCTACAAATTGAAAACAATGACAATACCAAATGCTGGAGAGGATACAGAGAAACTGGATCTTTCATATGTTGCTGGTAGGAGTGTAAAAATTTATTTTATTTTATTTTTGGCTGTGCTGGGTCTTTGTTGCTGCATGGGTTTTTTTGTAGTTGTGATGAGCAGGGCTACTAGTTGTGTACGTGGGCTACTCATTGTGGTGGTTCTAGTGGGTTCAGGTTTCAGTAGCTGCAGCACATGGGCTCAGTAGTTGGGGCTCTCAGGCTCTAGAGCACAGGCTCAATAGCTGTGGTGCATGGGCTTAGGTGCTCCACGGCATATGAGATCTTCCTGGATTAGGGATCAAACCCATGTCTCCTGCATTGGCAGGCAGATTGTTTACCACTGAGCCACCAGGGAAGCCCCAGGAGTGTAAAATTGTATAGGCACTCTGGAAAACAGTTTATCAGTTTCTCAAAAAATTAAATATGCAACTACCATAAAACTCAGCAATTACACTACTGAGCATTATCCCAGAGAAATGAAAATTTGTGTCCATACAGAAACCTGTATGTGAGTGTTTATAACAGCTTTATTTGTAATAGCCTAAACCAGAATCAGCCCAGCTATTCTTCAACTGATGAATGGTAAACAGATTGTGATATTCCATACTATGAAATTCCATACCATGTAGTATTCCATACCATGCTGAATCTCCAGAGAATTACACTGAATATAAAAAGCCAATATCAAAAGGTTACATACTATGTGATTGCATTTATAGAACATTTTTGAAGTGACAAAATTTTAGAAATGTAGAACAAACAAATGATTCAGGGAGTCGGGGACAGGAGTGGGAGAGAGGTGGGTGTGGCTATAAAAGGGCAATCAGAGGAGGGATCCTTGTTGGGACTCTTCAGTATCTTGACTGTGACGGTGGATAGATGAGCCTACACAGGCGATCATATTGTACAGAAATTAACAGACACTCAAGTAAAGTGAAACTGGGGAAATCGGAATATCAGTGGATTATATCAATATCCTAGTTGTGATATTATTACACAGTTTTCCAAAATATTGCTGTTGGTGGAAATTGGGCAAAGAATACACAGGATCTCTTTGTATGATCTTTACAATTGCATGAGGATCCACAATTACCTCAATAAAAATGTGTTGCTATGTTGAAGTTTGACAGAAAACAACAAAATTCTGTCAAGCAATTATCCTTCACTTAAAAAATAGAGAAGTTAAAAAAATGTGTTACTTATTATAGGATGAGACAATGGGCTTGAAAGCTACTGCAGTTCTCTGTAAAGAACTTAAAGTTCCATTCACCACAAAATTTTTACTGTTTCTTCTTCTGAACTCCTATTGCCGTGTTTACCATACTGTTTTATAATTATCTGTAGACTGTCTCCCTGACCACACTGAGCTACTTAAAGTTGAGACCATGATTTATTCTTTGTAACCTTAGTGCCAGCTCTATTTAAACCTCAATATGCTTTGGTTGAACTGAATTATTCAGCTCTATATACATCATGGAGTTTTGCATGTAATTAATTTTGTTGATTTGAAAAACACTACAGTATAGTACATGAGATGTCTTCTTGCTTTGTTCTTCGGCAGAGATGGGGGGAGGGGTTGCTCCTCAGCTTAGTAACATACTCCTTACCAGGATGAAAGTAATGATAGTGAGGGCGTTTTTGTGGCTTGTGTTTCCTCCACCCTAACATGCCATGTCATTGGTTGACCATCAATTTAATAAGACATTTTAAGGGGGGAGGAAAGAATTGGGTAGTACGTTTGATTCCAGAAATGTTAAAATCCGAGGCCGTTGTACTCCTTTAACTCAAAGAATGATGGTAAATGAAAGAAAAGCGACTCTCCAGTCTGAAAAGCTGCCTTTCTCTCCTGGGAGATGCTGGTTGGTTTCCTGAATTAGATGCTGTATTGAAAAAAAGAGAGAGAGGAGAGAAAGACAGAGTGGGAGGGAGGAAGCAGAGGAGAAGGGGAGGGGAAAAGGGAGAAGGAGAGAAAGAAAGAAATTTCCTCAAGTGTAGGAGGTGACTATTGGAGAAAGGGGCATTAAACTCTGAAGTGAGTTATACCACATGAACACGAAAAATCTGGAGTGTTTTTTAAGCTAATATTACCCACCGAAACCAAAGGGTGGAAGATTATGCGTTCCTGCCGGCTGATGCTGCTGACAGCATGCTGTTTGGACAGAATCCCAGGAACTGCTGGCAGAAGCATAATTTCTCTTTAACTCTTTAAGTGCTAGTACTCGCCTTCTCTTTCCAAATTCAGATCTCCTTAGGATTCTGTTCAAGTCTTCAGGATACCCCTTGTTACTAGTTACAATCAAAATAAAATCACTTCCTTCTAAGGCGTGATTTGGTAGTCGCCCCCACCCCCACCCCACCCCCCACCCTTCCCCAACAGTTTCTGGCCCCTTCAGAAAAATTCACCTCATTGGCCAGCAACAGATACTTGGAATTCCTCCCTGGCAATAGGAATTCTCCTTTTCAGCCTTTGCTTTTAAATGCAAATGAACTCAGAGTGGGGATACAGCTTGCTATAATGTAAATCAGTTTGTCAAGAGATTAGCAAGGAATGCTCAAGCACACAAATACAATACAAAATGAAAAATGTATGAATAAAGGACTGTACTGGGGACCTTGGCCTCTAGAACCTGTTGATAGTTTTTTGGGACACTCATTTTCTGGCATTTGTCAAGCGAAGGTGAAGTGCAATACTTTTAAGGTAGTTCAAGTCAGCACCCACTGTGTTTCAGACTAGGTACTGGAGATACACTTGAGGACTTCAGAATGAAGTGCAGGGGAATAAAATATGTGAAGGGCAATATAAATGCTAAGTGCTGAAGGATAGCAGAATATGCCACTGTGCCATAAGGATCAATTTGAGTTTAAAGCAACTGAGAAGAAGCAGATACTTGAAAAGGTCTCTATTCGCCTAAAAGCAGGATATACATTTGAAGAGGCTTTCCCCCTCCCCTCTCTTTTCTCCCCCAAGAATGAGAAAAGTTTATAACTGCGGACAACTCTAGACCCTCAAAGGGATCTGCATACAAAACCTAAGTAGTCCTTATCTTCCTCTAGTTCCCCCCAAGCATTTGTCTTCCCACAATTTGCCACCCTAGAAACTCAAAGTCCTTCTCCTTTGTCTTGTATCTCTAGAAAGGTATTGGTCTTTTATTCTGACATTATATAAGCCAAGTTCTAACCTCCCCTTTGAGTTACTCATCTTTGAGTGCTCCCAGTGTGTGCACGATACACATGCTAATAAACTTCTGCCTGTTTTTCTCTTGTCGTGTGCTCAATTGCTTCGGTCACGTCTGATTCTTTGTGACCCTATGGACTGTATGGGCTGCCAGACTGGCTCAGTAGTTGTGGGACATGGGCTTTAGTTGCCTGTGGCATGTGGAATCTTCCCAGGCCAGGGATTGAACCTGTGTCCTCTGCTTTGGTAGGAGGATTCTTAACCACTGGACCATCAGGGAAGTACTAAAGACATTAACAAGAGAAAAACATAAGTTTAATAACATGTTTACCTCTTGTTACTTGGGAGATACCCAGGAAAAATGAGTAACTCTGAAATGGCCCAAGACTTCACCTTAACTATTATCTGCAGTTTAAGGCAAAAGAATGATGTTGGAGGGCAAGGGAGCCAGTTATGGGAGGATATCAGAAAAAGCACAGTAAAGGGGAGTAAGTTTGTATACAGCTTTAAGTAGATGCCTTCTCCACTGACGAGCATTTCCTGTGATTTAGAGCTGTTAGTCTTTTCCTGTTACAGAGAGGGAGACACACTTACAAATGGAAATTTCCTTTATAAATTTAAATGTCCCTTACAAAAGGATAGCTTCTAATTGTTTTTCAGAACTTCTCCTGTGTCTGCTGTTTCTTGAAAATAACCTGTCAAAATAATTCTTTTGTGCAAAGAGGCATATTTTGGGGTTTCATATTCTCCACTTCAACTGGAAGACTTAATATTGTTAAATGTCTGTGGTTCCCAAAGCAATCTACAAATTTAGAGTAATCCCTGTCAAAACCCCGTTAGCATTTTTCACAGAAATATTAAAAAAATCCTAAAATTCATATGGAACCACAAAAGACTTTAAATAGCCAAAGGAATTCTGATAAAGAAGAACAAAGCCCGAGGCCTAACACTTCCTGATTTCAAACTAAGAACAGAAATTAAAACAGTATAGTACTGGCATAAAAACAGACAGATAGACCAATGGGACAAAATAGAGAAACCAGAAATAAACCCATACATACATGGTCAACTAATCTTTGCTAAGGGCACCAAGAATACATAAAAGAGAAAGGATAGGGTCTTCAATAAATGCTGTTGGGAAATCTGGATATCTCCATACAGAAGAATGAAACTGGATTGCTATCTTGCATCATATAATAAAATTAAAATTAAAATATAATTAATTAATTAAGATTAATTAATTTTACATCATAAAATAAAATCAAAATAGATTGAAGACTTAATTATAAGACCCAAAACTATAAAACTCCCAGAATAATACATAGGGGAAAATTTCCTTGATGTTGGTCTTCACAATGATTTTTTTAAATATGACAGTAGAAACAGAGGAACAGGAGCAAAGATAAAGAAGTGGGACTACATTAAACTAAACAAATAGTCACTGCCTCACTTGCAAGATGTGTATAAACATGAGAGACCTATGGGAAATTGTCTTCCACCGAAGGATACATACACTTCACTTCTACTTAGATTAGTTTTTCTCATTCAGTCTTACTTAAAACTTTTTTTTCATTGTATATATATATATATACAACATAACAGCACTAAGATTTGTCCAAGGTGTGCAAAAGATTCTGTCCTCTTTCACACAACAGTTGCAGAGAAGTGTGAAAGGAGGGGAATTCATGGACACTATGGACAGAAACCGGCAAAGTATTAGAAGTTTGGCTGGTTCACTTGGGAGATGAGGGAGTGAGGCTAGTAATGCTTCTCAAGGAAGAAGGCAACAGCTGTTCTGTCCTCTGATTCAGCCCCCTGGCAGAGGTCTATCATGTCTGCCTTAGATCTACTAGGAGAGGACAGTGAAAGGTCTCAGAAGTTTTTACAGTTGGTTCTGGCTCCTATAAAGGAACTTTGGGCCTCCCAGGGAGATTTTGACTTCCCCCAAACAGAAAAACTACCATGGGAATCCACAGATGAGGCATTGACTAGTCTTTAGGCTCTTACTGCCTGAGATTGGGTATAAAATTCTGGTGAAGATGACCCACTGGAGAATGAAAAATTGACCGAATCAAAGCTAGGTAGATTCTTACAGTCAACCCTACTGCCCTGGAAAATTTCCCTCATGTTGAAACCAGGTGAGAACGTAAGAGATGTTGTCTTGGTGATGGGGCAACAGAAGCCCTGGATTAAGGTGAAATCCTCAAAGAAGGTCACTGTTGTGCAAGTCAAGCCCCTGTAATCCAGCAGATACAAAGCCATTAGCTTCAGCCAGGAAGCCACATGGTTATGACTAGTGTGAAGGGCTCCCCAAAGTTGAAATCAATGGTGTCAGCCATAAAGACCTTTGCTGCTTGATGTAACGTGTTGGGTGGATTAAAAAAAGTAAAGTTTGTTTGGTTGCATCATGAGCTGTTGCCATGCTACTCAATTGCAAAGCCCTTTTTCTTTAATAGCACAGACCCACTCCCTCCCTCTATGTCCCCAGTCTCTCCCTCCACTACCCTAACCTTGGCCACTTTTAGGAAAAAAATGATTTAGAATTGGGGCCAAGATTTTACTTACCCCAGGCGGGACTGAAAACCTTATGCACTCATTGAAGGGGAATTTGGGAGAAGTGAGGGATTCAAACCATTAAGACTCTATTGGATACAGATGCCCAGTCACTATCCTACCGGATCTGATGAAGGAAAAGGCCCTCAGATCCAGCTAATAGTGTTTAGGCATGGTTGACAGTGGGGAAGGAAATCTAATCAATGGGGTCCATTAGGCCAATTTAATGTACTATCATTTTTGCTTCCTCATCTGAATGTATAGTAGGAATTGGTGTGTTATATCTTCATTGCATAAGTGCCAGAGATGATTTTTGACATTGAGAAGAGCAGCATAGACAGAAACACTAGTGGGAAGTTGTCTTGGTCAGTTCAGAATGCTATAACAGAATAACACAGACAGGGTGATTTATAAACAACACAAATGAGTCTGGCAAGTCCAAGATCAAGGTGCTAACAGATTCATTGTCTGGTGAGGACCCACTTTCTGGTTCATAGATGATCATCTTCTTGCTGTGTCCTCACCTGGAAGAAAGGGCAAGGGAGCTCTCTGAGGTCTCTTTTATAAGGGCACTTATTTCATTCATGAGGGCACCATCCTCATGACCTAATCACCTCTCAAAAGCCCTACCTCCTAAAACTATTACCTTGGGGGTTAGATTTCAACATATAAATTTTGGGAGAACACTGACATATAGTGTATAGCAGAGGTGTAAATAGCTTTTCAGTCTACCTCTTGTGATTCACCAGAGGCTAACAAACCCCCCAAGAAGAGAAACGAAAATCACAGGCTTGATTAAAGACTTAAAGACATCAGAGATCTCAAAATGACAGCCCTTAATGACCAGTAAAAAAAAAAAGACTAACAAAAGCTAAAGGATTATAGCAGATTATTACCAACTGATTTCAATTGTTGCTCCCATAGCCCAGACTGTTTCAGACATAGTGACTGCAACTGAATCCATTACACAGGCTGATGACAGGTGGTATGCAGTCTTAGATGTCACAAACATGTTCTGTGCCATCTTACTGACATTTGAGGAGCAAGGTCAGTTTGCATTCATGTAGCAAGGCCTCCTATATATGTTTATAATATCCCCCGGGGATATATATCTAAGCTCCCCTGCCATTTGCCACTATTTGGTGAGTCAGGATTTAGCAGAAGTTCCTCTACCTTCCATGTCCAAAGCTTTTACTATATGGATGATGCCTTGTTGGCAAGTCAAAAGCCTCAGGCTCAGTGACCTTGACAGTTAAGCTATTACACCATGGAGGTAACCAGGAGGAGTGGCTGATAAACCTGAAAAAATTCAGGGGCCTTCTCACCAGACAAAGTTTCTTGAGACTAAAGGAGTGGATTTGTAAAACTCAGTCTCTGTGGTGATCATGGAAAAAATGGCTCCCTCTTTGGCCCTCCAAACCAAACAGGCAGCCCAGCACCTCATGGGACTCTTTGGGTACAGGAGATGGTATGTGGCTCACAAAGGCCTGCTATGTGGCCTTTTATATCAGCTAAACTGCTAGTCAGCATCCTTTGAATGGGGCTTATGCCAACAGACCATGTTTGAAGCTGTCTTACAAGCTATGGTGTGCATTCTACCTTTAGGGTCCTATAAATTTAATGATTATGACGGATGATTTTACTGATTAAAGTTTCTGGCAAAGGGAAGCAGCCTCCCCTCAGAAATTCTCCTTGGGGTTTTGGACTAATCACCTCCCTGACATGGCTGCTAGAAACAACTCTTTAGAAAAGTATTAATAGCTATTTGTTTGCTCCTAGGCTCTTGTCAAAACTGAACTCCTGACCCATGGAGGCGTTATGACTCTCCAACCTGATATTGCCACTAGGTCAACTTGAATTCCATGACTAATAAGGTGGGTTGGGTCCAATAAGCTTCACTTGTCAAAAGGAAATGGTATATTCAAGAAAGTAGCCCGCCTGGCCCAAACAGGATCTCAATATTAGATGAAACAGTGACAGCTATCCCTTGGGGAGATAATTTATCCCCCACTCTGTTGCTAGAAATAAAGCTAATGGGATCCTTGACTCACAGAAGTTCCCTGAATGCCTGGGCCTGGTTCACTGATGGTTCAAACTAAAACCCAGTGGTGTGTACTGGGATGCTGCAGCTGTTCAACCTCACCACCAGCCATACAGAACCAAAGATGAAGATGGCTCCATTTAGTGGGGCAGAACTCAAGGCCATTCTCATGGCTCTGACCAATATTCCCTTTGATGGACCTTGTTTTGTTTTCACTGAATTCTTGGCTGTTGCCAATGGCCTAGTTGCCTGGTCTGCCACTTGGAAAACAATAGATCAAAGACATACCTCTTTGTGGCCATATACTGTGGAAGCAAATTGTGACTTCTGATCAGACCATCTGGGTCACTCATGTCAACGCCCATGGAAAGGCCAGATGAGACCATCTGAAAATCAAGCTGCTAATCAAGGCCACACTGCCCAGATGATCACCACTGCAGTTTAGACCAGACATGGCAACACATTCGCCCTCACAGATTGCATACAAAATAAACATCTGCTCCTATGGCAGAGGCTGCAACTTCCTGCCAGTCTCATGACGCTTGTCCAAAGCTGACCCATTTGTCTCACAACGAAGGAGGCTATGTTACATGAGGCACTGACTCCATCTGGTCCCAGAAGATTTACATTGGACCTTTGACCACCCCCCCCCCCCAGGTCTATCAGTGGGGACTCCCTGATGTTGACACTTTTTCAGGCTACTGTCCTGCACTTCCAGTCTGATTAGCTGAGTCCAAACCAATCACTGTGGCCTTTGAAGCTAACCTGTGTCATGTGATCAGCTCCCCAGATATTCGCAGGCTGACAATAATGCCCCTTTTGTGGATAAAGCCACATACAATGGGCTGATTGTCAAGGTATTCCATTATCTCCCCCATGCTTCTATAACCCACAGGCATCTGGTGGGGTTTTAACCAGCCTCCTAAAAATCAACTTTAAAAGTTTCTGACTCTATTTCCCTCACCTCTTCCTGGTCTGTACACCTTTGTAAGGCCGTTTGGTCACTGAGGGCAGTTTGCCCCTAAAAGGGGATCTTCCAGTTGCTTCTTAGGTGTGTGTGTCCTCAGTTGTGTCTGACTCTTTACGACCCCATGGACTATAGCCCACCAGGCTCAATACTGGAGTGGGTTGCCATTTCCTCCTCCAGGGGACCTTCCCGACCCAGGGATGGAACCCGTGTCTCTTTAACATCTGCATTGGCCGGCAGGTTCTTTACCACTGTGTCACCTGGGAAGCCCCATTTTATAGGTAGCCAAGGTCAACTTTTGAAAAGTTAGAACTGCATCCTGATCATCTCTAGGCATGCTGCTTCTTTTTTTCTCTATTGGCAACCCCAAGTCAGCCTAGTTGATATACAACTTGGGCAGCAACTAAGTCTATTAAGGGCCAAGAGAATTGAAACAGTTTTGATTCAGCTATCTGGATTCTCTGTTGCACTGCCGTGTTCCAGATCATAAAGATAATGACCACTTGATTGAATATACTGTTCACTGAGCCTTCCTACAGTGACCCACGTGAGCCAAAACAGGGGACAAAATAGGTCTAAGTTATTTTTAATGTTTTTTAAAAATTATTTATTTATGTACGGCTGTGCTGGGTCTTTGTAGCTGCATGCAGGCTTTCTCTAGTTGTGGCAGTTGGGGGCTAATCTCTAGTTGTGGTGCAAGGGCTTCAGTTGCGGTGGCTCCTCTTGCTGCAGAGAAGCCTGCTCGAGGGTGTGCAGGCTTCAGTGGTTGGAGCATGTGGGGTCAGTAGTTGTGACTCCTGGAGTTAGTTGTCCTGCAGCATCTGTAATCTTCCCAGACCAAGGGTCTAACCCCTGTTCCCTGCCTCAGCAGGTGGATTCTCAACCACTGGACCACCAGGGAAGTCCGGGTCTAGGTTTTATTTGTAAAAAACCCTTGTCCCTCTTGCACCTGATCTTTGTGGACTATAGGTTTGGTTATGAGTGATAGATGATCGGGAAAAGGTGAGGTTATGGCTGCTGAAATGAGCGACATCAATTTTGTGAGGAGCAACACCAGCACTTGGGGAGGGAGTGCCTCAGATGCCAAGATGAGCTGAGGAGGGAGGGACACTGATTACCGTTTGTCTTTTAGAACCATCTCTGGAGCCTTCCTCATGAAGGAAAATGTCCCTAGTGCGGCTCTCCTTAACTGTTTTGCTTCACACTTTATATTTTGGCCCTAGCCCTGGTGGCTCAGTTGGTAAAGAATCTGCCTGCAATGTAGGAGACCTGGGTTTGATCCCTGGGTTGGCAAGATCCCCTGGAGTAGGAAATGGCAACCCCCTCCAGTATGATTGCCTGGAGAATTCTGTTGATAGAGGAGCCTGGCAGGCTACAGTCCGTGGGGTTGCAAAGAGTCGGACACAACTGAGTGACTGATATTTATATTTTAACTGACTGCTAGGTTTACTGTTCTCTGCTAGTCCACTCTGGCCACAGTTTGATCAGCATTGCCCTTAATCTTACTGATAAGTCTATCAAAAACAGCAGAGCGGGCCCAAGCTGCTAAAACCTCACACAAAACATCTGTCAGCACCTCAGATAGCTTTCCCCAACTTTGTCTTCATAGGCGTGACTCATTCTGTGGGGTGTACAAATATCATTCAGCTGGTGGTGTGGACAAGTGGAACAGATTGGATCACTGCCTTCAGACTGGCTTCCCCAAAATGAGGACTAGACTCAAGTCTTCAAACACAGTTGGTGTACCTAAGGCATACCACATGTCTGGGAAGCCACACTGGAGACATTTAATCTCTGTTCCCCTGCTGATGTAAGTCCCACTTGGGAGTGCTGACAATTGTCAGCCTTAGATTGACAAGTGTCCCATGATGTCCCTTTGTTGGTGGGTAGAATAATGGTTCACCCTTTCACTGAGAGAGCTCTTTATCTCTTATCCCTGCCATGCTTCGTATTTGTTGAGAACAATAAATTCTCCATCAGTGCCAGCTTACCACTTTGGTTTTAGCTTTCACTTTGTTCCTTCTTCCCTTTCCAGGTTTAATTATCTGATCTCAGCTATGCGTTCTAAAGGGTATTTGTTCTATTTTATCCAGAATTCCCATGTGTGTAGTTGAGAGCAGATAACTAGGACAACTGGCGCACCATACGTGAGACAGAAATACCCTCTCTGGTTTCCTTGTTTCCTCTATTCTATAGGGCTTAGTTCTATTCTGTACCCCTTTGCTTCTGTCAATGCACAGCTCCTGCTTCTTTGTAACCTGAGTTATTTTCTTCCCTGAACGATCCCAGAACTAATTCATGGCCTCTCTCTAGACATGTGCTCATTTTCTGTTTCCTTTGCCATTTTTTTTTCATATTTTCTAAAAAGAACTAGGATGTTAGAGCCAACTTGGTGTTTGGGACCAGGCTACATCGGTGGCTCCTGGCCTGTCTATGCACTGGCTCATTGGTCAGGTGCCCACCCTGGCTCAGTCAGTTATGACCATGACAAGGGTGGGGAAATGGGGTGCACTGATTCACATGGAACACAATATGGGGCAAGTTCCACAATAGGAGGTGAAGGTAGGGGAGGTTCCCTTAGAAGAAACTATGGGTGGGGAAGACATTTAATATATCTAGAGGATGTAGAGGGTAGAACAAGTGATTAAAATATCTGCCTTTTTGGAACCTTCATCCCCTCTTTCTGGAGGTAGCGGAATCAAGACTACCATAGGTTGGTGAGTTAGACTAGAAAGTAAAGAAACATAGACCACCAAGTATGACCAGTCCCAGGAGTCTTTAAACCTTTTTCTGGGAATCCCTTTCTAAACTAAAAACAAACAAACAAATGAAAAACCCAAGCCAAATAAAACTACTTACTCTTTCACACATTTGGAACTTATCTAATATTTTTAATCTTCATTGTGGGTTTAAACAGTTGTAAATTATGTGGGTTAGTTATGGTTAAAGGCTATGTGCTGGAAAAAAAAAAGAGATTGCCAGCATTTAGGAACTTAAAAAATAAAGTTTATTTCTTTTTTATATAGTGGTTCCAAGTTTCAGGCTGGTAGTATACTTTGGCATCTTCAGCCCATGGCTTCTAAGGTCACCAGTTACCATTGCAGCTAGCAGAGAGAAAGAGAAGAATCCCAGAGTCAGAGAATTTCTTTTAGGTAAGGGAAACTGAAGTTCCACTACTACTCAACATTCCAGTGGTGAAATCTTTCTCATATCACCATGGCTTCCTTTTGCTGCAAGGGAGACTGGGAAATGCAGTCCCATGCCAGGCAGCCACATAACTATAGCTCTATTGTTTTGGAGAAAAGGAAAATGGAATTTAATGACTATAGATCCCAATGGTCTCTATAAATATAAACAAAAAAGAGTAGTTATTTTCTCCCTCCCTACACAATAACTGATGGTGGTATGGGAAGAAGGTAACTATAATGAAACCTTTATTTAGAAAATAAGGCTTCCCTCATAGCTCAGTTGGTGAAGAATCTGCCTGCAATGCAGGAGAACCTGGTTCAATTCCTGGGTCAGGAAGATCCCCTAGAGAAGGAAATGGCAACCCACTCCAGTATTCTCGCCTGGAGAATCCCATGGACAGAGGAGCCTGGCAGGCTACAGTCCATGGGGTTGCAAGAGTCAGACACAACTTAGCAACTAAACAACCAACTAAAATAATCATTGGATCTTAGTGATTGTTATGTCCACTTAGCAGGTAATGCGAAGACTCCCACCCCTAACAGTACATTAAATTCCTTGACTAGCCTGATTGCCCTGATTCTACTAACGGGGAGAATTTTCATGTTTGTTATCCTCTAGGGAGTCTAACCTTGTACTCTGGGAGTTTCTTCTTTGTCCATTATTCTCCCTGATCACATATGAAGAGAAAGTTGGTGAAATACTTTTCTTGGGAGCTGTATCACTTTCACAACCTGGTTCTTGCTATTGCAAGTTTCCCCCAAAACTTTCCCATCCTCTTTGTCATCTAGAAAGTTGGTAATGTTGCATTAGTTAGCATTCTACTGTTGTCACTGGGATTTCTCAAGTCATAGGCACCTGTTTTGAAAGTTTTGATGTTGGTACTTCTTGATCCTAACTTAAGAATTTGAGCCTTTATTAATACCAAATTTATGCCTTGCTGTTCTATGCCTTTTGCAAATACAATAATTTTTCATTTTAATGACCATTTTAATTATCCAATGGATAATATTTTGAAAATATTTTAAATGGCAACTAAACTTAACAGATACAGTATCAACAGTGAATATGACCCAACCAAAGTGATGGCAATATGAATTGCAATGGATAAATACCTGCGTGTTTCCACAATTACAGATATATCAGGACAGATGCTTGGCAAACAGATTGTAATTCACTATCAATTGTAAGACACTTCTGATTTCTGGAATGTTAAATTGTTGTTAAAAAAAAAAAAGCATGTCTTAGAATTGATGAATCAAAGAGACACAGGCACTTCAATGTTCATAGCAGTATTATTTACAACAGCCAAGACATGGAAACAACGTAAGTATCCATAAACAGATGAATATATAAAGAAGATGTGGTATATATATGTGTGTGTGTGTGTGTGTACACAATGGAGTATTACTTGGGCATAAAAAGAAAGAAATCCTGCTATTGGTGACAATATGGATGGACCTACCATACTAAGTTAAATAAATCAGACAGAGAAAGATAAATACTGCATGATTTCACTTATATGTGGAATCTAAAAAATCAAAACAAACGAAACAAAAAGATCCAAACTCAGAGAAGATCAGATTTGTGGTTATCAGATTCATGGGGTGGGGTATGGGAAAACTGGATGAAGGTGATCGACAGGTACAAACTTGCAGTGGTGAGATAGATAAGTACTGAGGATGTAATGTACAAAATGATGACTACGGTTAACCCTGTATACTTTGAAAGTTGCTAAGAGAGTAAGTCTAAAAATTCTCATTAAAAGAAAGATTTTTTTCTTTGCTTTCTATCTATGTGAGATGATGGATGTTAACTAAATTTACTATGGTAATCATATCACAATATATATGTCAAATCATTATGCTGGACACTTTATTTTTTAGTTTATTTATTTTTACTTATTTAGCCTGCGCTGGGTCTTCATTGCTGCACGCAGGCTTTCCTCTAGTTGCAGGAACATGGCGCTGCTCTCTAGTTGCAGTGCACGGGCTTCTCATTGTGGGGCCTTTTCTTGTTGCAGAGTATGGGCTCTAGGGCACGTGGGTTTCAGTAATTGCGCTGCATGGGCTTTGTTGCCCCATGGCATGTGCAATCTTCCCGGATCAGAGATCCAACTCCTACCCCCTGCATTGGCAGGCAGATTCCTAACCACTGGACTACCTGGGAAGTCCTCTGTACACTTTAAATTTATACAGTCTCTATGTCAGTTATAAGCATACTTCATAGATACTGTGAGTTCAGCTTCAGACCTCCACAATAAGTAAGTCACAGGAATTTTTTGGCTTCCCATTGCGTGTAACCATCACATTCCCTGGCAGTCCAGTGGTTAAGACTCCACACTTCCACTGCAAGGGGCATAGGTTCTATCCCTGGTTGGGGAGCTAAGATCTCACCCTCTGGTGGAGGATGTTGTCTAGATGTTGATGACTGCTGATTGATCAACATGGTGGTAGCTAAAGATTGGGGGTGGCTGTGGCAATTTCTTAAAATAAGACAACAGTGAAGTTTGTCATACTGATTAACTCTTCCTCTCATGAATGAGTTCTCTGTAGCATACAATGCTGTTTGATAGTATTGTACCAACAGTAGAACTTATTTCAAAATTGAAGTCAAACCTCTCAAACCCTGGTAATGCTTTATCAACTAAGTTTATGTCACATTCTAAATCCTTTGCCGTCATCTCAAAAATCTTCACAGCATATCCACCAGGAATAGGTTCCATCTCTAGAAACCGCTTTCTTTGCTCATCCATGAAAAGGAACTCTTCATCTGTTCAAGTGTTATCATGAGATTGTAGCAATTCAGTCACATCTTCAAGTTCCACTTTTTTTTTTCAAAACTGAAACTTTTAACTTTGTATTGGAGTAACAATGTTGTGATAGTTTCAGGTGAATAACAAGGGACTCAGCCATACATATACATGTATCCATTCTCCTTCAAACCCCTCTCCCATCCAGGATGGCACATGACATTAATTAGAGTTTCATGTGCTGTGCAATAGGTCCTTGATGGCTCTTCATTTTGAATATAGCAGTGTGTACATGACCCTCTCAATCCATTTTTTTTATTAGTTTTGTCAAACAATGACATGATATCACTATGGGTTTACATATTCTCCCCCTCCAGAACCCTCCTCCCTCCTCCCTCAATCCATTTTTTTAATTGGAGGATAATTGCTTTACCATTTTGTGGTGGTCTCTGACATACATCAATGTGAATTAGTCATAATTATATATATGTATGCGTATGTATATATCCCCTCCTTCATGAGCCTCCCTCCCCAGGTTCCACTTCTAATTCTAGTTCTCTTTGTTATTTCCACCACATCTGCTGTTACTTCCTCCACTGAAGTCTTGAATCCTTCAAAATCATCCATGAGGGCTGGAATCAACTTCTCCCAAATTCCTGTTAATGTGATATTTATTTTTGGCTGTGCTGGGTCTTCATTGCTGCTCACTGGCTTTCTCTAGTTGTGGTGAGCAGGGGCAAACTCTCTAGTTGCGATGTGCAGGCTTCTCATTGTGGTGATCTTTTGTTCTTAATGGCATCTCGAATAGTTTTCCAGATTTCCAATTGACTTTGCCTAGATCCCATCAGAAGAATCTCTATCTATGGCAACTGTAGCCTTGTGAAATATATAAATAATAAGGCTTGAAAGTTGAAATGATTCCTTCATCCATGGGTGACAGAGTGTATGTTGTGTTAGCAGGTAAAAAACAGCATTAATATTGTTGTACATCTCTATCAGAATTCTTGGGTGACTGGGTGCATTATCAATGAGCAGTAACATTTTAAAAGAAATATTCTTTTCTAAGTAGTAGGTCTCAACAGCGAGATTCAAATATTCAGTAAACTGCTTTCTAAAAGATGTACTGTACTCCAGGCTTTGTTGTTCCATTTACAGGGTAGAGGCCGAATAGATTTAGCATGATTTTTAAAGGCCCTAGATTTGATAGACAGAGTGCCTGATGAACTATGGATGGAGGTTCATGACATTGTACAGGAGACAGGGATTAAGACCATCCCCAAGAAAAAGAAATGCAAAAAAGCAAAATGGCTGTCTGAGGAGGCCTTACAAATAGCTGAGGAAAGAAGAGAAGCGAAAAGCAAAGGAGAAAAGGAAAGATATTCCCATCTGAATGCAGAATACCAAAGAACAGCAAGGAGAGATAAGAAAGCCTTCCTTAGTGATCAATGCAAAGAAATAGAGGAAAACAACAGAATGGGAAAGACTAGAGATCTCTTCAAGAAAATTAGAGATTCCAAGGGAACATTTCATGCCAAGATGGGCTCGATAAAGGACAGAAATGGTAGGGACCTAACAGAAGCAGAAGATATTAAGAAGAGGTGGCGAGAATACACAGAACTGTACAAAAAAGATCTTCACGACTCAGATAATCACGATGGTGTGATCATTCACACTCAGCTAGAGCCAGACATTCTGGAATGTGCAGTCAAGTGGGCCTTAGAAAGCATCACTACAAACAATGGCATCTCTTGTTGGGGAGCATAGGCTCTGGGCGTGTGCGCTTCAGCAGTTGCAGCATGCGGGCACAGTAGTTGTGGATTGTGGGCTAAAGAACACAGGCTCAGTAGTTGTGGGGCACGGACTTAGTTGCCTGCCGGGGTCCAGCCCCAGCGGATCCGGGGGTCTTGAGGGATGAGTGGCGTCGGGGGAAGAACTGAGCTGAGTCGATGTGTGGTGATGGAGCAGTCTCTCTTTATTGCTGTTAGTTTTTGTGGGGTGATGGAGAAGTCTCTCTCTTTATTTTTGTTAGTTTACAGTTTTATAGCCAAAAAACATCCCCATTACATCACAATTATTCTATACAATCTTTTGTTTTCTGCCTACCATCAACAACTTTAACATTAAGCTCATTTTCCTTGCAAAAGGTCGGATTTCTGCATAATTAGACTTAACAATAGTATGTTTACCATTTGAATGTCTCCAGCATACTTCGGATAAGTACATCAATCTAAGTAGAAAGGTTACATTTCTCTTACTAGGTGCAACTATGTAGAAGCTAGAAAGAAGGGCTTAAGCTTGAAACTTTTATTCTATTAACCTATTTTGGTTCTTACAAGGAAAGAGAAGAGGACAAAGAGACAGTTTAGCAGCACTGCTTTAACAATAAAGCCCTATTAACCTTACAACTACTAAAATGAATTCCTATGTCTACATTATCCTAAAGCAATCAATATCTCCAACTATGCTGGCCACAGTTATGAGCATTCCTAAATCCCAATCCAGCCTGATTTCTTCAAGGAAGGGAGCCTCCTCCGTGGAGTGGTCAGGGGAGTGGGAGGTGGAAAGGTGACCCAAGTATGAGCCCTTCTGGTGGTGGCCTTGCCATGACCCCCAGAGAACTCTTGGTAAACTCCCCAGTAAGGAGTAGTAACCTATTTAAGTGTCCCTTTCATTCCTCCTTAGCCCCCAGGGAAGGCAATCCACCTTCCCAGATCCTCTGGTCGATAAGGTCTGGGGGGATTATCTCAGGACGAATTCCTTCCAACTGGGACTGACCTACTGAGATGAGCCAATGTTCCGAGCATGGACAGAACTCCCAAGAAAAATACCAGAGTGGGGCTTGCCCAGGATGCCCCGATAAAGAAAGTCAGCTTTGCAATTTCTTTCTTAGTCTCGTGACCTTGTCATCCGAGCAAGGGGGCATCCTGATGGCTCCCAGGAGTTGCCCCGTGGCATGTGGAATCTTCCCAAACCAGGGATCAAACCCGTGTCCCCTGCCTTGTCAGGAAGGTTAACCCACCTGCCACTGGGCCACTAGGGAAGCCCTTCTTTCTGTCTTTTAATTGAAGCATTTAACTTCTGAAGAAAGAGATAATGACTCATTTAGAGTCCCAGGCTCTCATGGAAGGGAGGCATCACCAACCCGGTGTTTGCACTAGGGATTTCTGCCTCTGAACCTGGCTCTGGGGAACCACTGCAAAGGTCTGGTAAGAGGATTAATTAACTCCTCTTCTGTAGACTTTTTCCACTGCAGGGGGGCTGTGAAATCAGTATCTGTTGACCTTCAGTTTTGCACTTATTTTCCCTATTACCACCAATTGGAAAAACATGAATGTCATAAGGCGAGGATGTATTTCTGAAGCCACAGGATTTTTTTCTGAATAATCATAAGCCACAACAGCAGTAATAGTAATAACAATCTGCTAAGTGCCTGAAATAATTATCTCATGGATATGAAAAGGCATTGGAAAATGTTTTGCCTAGAGGGAACTTGAAGATAAGAAAGGTGGGGGATTGAAATTCATATAGATCTCAGCAATAGTGGAAAAACATTGAGTTCAGCAGTGTGAGCTGCAGTCTTAACTTTGGACACAAGGAGGAAAGTCCCAAGGGGCAGTGTTTGTTTCTTAGGGGCTTGAGATGCCTCCCACTCCATGATGCTCCTTGGCCTGGAGGATGGTACTGCTGTTGCTAAGTCGCTTCAGTCGTGTCCGACTCTGTGCGACCCCATAGACAGCAGCCCACCAGGCTCCCCAGTCCCTGGGATTCTCCAGGCAAGAGTACTGGAGTGGGTTGCCATTACCTTACTAGCTGATTATAAATCTATAAGCTACATTGAGCTGTGTATCCTCTGATGTCACCGGCTGTGAATTATGGGAGAAGGAGACAGGGCCTCTCACTAGAGTGTTTTGGAATGAGAGAGAATGGAGCCTCTGTGTACTTTGCTCAAGCGATGACCCAGCTATCTGGAACAAGGGAATTTTGTTTCTCAGTCCACTGATCTATCATGTAGGGAGAGGAGGAAGAGGAAAATGGACAACATATAGATTTAGGAAGATTATTAGGACACTCCCACAGAGTTGAGTCAGGCGGAAAAGTAAGAGGCTACAGGGAAGTCCGAGGGCTCCTGTTCCCAATGCCTAGGAGTCTGCACTCAGAGCAGTGCACTGACCTTCCCGGGCCACCTGGGGATCACCCAGGAAATCCCAGCTTTAGTGAAGTAGGCATTTTCCCCATAGCCTCCTCCATTTGCTATCTGATATCTGAAGTCTCCACAGATAGGGTGTTTATATCTTTAGCTTTAAGACTCCATCTCAGTTCCATGGTTAAAATGACTGCTGCCAGCTATTTCCTCCTTAGTACAGATGTCGTGTCATGCGTTGTGCTAAGTTGCTTCAGTTGTGTCCAACTCTTTGCGACCCTAAGGACTATAGCCCACCAAGCTGTTCTGTCCATGAGATTCTCCAGGCAAGAATACTGGAGTGGGTTGCCAGTTCCTCCTCCAGGGGATCTTCCTGACCCAGAGATGGAACCTGCATCTCTTATATCTCCTGCATTGGCAGGTGGGTTTTTTACTGCTAGCCCCACTTGGGAAACCCCCGTGAGGAGTTTACAAACGCAGACTTCACTGGCAATAAACGAAGAGATCAAGACAGATGAAGGTGTAGACCCATCTTCTCTTGGGGAAGATGGAGACAGAATCACCTTAGGGAAAGTTTGAAGAAGGGGAGATTGTCAATCAAAGCCAAGTCCACGTTTTGATCAGAACTGGCTCTGGCAACTAAGTATGGTGGTAATGATCAGTGGGCCAGAAATGCCATGGAATTAATGCCCCAGGAACAGCCCCAGCCAATGGGGGATGGGAATTTGGTGATAAATACTGTATAAGCAGCATCCACCTGGGCCATTCTCCCTTGTCCTGTGAGATATAGGGGCTGTCAGCTATTCCATAAGTGACACATTCCTTTGCCTCCAACCCTGTCTTCTGCCAACTTCCATTAGTATGAATCTGTGGCAGGCTAACTTAATAGCTTACAAGTAGGGAGAAACCTCAGACCCTTCACATTTTGTAACTATATGTTTCTTTCTGGAATTTCTCCAGGAAGCATTTATTTTATTTTATTATTTTTGTTTGTTTTTATTTTATTTATTTATTTTTTCTTCGCATTATCATGTTGGTTTTGCCATACATTGACATGAATCCACCATGGGTATACATGTGTTCCCCTTCCAGAACCCCCCCTCCCAATTCCATCTCTCTGGGTCATCCCGGTGCACCAGCCCTGAGGACCCTGTATCATGCATCAATGAATGAATGACCCTGATAACTTCTTGGCAAGATCATACCCTTTATTGGCTTTCTGCCCCCTTGCTGTCTCACTTCCTTATTTCTACACTGATATTTTCCAGGTTTACCTCCCAAATAAACAACTGGCACTCAAATTCTTGACTTGGGGGTGGTCTTCTTCTTAGACAACACATTCTATAGATGTTTGTACAACCACTTTTCACACTCCCCACCCTAGTCTGGAAGAGAGATTAATACAAGTTTGTACTACACTTAGTGAACCAGGAGACAGTGTGAGGAAGTAGAGGAAGGGAGGGCCTGAGGATTTTTATGTATTTCCTGCTTGCAGGGAAAGCTGTTCTCTTCCTAAGCCTCATTGCTGTCTCCCTTCCCTCCTCACAACCTTTGGATGCCCTTTTCCTTCCTTTCCATTGACATAATTCCCAAAAAACATATTCATTTAATGACTGTGAAATAGTTTAGACCCCATAGATAATGGAGTGGAATGATTGATGTGGGATATGGTATATTTTTCTGAACAATGAATTACAGCAATAAACATTCATCAAATATTGAATAGGAAACACTTCAAAATATTTAGTTTAAACAAGCATTCTGGTAATGGGTGCAACTAAATAAAAGACAGGGTAAAATTAAAATGCAAAATAGCAGCTAGACCAAAAAAAAGACAAAGGACGGATCAGTGAGGGCCTTAAAGATAGCATGGAATTTGATTCAGAATGTTTTTCTTTCACATGCATAATAAAACATGCTATTCATATTCAAGTATTCTGCAAAATGTAATGAGGAACGCAAATCAAATTTTAAATAATGATGCTTTTAGAAGTCAGTTGGACCTTTTGAAAAATAGAAAGTAAAATCAATTACTGTTTGGGGATGACCTTTTAAATTTTAGCGACCTTTTCCTTCCTACCTAAAAAGTCCTCTTTTTCTTCCTCAACCATTTGTCTATTGAAACCCTACACAGCTTTCATGGAATCAGTTTAAGTGCCCCCCTCCTCCAGAGACCCTTCATAGTGCTCATTATCTTTACTATTCATTCTGGCACTTAATGATAATAGCTACTCTTTAGTGAACATTTATTTTGTGCCAAGTTGTGAACTAAATTTTCTGTGATGATTAACTCATAAGGCACAATAATCCTTAAAGTAGCTACTCTCATTATCAGAGTTTACATAAAAGGAAATGAAGGCTCTGAGATGCCGAGTAATTTGTTCAAGATCACAAAGTGAGTTGCAGAGTTAAGATACTACTCTGGGCCTTTTTCGTTCAGAGGGCCGCTATGCTATATTGCCCCTGCCCCATATCATAGTGCATTTTGAATTGATGATTGACACATGTGGCACCTCTCTCCTTGGATTATATATTTCCTAGGTGAGACATTCTGGAACACTCCCCTGTGATGCTACTATGATTATGTGTCATATTTTACTTAACAAACATTTTTTAGATAAATAAAGTGACCTATCTGTTTTACTTATACATTTAAGAATTGAGTTATGCTAAAAATAATCCATAATATTACTGCATTTACATCACAGAGTGTTCTGCCTACGTTTTCCTTTAGGAGTTTTATGGTCTCAGGATTCCATTTAAGTCTTTAATTCATTTTCAGTTTATTTTTGTATCTGATGTGAGAAAATGTTCTAATTTCATTCTTTTACATGTAGCTGTCCAATTTTCACAGCACCACTTATTGAAGAGACTGTCTTTTCTCCACTGTATATTCTTGCCTCGTTTGTCAAAGATTAATTGACCATAACTTTATGGGTTTATTTCTGGGCTGTCTATCCTGTTCCATTGACTCCTGTCTGTTTTTGTGACCATACCATACTGTTTGGATGACTAAAGCTTTGTAAATGGTCTGAAATCAGGAGTATGATTCTTCCAGCTCTGTTTTTCTTTCTCAAGATTGTTTTGGCTATTTGGGTCTTTTGTGTTTCCATATAAATTTTAAAATTATTTTTTCTAGTTCTGTGAAACATGCCATTGGTATTTTTATAGGAATTGCATTGAATCTGTAGATCACTGTAGATAGTATTGTCATTTTAATGATACTGACCCTTCCAATCCAAGAGCACAGTATTTCTTTCCATTTATGCTGTCTTCAATTTTTTTCATCAGTGTCTTATAGTTTTCAGAGTACAGATCTTTTGCCTCCTTAGATAGGTTTATTCCTAGTAATTTAATCTTTTTGGCGTAAATGGGATTGTTTCCTTAATTTTTCTTTCTGATATTTTGTCACTAGTGTATAGAGGTGCAACAGATTTCTATACATTACTTTTGTATCCTGCAGCATTGCTGAATTGGTTGATGAGCTTTAATAGTTTTCCAGTGGTGTCTTTAGGATTTTCTATGTATAGTATCAAATCATCTGAAAACAGTGATAGTTTTACTTCTTCCTTACCGATTAAGATTCCTTTTATTTCTTTTTTCTTTAATTTCTGTGACTAGCACTTCTAAGTCTATGTTGAATAAAAGTGGCAAGAGTGGGCATGCTTATCTTGCTCCTGATTTTAGAGGAAATGCTTTCAGCTTTTCACCTTTCAGTATGATATTAGCTGTGGATTTGCTGTATATGGCCTTTATTATGTTGAGGCGTGTTCCCTCTATGCCCACTTTCTGGAAAGTTTTAAATGGATGCTGAATTTTATCAAAAGCTTTTTCTGCATCCATTGAGGTGATCATATGGTTTTCATTCTTCAATTTCGTAATGCGGTTCTGCATCTATGTTCATCAGTGATATTAGCCTGTAATTTTCTTTTTTAAAAAAATATTTATCGGTTTATTTATTTATTTATTTGGCTGACCTGGGTCTTAGTTGCAATACTTGGGATCTTAATTGTATCATGTGGGAAATTTCTTTGTAGTCCTATATTTCATGTAGGACTCTCTTAGTTGCTCTGTAGCACATGGGATCTTAGTTCGCCAACAATGGACTGAACCCATATCCTGTGCATTGCAAGGTGGATTCTAACCACTGGACCACCAGGGAAATGCCTGTAATTTTCTTTTTTTGTGATATCTTTGTGTGGTTTGGGTATCAGGGTGGTGGTGGCTTCCTAGGATGAGTTCAGAAGTGTTCCTTCCTCTGTAATTTGTTGGAATAGTTTCAGAAGCATAGGTGTTAGCTCTTTTCTAAATGTTTAGTAGAATTCACCTGTGAAGCTATCTGGTCTTACACTTTTGTTCATTGGGAATCTTTTAATTACAGATTCAATTTCAGGACTGGTAATTGATAATGTTCATATTTTCTATTTCTTTCTAGTTCAGCCTTGGGAGATTGTACCTTTCTAAGAATTATCCATTTCTTCTAGGTTGTCCATTTTGTTGGCATTTAGTTGTTTGTAGTAGTCTCTTATGATTCTTGCTATGTCTGTATTATTGGTTATAACTTCTCCTTTTTCATTTCATCTCTATTTTGTTGATTTGGGCTCTCTCCCTTTTTTTCATGATGAGTATGGCTTAAACAGGACTTTATGGATATTGCCACAACGTGATTTTATACACACACACATTTTCCCAAAGGACCACATCTTACTGAATAAGGAAATGGTAAAAGCTTTTATGCTAAAGTGAAAGAGGACCAAGCCAAGGAGGTCCATTGTCTCCATGAGTTTTAAACCTTGCATTGGAGGTATTAGCCAATGCAGTTAGAGAGTAAAACTCAAATAGTGGGCATGGAGGTATTAGCCAATGCAGTTAGAGAGTAAAACTCAAATAGTGGGCATAATAATGGGAAAGGAAGAGGTAAAATTTATCCTTTTAGGGGGCCAGCTGATATTATATATCTGAAAAACCCAAAAGAGTGAAAAAATAGAAGAAACAAGAAGAAAATTCATTTAAATAACAGGATATTAAATTAGCCTGCAGAGATCAAAAGCCTTTATACATGCACATACAAACACACACACACACTCCAGTAATAACCAGTTAGATGAAATAATGAAAGAGAAGACACCATTTATAATAGCAAAATAAAAGAAAGTAAAGTACCTAGGCATAAACATAATAGCATGAAATCAGCACATGAGTGGACAAATACAACAGAATATTAAAAATCAAGAAACAGGCTCACATGAATAATTAGTATATGGTAAAGGCTTATCTCAATCATAGGAAAAGAAACACTTTCTAATAAGTGGCATTGGAACAATTGAATAGCTATATGGGAAAAGATAAAATTTTACTTATTCCTTACACTGGATAAATTCCATATAGATAAAAGTTCTCAATGTGAAAAATGAAAGTATAAAAATAATAAGAGAAAATATGGGTGAATTCCCTTACAGCCTAAGAGTGGGAAAACTTTCCTAACTATGATTTAAATTTTAGAAGCAATAAGGAAAAAGATAGATACATTTGATCAAACAAAAGTAAAAAAGTTTTGCATGCAGAAAAAATAAACAGGAAAAGTAAAAAACAAATGATGAATTGGTTAAAAAAAAATTTGCAGCTTGTGTTATAATCAAGGGGTAAACATCTTTAACATGTAATGAGCTTAAAACTGAGATGAACACAACAAAACCCAACAGAAAAATTGGTAAGATATACATACAGCTAACTCACAGAAAAAGAAAAGAAAATAGCCCTTAAACATTGAACAAAAAAATCAGTTTCACTCATAGTAAGAGAAATACAAATTGAAACTATATAGAGATAGCATTTCTAACCTCAGTTCAGTTCAGTTGCTCAGTCGTGTCCAACTCTTTGTGACCCCATGAACTGCAGCACGCCAGGCCTCCCTGGCTATCACCAACTCCCAGAGTCCACCCAAGCCCATGGCCATCGAGTTGATGATGCCATCCAGCCATCTCATCCTCTGTCGTCCCCTTCTTCTCCTTCCCTCAATCTTTCCCAGCATCAGGGTGTTTCCCAATGAGTCAGTTCTTCGCATCAGGTGGCCAAAGTATTGGAGTTTCAGCTTCAACATCAGTCCTTCCAATGAGCACCAGGACTGATCTCTCCTAGGATGGACTGGTTGGATCTCCCTGCAGTCCAAGGGACTCTCAAGAGTCTTCTCCAACACCACAGTTCAAAAGCATCAATTCTTCGGCGCTCAGCTCTCTAACCTAAAAACTGGCAAAAATTGTAAAGTTTGACAGCATATGCTGTTGGCTGCCTAATCTCCCTGAGCAGTGGTCCATTTTGAGGGCACAGCATTGGTGTCTATTGCTGGAAGTCTGGGTATTCAGCAGTGACAGTAGTTAGACTGGCCATAGCGAAAGGAAATCCATGTTGTTGGGGCCATGTAGAGCCTTCAACACTGCCACCATAACCACTTTGTTCATAGGCACTAGAGTGGTCGAGGAAAAGCTGGTGACATCCAAGGGACCAGTCATCCCATGTATAGTGGATGCCCTGTGGGGGTCATTAATGCAAAATACACAAAAATGGCACTCTGTGCCCCTCTCATGCTTTCACATATATGCCTCTTCTCCAGAATAGAGTGTGTATCTTTAGCAACCTTCTTCTAGCCTGATGTTTACAATTTTCTCAATCAAGGTTCTTAGTTAGACAACAGTTTCATTCTGGCTAGTTTAAGCAGAAAGAGGTTGGATAAAACTCAGTCAGAAATAAGGCAGCCATGACAATGTACTCAGTAAAAGTATGCAAACACCCCATGGGAAAATTATACTTGAAACACTACCAGCACTGGAATTTGTGTTAAGTAAGCCAGTTTACAGTATCTGCCAAACTATGAGAGTAACTATTTCTTTTTCAGGACATTTAAAGAGCATAATTAACTATAAAAATCCCACTAAAGTTTCTAAATTCAAGTATAATAATTATCAACTATCCATATACAAATCTTAATACTTTCAATATAATATCCAGTGTCTTTAATATATCCTAGCACTTACTGAATACTTGTTGAAAGGCTGAATACAAACCCTTCAAGAAAAACTTCTTTTTCTGAAAACCTAGGAATTTCTCCACTGAAACAGAGGATGGGTGACACAGGTAGGACTAATCTCTACTGACCTGCCCAGACTTCACCCCTAATCTCAGTAAGAATGATACCATTTCACAGTACCTTGAATTTACTCTTACTCATACTTAATAAAGGAAATTGTTCATAAATTTCAATATTTTTTACATACTTCCTGACTAATCTTGGCATCTCAAGATAAGGGCAAAACTAGTTGGGAGTTCTGCCCTTTAGAGATGTAAATTAGTGTTGTAGACAATCACGTTTCTTTGTGGTTGCCTTCGTTTAGATTCCTCTAAAACAGGACCCTGAAATAAAGATTTGGAGACAAGTAGTTTATTTGGGAGGTGATCCCAGGAAGCACAGTGAGAGTGAGGAAGTGAGATAAGAAGGAGGGAAACTGATTAAGGGTGTGTCAATGAGCAGGCAACTGGGGCTCAATCCAGCCAGAGCCCCTTTGACACTTAAATACAACATACTTCAGAACTGCTCTGCTGAGCTGGCGTATTTATCGATTCTCACCCCTTATTAGTTAGTTAAAGTCCCAAGGATTGCCCTGGGGTTGTTAATTCAAAATATCTAGACATTTTCAGTGTGCTTCCTGGTCCAGAAAATACAGAGATGCAGGAAGCCATCAGTGTGCATGGGGAGTGTCCCTCAGTGACCTCAGAGTGGAAAATAGGTGTTAAGTGTGGGTCCTGATAGCGTCCGCTACACAGACTGGCCAAGCTGAAAAGGTTATCTGACTAGATGGTGAGAGGTGAGAAGACTTAGAAGAATACATTGGAAAAGTACCTCTTCCTGCTTGAGCTGTATTCTGGGATGTGGTACCTTGGAATTTTCTTTCTTTTCTGGCAAGAGGCAGAGAATAAAGCTCCTGCCTTCCCAGTGATTAACTGTACTATTCATCCAAAAAGAAACAAGCATTTGAAGGAGAGGAAGAAGAAGTAACCCAAGGCAGCTTATACTGTAAACAATATGTTGAAGACAAACTTCTAGAAAGGGCTTTTATTGCATTGGCCAGAAAGTTCGTTTGCTTAATGAATATGTTGTTCGATAAAGTTCTTGGTGAAAATGAAAAATGCTTTTTATTTTTACTTAAAACCAAATGAACTTTTTGGATGACCCAATAACTTCACTTTGGGGCTTTGCATTGTGTCCGACTCTGTGACTCCATGGACTGTAGCCCACCAGGCTCCTCTGTCCATGGAATTCTCCAGGCAAGAACACTGGAATGCACTGGTAGCCATTTCATTCTCCAGAGAATCGTCCTAACCCAGGGATCGAACCCGGGTCTGTTGCATTGAAGACAGATTCTTTATCTTCTGAGCCACCAGGGAAGCCCCTTGGGGCTTTGGAGTTAGATAATAAATAAAAGTTAAGTTTAACATTGGCGACAAAGTTTATGCAACCTAGATGTTTAATGCTTTCAACGTCTTATTTTATATAGAAAAAGTCTGGAAACATGAATCAACTGATAATAGTTGCCATGGATAAGGCACAGGGTGTATATTATATACATTTAATATATTAGTAGGTGGATATTCAGTATATATATTTGAGATATTATTTTTTAATCGTTTATATATAGTCCACTTCAGTTGCTCAGTCGTGTCTGACTCTTTATGACACCATGAACCACAGCATGCCAGGCTTCCCTGTCCACCACCAACTCCTAGAGTCTACCCAAACCCATGTCCATTGAGTCAGTGATTCCATCCAGCCATCTCGTCCTCTGTCGTCTCCTTCTCCTCCTACCCCACATGCTTCCCAGCATGAGGATCTTTTCCAGTGAGTCAACTCTTCGCATGAGGTGGCCAAAGTAATGGAGCTTTAGCTTCAACATCAGTCCTTCCAATGAACACCCAGGACTGATCTCCTTTAAGAAGGACTGGTTGAATCTTCCTGCAGTCCAAGGGATTCTCAAGAGTCTTCTCCAACACCACAGTTCAAAAGCATCAGTTCTTTGGCACTCAGCTTTCTTCACCGTCCAACTCTCACATCCATACATGACTACTGGAAAAACCATAGCCTTGACTAGATGGACCTTTGTTGGCAAAGTAATGTCTCTGCTTTTCAATATGCTATCTAGGTTGGTCATAACTTTCCTTCCAAGGAGTAAGCGTCTTTTAATTTCATGGCTGCAATCACCATCTGCAGTGATTTTGGAGCCCAAAAAAATAAAGTCTGACATTGTTTCCACTGTTTCCCCATCTATTTGCCAGGAAGTGATGGGACCAGATGCCATGATCTTAGTTTTCTGAATGTTGAGCTTTAAGCCAACTTTTTCACTCTCCTCTTTCACTTTCATCAAGAGGCTTTTTAGTTCCTCTTCACTTTCTGCCATAAGGGTGGTGTTGTCTGCATATCTGAGGTTATTGATATTTCTCCTGCCAGTCTTGATTCCAGCTTGTGCTTCATCCAGCCCAGCGTTTCTCATGATGTACTCTGCATATACATGAAATAAGCAGGGTGACAATATATAGCCTTGACGTACTCCTTTTCCTATTTGGAACCAGTCTGTTGTTCCATGTCCAGTTCTAACTGTTGCTTCCTGACCTGCATATAGGTTTCTCAAGAGGCAGGTCAGATGGTCTGGTATTCCCATCTCTTTCAGAATTTTCCAGTTTATTGTGGTCCACACAGTCAAAGGCTTTGGCATAGTCAATAAAGCAGAAATAGATGTTTTTCTGGAACTCTCTTGCTTTTTTGATGGTCCAGCGGATGTTGGCAATTTGATCTCTGGTTCCTCTGCCTTTTCTAAAACCAGCTTGAACATCTGGAAGTTCATGGTTCACATATTGCTGAAGCCTGGCTTGGAGAATTTTGAACATTACTAGCGTGTGAGATGAGTGCAATTGTGCAGTAGTTCAAGAATTCTTTGGCATTGGAATGAAAACTGACCTTTTCCAGTTCTGTGGCCACTGCTGAGTTTTCCAAATTTGCTGGCATATTGAGTGCAGCACTTTCACAGAATCATCCTTCAGGTTGAAAGAGCTCAACTGGAATTCCATCACCTCCACTAGCTTTGCTCGTAGTGATGCTTTCTAAGGCCCACTTGACTTCACATTCCAGAATGTTTGGCTCTAGCTGAGTGATCACACCATCGTGATTATCTGGGTCATGAAGATCTTTGTACAGTTCTCCTGTGTATTCTTCATACCTTTTCTTAATATCTTCTGCTTCTGTTAGGTCCCTACCATTTCTGTCCTTTACTGAGCTCATCTTTGCATGAAATGTTCCCTTGGTATCTCTAATTTTTTTTAAAGAGATCTCTAGTCTTCCCCATTCTGTTGTTTTCCTCTATTTCTTTGCATTGATCACTGAGGAAGGCGTTCTTATCTCTCCTTGCTATTCTTTGGAACTCTGCATTCAGATGGGAATATCTTTCCTTTTCTCCTTTGCTTTTCGCTTCTCTTCTTTTCTCAGCTATTTGTAAGGCCTCCTCAGACAGCCATTTTGCTTTTTTGCATTTCTTTTCCATGGGGATTGCCGAGGTCCAGCCCCGGCGGAGTCCGGGGGTCTTGAGGGATGAGTGGCATCGGCGGAAGAACTGAGCTGAGTCGATGTGTGGTGATGAAGCAGTCTCTCTTTATTGCTGGTAGTTTTGTGGGGTGATGGAGAAGTCTCTCCAAAAGGCGATGGAGAAGTCTCACTTTATTTCGGTTAGCTTACAGTTTTATAGCCAAAGAACATCCCCATTACATCACAACTATTTTATGCAAACTTTTGTTTTCTGCCTACCATCAACA
>ML664662.1:871516-1012237 GCA_007570785.1 Antilocapra americana
ATCACAACTATTTTATGCAAACTTTTGTTTTCTGCCTACCATCAACAACTTTTACATTAAGCTCATCTTCGTTACGAAAGGTTGGATTTCTGCATAATCAGACTTAATAATAGTATGTTTACCATTTGAATGTCTCTAGCATACCTTTATTTAGCATAATGTGGGCAAATATTCACTGTCTTACAAGATAGCCTTTTCAGCAAAGATAAAAATCTTGCAACTTATCCAGGAAACATAGGGCTAGAATCTATCTCAAAAAGAGGGGCTTGTAAAGAACTCACTTTCCATATCCGAGAGGGAAGAAGGCTGTAAATGGTTACTTTACTTTAAGAATGTATGCATTTCTTTTGTCCCCGGAAAAGGTGTGCCTCTCCACTCATCTCTGAATGTTCAGGGATTGACACAGGAAGCCTCCCACCAAATGTTCCCTGACAAGGTGCAACTATGTAGAAGCTAGCTTGAAACTGTTTTATTCTATTAACCTATATTGGTTTTTACAAGAAAAGAGAAAAGAAGACAAAGAGACAGTTTAGCAGCACTGCTTTAACAATGAAACCCTATTAACCTTACAACTACTAAAAGGAATTCTTATTTCTACACTACCCTAAAGCAATCAGTGTCTCCAACTATGCTGGCCACAGTTATGAGCATTCCTAAGTCCCATTCCAGTCTGGTTTTCTCAAGGAAGGGAGCCTCTTCCGTGGAGTGGTCGGGGGAGTGGGATGTGGAAAGGTGACCCAAGTATAAGCCCTTCTGGTGGTGGCTTTGCCATGACCCCCAGAGAACTCTTGGTAAACTCCCCAGTAACTAGTAGGAGGGAAATAAGGTCTGAGGGAATTATCTCAGGATGAATTTTTTCTAACTGGGACTGACCTACTGAGATGAGCTAATGTTTAGAGCATAAACAGAACTTCCCAAGAAAAATACCAGGAGGGGCCTTGCCTTGGGATGCCCCGAAGGAAAATCCACTTTGCAGTTTTCTTCTCAGTCTTGTGACTTTGTCATCCGAGTGAGGGGGCATCCTGACGGCTCCCGGCAGGGGATGGCCTTAATCCCTGTCTCTTGTACAACATCACAAACCTCTGTCTATAGTTCATCAGGCACTCTGTCTATCAAATCTACTCCCTTAAATCTATTTCTCACTTCCACTGTATAATCATAAGGGATTTGAATCTTATATTCTTATGGCCTTCCTTGGTGGCTCGAAGTAAAGAATCCACCTGCCAATGCAGGAGATGCGAGTTTGATCCCTGGTCCAGGAAGATCCCCTGGAAAAAGAAATGTTAACCTAATCCAGTATTCTTGCCTGGGAAATCCCATAGATAGAGGAGCCTGGTGGGCTAAAGTCCATGGGGTTGCAAAAAGCACAGGACAGAACTTAGTGACTAAACAGCAAAGTATCTTGTAAGCAGCATATAGATGAATCTTGTTTTTTAAAAATCCAATCAGCTACCATATATCTTTTTAAAATTTATTTTATGGAAGTATAGTTATTTACAATGTTGCATCAATTTCTATTGTACAGCAAAGTGACTCAGTTATACATATATATACATATATATACATTATTTTTCATATTCTTTTCTATTATGGTTTATCACAGAATATTGAATAGTCAGACACAACTGAGCGACTGAACAGAACTGAACTGATTGAATATTGTTCCCTGTGCCATACAGGCTTTCCTCATAGCTCAGTCAGTAAAGAATCTGCCTGCAATGCAGGAGAACCTGGTTCAATTCCTGGGTCAGGAAGATCCCCTGGAGAAGGAAATGGCAACCCACTCCAGTATTCTTGCCTGGAGAATCCCATGGACAGAGTTGCCTGGCAAGGCTACACAGTCCATGGGGTCGCAAGAGTCAGACACTACTGAGCAACTAAACCACCACCATGTGCCATACAGTAGGACCCTGTTGTTTATCCATTTTACAAATAATAGTTTGCATCTACCAATCCCAAACTCCTAATCTAGCCCTCCCCTACTAGCCTTCCCCCTTGGCAGCCACAAGTCTGTTTTCTATGTCTGTGAGTCTGTTTCTTTCTCATAGATAAATTCATTTCTGTCATATTTTAGATTCCACATATAAGTGACATCATATGACATTTCCTATGTCTTTTGATTGAAGCATTTAGTCTACTGTCTTTTAAAGTGATTATTGATAGGTATGTGCTTTTTCATTTGTTTTCTGCTTATTTTTGTAGTTCTATGCTTTTTCTTCTCATTTAGTTTCTTCCCTTGTGGTTTGGTGATTTTTTTTAAGTGGTATGCTTATATTCCTTTTTCTCTTGTTTTTGTGTATCTATTGAAGGTTTTTGGTTTGTGGTTAACATGGGGTTCATATATGTTGTCCGATAACCGTATCTACTTGTTTTAGATAGTCATTTAAGTGCAGAAACATTCTAAAAGATTTACAGTTTTTATTCCTCTCACCCACATTTTGTGTTTTTTTGATGTCATATTTTACATCTTAATACTTATCCTTTTACTGTTGATTGTAATTATGGTAATTTTTTCTTTCAATATTCATATTAACTTATTTGAAAGAGGTTGATCCACAACCTTTACTGTATATTTGCTTTTATTAGTGGGATTTTTCCTTTCCTATGAATCCTTACTTCTTGTTGCAGCCTTTTCTTTTCCAATTGCAGAAAACCTTTTAACAGTTCTTTTGGGTCAGTTTAGTACTGATGAACCCTTTTAGTTTTTGCTTGTCTGAGAAGTTCTTTATATCTCCTTCAATTCTGAATGATAACCTTGCTAGGTGGCATATCTTCAGTTGAAGGTTTTTCCCTTTCAGCACTTTTAAAATATCATGCCACTCCCTTCTGTCCTGCTAAGTTTCTCAGAAAAGTCTGCTGATAGCCTTATGGGAGTGCCCTTGTACGTGACTCTTTTTCTCTTGGTGCCTTTAGAATTAGATCTAACTTTTGCCATTTTAATTATGATATGTCTTGCTGTGGGTCTCTTTGGGTTCATCTTGTTTGGGACTCTCTGTGCTTCCTGTTCATGGATATCTGGTTCCTTCTTCAGGTTTAGGAAGTTTTCAGCCATAATTTCATCAAATACATTTTCAACTCCCTTCTCTCTTCTCCTCTGGGGCCTCTATAATGTGAATGTTAGTGCACTTCATGTTGTTTCAGACATCCTTCTCATTTTTAAAAAATTGTTTTTCTTTTTGTTGCTCTGATTGAGTGATTTCCATTATTTTATCTTCCAGATCACTTACGCATTCTTGTGTATCACCTAGTCTGCTATTAATTCCTCTAATGTGTTTTTCATTTCAGTTATTGTAGCCTTCAAGTCTTAACAGGTTCTTTTGTTGTATTTTCTAATTCCTTGTTAAAATTCTCAGTATGTTCAACTATTCCTTTCCCAAATTCAGTTAGCATTCTTATTATTAATGCTTTGAATTCTTTATCTGGTAATTTGTCTATCTGCTTCATTAGGTGCATTTTCAGTGTTTGTTGTTGTTGTTGTTGTTCTTTCATTTGAAACAAATTCCTCTGTCCTCTCATTTTTTTTTAGCTTTTTCTATCTCTATGAAATTAGGTGAAAGTTATGTATCCTGGTCCTGAAGTGTTGTCCTTGTGTGGCAGTGTCCCTATACTATCTGTGTGACTTTGGTGGGAGAGCTGGATCTGACATGAGCATGGGTCACATCTTTCTCCAGGGTGTGCTGGCAGCTATCTCCTTGGCAGGAAGTGGAGCTAGAGACAGAGGGGCTCAAGCCAGGAAAATCTGTGATAGAGGGGCTCAAGCCAGAAACAGAATAGATACAGGGTAGATAGAGGGTAGAACAGGCTAGAATAGAACAGAATAGAAATATTAAGTAGTTAGAATAGGAAACAGCAGTCCAAAATGGCTGTGGCTAGAAGACAAGGAAGGGAAAAGCCCGTGGAAATAGAAGAAAGGAAGGTCTGAGGACCTGAGTGAGGACTTCAGGTAGAATAAACAGCACTCCTGACTAGCCCAATTTGCATAGGACAGGCCCAAGGGGAAGAAAAAAACATAAAAAGAGGAGCCAAAGGGCTGTCTCTCTCTCTCTCTCTCTCTCTCTCTCCTGTGCGCTGCAGCTCTTCTCTGCGTCTTTGGGTCGGCATGCCCACACGCTTCGAGGATGGATTCTCCTGCTTTTATCTAAATAAAATGGAGCTGTAACACTGAGCTGTAACACTGATTTGTCTAAGAGCTATGACATGGTCTGTTCAAGACCTGAGAGCTACAACACAGTCTGTCCAAGACCCGAGAGCTGTGACCTGCTGAGGGCTTTCATGTCCGTCACTCCAAATCTTTGTTGTGATGAGACAGAACTGAAGAGCAAACACTCGCCTGACAGATAGAATAGGTAGGACAGGATAGATAGAGGGGCTCAAGCCAGGAATAGGAGCTTCTTTTATGCTCAGTAGCTGTCACCTCCCTATCGAGGATGGGTCAGGTCACGAGATGCTGGAGAAGAAGCCCTGAGGGTTGACTCCAAATTGGTTTATTTCCCTCTATGTGTGCAGTCTCCCCGCTCTCAGCAATAGCACTTTTTCTGCAGAGGGGAGTAATGGTGAAACAAGAGGGGCTGGAGCAGGTACCAGGTGTGGGCCAGAGTACATGCTGGGATGGTCCTGGCATGCCCGTCTGAGCTCGTGACAACTCCCCAACTACCACCTCTGCAAGTGCCAATGTTACCAAAAACTGGGTTCACCTCTTGATGGGTGTCAATCGAAAAGACACAACCAAGCCAAAGATCAGGAGGAGGAAGGATTTATTATTATCTATAGCAAATATGGAAAACATCAAGGATCTTTCCCATAGCAGTGTCTCCCTAAACAGCAAAATTGGGGAAGTTTTAAGCTAAGGGTATATACATATTCATGAAGGAGTTTGATTGGTCAACAAAGTACAAACTTTAGTTGATTGAAGTCACAAGGGACAGAAAAAGTCAACATCATCATCCCTTAGGTTCCAGTTGATCTGGGCATTGAGTGCTTCAGGCTAATCTTTACCATTGAAACAGAACTGGGAGTCTTTACAACTGAGGTATTATCTTTGCTATTGTTACTTCTCTTAGTCTGATAACAGGCAATATTTCTGCATTCTTTTTTTCCCTTAAGATCCTTAATTACTGAGACCTGTTTGAGGACAAGAATTGCAGTCAGGATTAGATCACAAAATGACTTAAGCCAAAAATGCCTTCTCATGTCAAGAAAGCCATATTTCTCTTTCTTGAAGACCCTCTACCTTATCATTACAGCACTAATGGCCACTCTTGCCCTGTTCAGATGTTGTGCCTGGTCTGAACTGGCTCTTGCCCCCTAAGGGTGCATTCTCCTTCCCACTAGCCTTTACTCTAGTGAGAAACTGTACCAGTGCTAGAGAGTCTGGGGCACATGCTGAGATGGTCGCAGGAAACTGGCCAGAGTCCTAGGCAGTTTCAGTCTGCTTCCTCCACCTTGTTTCAGGTGTAAGCAAGTTTGTGTGCATGTACTTTATGAGCAGAATCTGCTTCTTACAGCCCTTTTGTAAGTCCCACTGGTTTTCAAACCAGCCAAGGAAACTCATCTTCCTGGTGTTGGACCTCAGGACAGGGGTGCCTAGCATGTAATTTGAACCCTTCATTCCCCAGGGAGGATCTCCAAGCCCATGATATATCTTTCTTTTCTGTGTCCCCTCCTGTAGGTGTGGGTCCCAATCTGATTGCTTCTCTTCCCTTCCTCCCCAACTCTGCATGGATCTTTCTTTACAGCCTTGGTTGTAGAAGAGCTTTTCTGCCAGTTTGTTTTCAGTGAGAATTGTTCCACATGTAGGTGTCTTTTTTATGTGTTTGTGGGTGGTGGGGAGGAGGGGTGCACTCAGCATCCTCCTACTCTATCATTTTGATCACCTCTTGCAAAGCCAGGGTTTTGGTTGTTGCTATGAGAAAATCAAATACCATGTGAGAATGAATGTGGAACAAGAAATGACTGTGGTGGTGTCCAGTCAGATTTCAAAGTCTGAGAAACTGCAATGCCCAACAGGTATGCACATCCCATTAGTAGGTAACTAGTTTTGAAACAGGACACAACCTTTTAGGGCACAACCTTTAAAAGAATGACATAGCCATATGTGTGTGCTAAGTCACTTCAGTTGTGTCCAGTTCTGTGTGACCCTATGGACTGTAGCCCATCAGGCTCTTCTGTCCATGGCATTCTCCAGACAAGAATACTCGAGCGGGTTGCCATGCCTTCCTCCAGAGAATCTTCTCAACCCAGAGATTGAACCCAGGTCTCTTACATCTCCTGCATTAGCAGGTGGGTTCTTTACCACTAGTGCCACCTGGGAAGCCCTGACATAGCCAAAGGACTTGACAAAAACTGGTTAGAATCAACTGGGTCCAAGATGGCGGAAGATTCGACTTCCAGTGGACGATGAGCTTCATTATATGCTCATTGTAATGCATTAGCATTAAATAACATGCCCACCAGTGTCACGACAGTTCTGAGGCTAACCATAAAAGGCCCAAAAGTGGGAAGTGGCCCAATTCCTGGAAATCTCAGCCCTTTCCCTGAAATAGTTAGAATAATCCTTTTATTAGACTATCAATTACCTAGCCCATAAAAACTAACCATGCCCCACTCCCCATATTTCCCATATTTCAGGGCCTCTCACCTTCTGAGATGGCCCACACTCCATCTGTGGAGTGTGTTTCTCTCTGAGTAAATCCACTTCTTACCTATCACTTTGTCTCTCACTGAATTCTTTTTGCGATGAGACATCAAGAAACTGAACTTCATTAGGTCTTGTGATCTCAGTTAAAAAACTATGGGTTCAAGGTCCAATCTGAGATGCACAGTTTTGGTTTTGTAAGAATGACATAAAAATGCTTTTTTCATTCAATTAATTTTTTCATATGCCCAGTAAACCATTAGAACATAAAAATACCTATTAAGTTGTTTGAATTCAACTACTTAATAGATGGAGATTTTAGGTATTTATTTTAGCCTAGTGGCAACATAAAAAAATTACTGTGATGGCACTCTGTAAACTCTGTGGACCAAGACAATTTAAATATTTAAATAGTTCTTAATCCCCAGCTAGTGTTACTTACTTACACAAAGAAGTGGACATATATGGTGGAAAAGGTTAGATGAGAATGTGTGTGGTGTGTAGTTGTCTTTTTTCAGGGAATTTCTGGGCTATCTTTTCTAGGATCCTGTGGGACAGAATCTGACTTTTTGTCACTTTCTCCAGGACAAAAGCAAGAAAGCAAAATCCAAAATTAAACTTTAAACAACCATACAAACTTTCTACATAGATTAGGATGAAGTGGGGTTTCCCTTAGGATCCTGAAATATAAGGATGGGATTTGTAGTTCTATTTATTCTTTCTGGGCACAAACATGTAGGTACCTCCATAGAAAGATAACAGCAGTATTTGGCATGTGTGCACACGAGTACTCAGTCATGTCCGACTGTTGGCAACCCAGTGGGGTGTAGCCTGCCAGGCTCCTCTGTCCATGGAATTCTCCAGGCAAGAATACTGGAGTGGGTTGCCATTTCCTACTCCAGGGGATCTTCCCAACCCAGGGATTGAAACTGCATCTCCTTCATCTATTGCATTAGCAGAAGAATTCTTTACCACTGAGCCACCAGGGAAGCCCCAATATTGGTTAGTTGTTGCTTTAAAACAGTGATCACAAATATGGTAAAATCTCTCAGTGGAAAGGGTGACCAGTTTTGGACTGATTTAGTAATAATGACATACATTTTATTTTTAGTATTTAAAAAATATATAATAAAATCTCTTTTTCATGAGAAGGAAAAGCAATTCCTTGGAAGGTACCAGAAAGTCAAGTTTCCATGGGGATTTTCAAAACATCCCCCTCCTTTGAATACTTACGTTTGTATATGGAAAAGTATTTTGGATACAAAATATAGTATAAGACTTTCACTTTTGTTCTGCATTAAATAAGGCACATGTTGGCAGCTGCACCAAACTATAACTAATATGTAACAGATATATATGAGTGGGGAAATTATCCATAACCTAACCCATTTTGGGCTCCGAGTCTGAGTAATGGGTGAATGGGACAAGTAAAAAGTACTTGAACGAGCTTAATTGTTTTATACCAAAAAGGGCAGCAGATATTAGCAGAAGAGAAATGAAGAGAGCTGGAAAGTGATCAACGAGGCAGAAAGAGACAAAAGCTACCTCTAAATGAGTTTGAGAGAGGATGGAGGGTTCTGGAGGGAGACCCTTTGCAGTCTCTGTCATGCATATGAGATACTGAGGTTGGAGGATGGAAAGAGAAGGCGAAAGGAGGAAAATATATTTAAGTTTTCCTATGTAGAATAGAGAGCCCCCCAATAAACCCATGCATCTGCAGTCTGTTATCTTCAACAAGGGTGCCAAGAACACCCAATGGAGAAAGGATAGTCTCTTCATAAATGGTTCTGTGAAATCTGAATGTCCACATGCAGAAGAAAGAAATTGGACCCTTATTTCACACCATATACAAAAATCAACTCAAAATGGATTAGCCTTAAATGTAAGACTTGAAACCATGAAACTACTATCAGAAAGCATAGTGAAAAGCTTCTTGATATTAGTCTGGGCTATGACATTTTTATTATGATGCTGGAAACACAGGCAGCAAAAGCAAAAAAATAGATAAGTGGGATTATATCAGACTAAAAACTTCTTCACAGCAAAGGAAACAACAGAGTGAAAAAGGAGAAAGTATTTACAAACCACATCTTTGTTAAGAAGTTAATATTCAAAATATATAAGGAAATCTTACAACTCAATAGCAAGACAAAACAACACCCCAGTTTAATGGGTAAAGGACATAAACAGACATTTCTCAAAAGACAGGCAAATGGCCAACAGTACAGTAAAAGGCTCTCAACATCACTCATCATCAGGGAAATGCAAATCAGAACCATAGTAAGATATCACCTCACACCTGTTAGGATTAGTTCAGTTCAGTTTCTCAGTTGTGTCCGACTCTTTGCCACCCCATAGGTTTCAGCATGCCAGGCCTCTCTGTCCATCACCAACTCCCGGAGTTTACTCAAACTCATGTCCATCGAGTCAGTGATGCCATCCAACGATTTCATCCTCTATCATCCCCTTCTCCTCCCTGCCTTCATTGTTTCCCAGCCTCAGGGTCTTTTCCAATGAGTCAGTTCTTCACATCTGGTGGACAAAGCATTGGAGCTTCAGCTTCAGTGTCAGTCCTTCCAATGAATATTCAGGACTGATTTCCTTTAGGATTGACTTGTTTGATCTCCTTGCAGTCCAAGGGACTCTCAAGAGTCTTCTCCAGCACCACAGTTCAAAAGCAACAATGGCAGTTATCAAAAAAACAAAAGATAGCAAGTGTTGGCAATAATGTGAAGAAGAGCACTGTTGGTGGGAATACAAGTTGGTATCGCCATTATGGAAAACAGGATGGAGTTATTTCAAAAAATGAAATCTAGGGCTACTTGATGGTTCAGCAGTCCCTCTTCTGGATAGAAACCAAAAGGTAATGAAATCAACTATCTTGAAGAGATATGTTCATTGCAGCATTATTCATAATAGTCAAGGCATGAAAACAACCTATGTCCATCAACAGATGAATGGATAAAGAAAATGTGTATGCATAGAGGATTGAATATTATCCAGCTTTAAGAAAAGAAGAAAATTCTGCCATTTTCATCAACATGGATGAACCTGGAAGACATGCTGAGTGAAATATGCCAGACACAGAAAGACAAATACTGTATGATCTCACTTAAATGTGGAATCTAAAATAGTTGAATTTGTAGAAGCAGAGACTAGAATGGTGATTGCCAGAGGCTCTATGGAAGGGGCGATGGGGAGATGCTGGTCATGTGGTACAAAGTTTCATGATGAATAAGTTCTGATAATCTAATGTATAACAATGTGAATTATAGTCAACAGTACTGTATTGTGTACTTGAAATTTGCTAAAAGAGTAGATCTTAAGTTTTCTTACCCCACACACAGAAAAAAAGGTTACTATGGGGGGCAATATATTAGTTAATTTGATTATGATTATTATTTTACAAAGTATATGTATATCAACATATACAGGGAAGCCTGGCATGCTACAGTCCATGGGATTGTGAAGAGTCAGACATGACTTGTTGACTGAACAACAACATGTATATCAAAACATCAAATCACACACCTAAATACATACGATTTTTGTCAACTATACCTCAAAAAAAATGGGGGAGTATCTCCTATTCCTGTGTAATAGGGGTAGAATCCCTCTTTGGAATCTTGAAAATTCTTTTCTTAAAAAATTAAATTGCTTTTTCAGGATATTTATTAATGTGACAAATCTGTTTTATTTTTATAAGAGGAAGAAAACAGAATGTAGCTAGATGGTGATTATAACAATGTGAAAATTACATATGCCAGTGCTGGAAGAGAATATCAGCCATCATTTATTGAGCTCCTATTGTGTACTATCTCTTTTACTTATACTGTTCTCCTTTAATACAGTGACCCTAGAGGGTAGGTGTTGTCTGAGATATTAGATTAGAAAATGGTTTCAGGAATGTTAAGTCATTTTCCTGAGTCATGTAATTAGTGAGTACTGGAGCCAGAATTCAAGCCCAGGTCTGTCTGAGACCAAAGTTCTTGCTTCTCCTGCTTTCTCTTTGAAAAATAGATTGTTGATTCTTTTTTTGTCTCTTAAGATTTTGGGTTTTTTTTGTTTGTTAGTTTTGTTTTTGAGTTTACATGTATGATTTTTTTTTAGAGCTTCACAATAAAAACATTTTAAATTGCTTAAAAAATTTTAGAAATTATTACTTTAAATTTTTTTAATTTTATATTGGAGAATCTTTGATTAACAATATTGTGTTAGTTTCAGGTGTACTGCAAAGTGATTCAGTTACACATATACAAGTATCTATTGTTTTTCAAATTCTTTTCCCATTTAGGTTATTATTGAATATTGAGCAGAGTTCTCTGTGCTATACAGTAGGTCCTTGTTGGTTATTCATTTTAAATATAGCACTGTGTATACATGTCAATCACTCCTTCCACCCTTCCTCCCTGGTAACCATAAGTTCCTTCTCTAAGTCTTGTCTGTTTCTGTTTTGTAAATAAGTTCATTTGCATCAGAAAAAAAAGGAAATTTCTTTTGAAATTGTTTCTTGAATTTTGAATTGACATTTCTTTGAAAAGAGCACTATGTTAAGACGGGAGCATAATATAGCTCAGCTTTATGTGGGTTATATATACAACCATTATTTATTTAAAAATAATTTATGAAAGCTCCTACTCTTCTCAGTTCTAGGACTTCCCTGATGGCTCAGTTGGTAAAGAATCCACCTGCAGTGCAGGAGATCCTGGTTCAATTCCTGCAATTGATCTGCTGGAGAAGGGAGCGGCTACCCACTCCAATATTCTTGTGCTTCCCTTGTGGTTCAGCTGGTAAAGAATCCATCCGCAATGTGGGAGACCTGGGTTTGATCCCTGGGTTGAAAAGATCCCCTTGAGAAGGGAAAGGCTACCCACTCCAGTATTCTAGCTTGGAGAATTCCATGGACTGGATAGTCCACAGGGTCGCAAAGAGTTGGACATGACTGAGCAACTTTCACTTTCAGTGGGAGTGGAAAGTATTGCATAGTTGTTAATAGCTTGTGTCACACAGAAACCCAGAGAATTAAAGAAATCCCCTTACAAACCTATATGCCAAGACTCATTCAGATGATAAATTCAACTACCAGAAATCCAATGATTTTCTCTAATTAAAATACTTTGTGTTTCCTTTTTCTTTCCTCATTCATCTTTTCTCCTTCTCTTCTCAAATAAAATCTGAAGATAGTTGTAAATACAAATGAGATTAAAAACTTAGGCAGAAAATTTTACTATAAATATAAATGTGGGGCTTAAAATCTATGTTAAATGATACAAATCACTTTCTAGATATGGAAAATATATATTACTGTGCTGAAGAGGATATGTTCAGTACAACTTTTTGGTATTTCTCCGAGTGTCAATTTTTACATTCTTAGGTGTCATGCACTTAGATTATCTTACACAAATAAAAATTATTATTGGAATTATTGCCTACCTTTTAAAATAGTCTTACTGATTTTTGCATTCTTGTCTCATTCATCCTTACACAGTCTATCTGAAATGACTGTTTTCAATGACATCTCTTTTTTCTTTTTTTACAACCATTTTTAAAAAGTTGAAGTATAGTTAATTCACAGTGTTGTGCTAGTTTCAGGTATACAGCAAAATAATTCAGTCATATATATATGCTCTTTTTTAGATTATTTCCATTATAGGTTATTGCAAGATATTGACTAGAGTTCTCTGTGCTATGCAGTAGGTTCTTGTTGTTTTATCTATTTTATATATAATAGTGCTCAGTCATGTCTGACTGTTTGCAACCCTGTGGACTGTAGCCCACCAGGCTCCTCTGTCCATGGAATTTTCCATGCAAGAATACTGGAGTGGGTTGCCATTTCCTACTCCAGAGGATCTTCCCAGCCCAGGGATCAAACCCATGTCTCTTGCATAGGCAAGCAGATTCTTTATCACTAGCACCACCTGGGAAGCCCCATATATAGTAGTGTGTATATGTTAATACCAAACTCCTAATTTATCTCTTCACCAGCCCCCTGCCCCCTGCTATCCTCTTTGGCAACCATAAGTTTGTTTTCTGTCTGTGAGTCTATTTCTGTATGTAAATGAGTTCATTTTTTAAACTTTTTATTTTATATTGGAGTATAGCCAATTAACAATGTTGTAGTAGTTTCAGGTGGACAGCAAAGGGACTCAGCCATATACATACATGTATCCATTCTCCCCCAAACTCCCCTCCCATCCAGACTGCCACATAACATTGAGGAGAGTTCCCTGTGCTATACCGTAAGACCTTGTTGGTTATCCATTTTAAATATAGCAGTGTGTACATGTCAATCCCAAACTGCCTAACTATCCCTTATCCCCATTATTTACCCTGGCAACCATAAGTTCATTCTCTAAGTCTGTGAGTCTGTTTCTATTTTGTAAATAAGTTCATGTGTATCATTTAAAGGTTCCACATATAACTGATATCATATGATATTTGTCTTTCTCTGCTTTACTTCAGCTAGTATGATAATCTCTAGGTCCCTCAGTGCTGCTGCAAATAACATGATTTCATTCTTTTTTATGGCTGAGTAATATTCCATTGTATATATGTACCACATCTTGTTCATCCATTCCTCTGTTGATGGACGTTTAGGTTGCATCCATGTCTTGGCTATTGTAAACAGTGCTGTGGTGAATACATATTAAATAAGAGTATATCAGTGTTAGGTTTCCTAAGTGTGATACTTTTCCTGAATGTGATATACATGTTATAGTTATACAGAAGAATATCATATGTCTCATATGTCTTAAGAAAAATATGCTTGAAGTATTCATATATATGTGTGAAATGTCAAGATATCAGAAACTTATACTTAAATCTCTTGCATCATTCATAAAAAAGTGTGTGTCCAGGTGTGTGTGAGCATTTACACAAAAACATACTTAGAGAGAAAACAAATTTGGCGAAAGATTGACAACTGGTGAATATAAGTAAAGGATATATGTGTATTCACTGTATATTTTTACAACTTCTGTAGGATTAAAATTTTTCAAAATAAAAAGAGCTGGAAAAAATATCATATAAAAATAAAATTTAAAAATATGCTGACCCAAGGATAAAGTGCAAGAGACAAAGTTGTGATGAGCAAAGTTAGAAGAAGAGCAAGGACGGAAAGTCAAAATCTGTGATTTCTCCTGGCTCTATTCCTACAGACCACCATGCTGCCTCTGAATATTCTATCATATACCACATAGTTTTCAAATTAAAGACCAAACATACTCCCATAATGTTAGGATTATGAATTCTTGACCTTGTGTTCCAAGAAAAAGATGTCTGAGAAGTTCATTCTATAGCCTGAACTACTTCCTGTCCTCTTTCCTAGAGACATGGTCTCTAAGTCTGACAGAATTTTCTTATCCTCGGTTGTAGGTTTTTTTATGGGGTTAACACAGCTCCCACAGTCTGCAAGGAGAGCTTGGTGGTGGTGGTGTCCAGCCATTAAGTTGTGTCTGACTCTGCGACAGCATGGAATGGAGCACGCCAGGCCCTTCTGTCCCCACTATGCTCAGAATCATGTCCATTGAGTCAGTAATGCTATCTAATCATCTCATCCTCTGCTGCCCCCTTCTCCTTTTGCCTTCAGTCTTTCCCAGCATCAGGGTCTAGATGCTAGATACCAGCAATTCCAGGCATTTTAAAATGCATTTTTGAAAGTCAGAGAAAATTTATCTGATTTGCAAGACTTCGTTCCTCTAATATTTATGTGAACCTTTTCTGGGCATATTCTGAATCTCACTCCTTTCTCTTCCCTCATGGTTTTCCCCTGTTCTGGTGATCTGGCAGAACATCACCATTGATTCACTGTGTGTGTCACCCATGAGCAAGTGTGTGTTTTCCTTCTTCCTTTCTTTGCTTATTATTTATTAATCCATGATAATTACTTATTTATGTAGGTCACTTTATTTTAAATGATAATTTTACAAATGTTTAAGCGGCAGAGCATCTGTACTCCAAAGAGCAGGAAAGATGAGTAAGAGACATAAAATGTATGTACTACAGAGAGCTGAATTAGGAAACAAACATAGACCCAGAATCTCTTCCACCTCTATAATCATCCACCTTTTATCATTTTAGGAATTGTCCTGATCTCCTGTTTTCAATCACTCTTTCCTATTTTAAATATCCTCATGATTCTACTACCTTGAAAGTGAAGCAAGGTTTGTTTGCCATTTTCAAGCAGGAACCGCAATGTCTACAGAACATGGCAAAGCTCACCAAATTGGAGACTGGAGTCTGAGAGTTATCCAGACTAAGCCAGGCCACTAAATTTTTACTGAGCACTTCCTATTTGTCAAGCAGAATGTTTGGAAGTGGGTGGAAAGACTGAATGAGACACACCCCTAACTTAGTGATCCATAGTATTCCACATCATGTTCACACTGGCCTCATCCGAAGAAGAGTGTGGGGGAGAAGATGATGCTCACCATGTGGATATGAGTGCATCATTTAGGAATTGTGTACATCTGCTAGTGATAGACACTCAATAAAGAATGGCTAAAATAAATTGGCAGTTTACTTTTCTCTTTTGCAGGCAGAGGTAAGCAATGTATTGCTCATCTTTTTTTTTTTTTTTTTTGAGTACTGCCTTATTTTCTAATACTACAAGATGCTCTCTGCCCTGATCCTAAAATCAACTATTTCTGTAAGGATCCCTGGTTCTTTTAATAGCAGACAGTATTTAGAAACCAAGATCTGAGCCATACAGCAAATTCCCATTGGCAATCTATTTTACATATGGTAATGTAAGTTTTCATGTTACTCTTTCCATACATCTCATCCTCGCTACCCCACTCCCTATGTCTATAAGTCTATTCTCTCTGTTCTCTATGTCTGCTTGCTGTATGGCTCAGGAAACTCAAACAGGGGCCCTGTATCTACTTAAAGGGGTGGGATGGGGAGGGAGATGGGAGAGAGGTTCAAAAGCGAAGGGATATATGTATACCTATGGCTGATTCATGTTGAGGTTTGAAAGAAAACAACAAAGTTCTGTAAAGCAATTGTCCTTCAGTAAAAAAATAAATAAATGTAATAAAATAAATAAAGACAACTGGACTATCAAAAAAAGAAACCAAGATCTGGATGTGCTTGTTGCTATTGGGTAACATTGCTTCCAGGCCTTCTCAGTGAACAGAGCTAAGTAATATATGTATGTATACTAACCCACATATACACATATATCTATATTTCTCTCTCTCTCTCTCTATTTATATATATGCATATATGTGTACTTATATATATATATATATACATATATATAAATATATGATGGGGAAGTAGGTAAGAAATCTACCTGCAATTCAGGAGATGAAGGTTCGAGCCCTGAGTTGGGATGATCCCCTGGATGAGGAAATGGCAACCCACTCCAGTATTCTTGCCTGAAAAACCCCATAGACAGAGGAGCCTGGCAGGCTACAGTCGAAAGGATCACAAAGTATTGGACACAACTGAGTGACTGAGCACGCACACATATATATCAATTCATACTTACATCTCTGAATCTAATCGGGTATCACATAACTCATTCTTGCTTTCCTTTCTTGTTTGTCTGTAACTTTCCTCTCTGACAGTGAGAAATCTGGACATACTGATTTGCTTATTTTTTTAGCCCTGTATACATGTAAAGTGATTTGAAAAATTATATCCACACAAGATACTATGCACCAAGGTTTATAGTAACTTTATTCATAATGGCTAATAACTGAAATCAATGAAGATGTCTTTCATCAGGGGAATGGATAAACAAACCACAGTCCATCCGTGCAATGGAATATTATTCAGCAATGAAAATGAATGAGCTATTGATTCATTCATCAATATGGATGAATTTTTTTCTTTGTTATTTTATTTATTTTCTTTACATTATCGTGTTGGTTTTGCCATACATTGACATAAATCCACCATGGGTATACATGTGTTCCCCTTCCAGAACCCCCCTCCCACCTCCCTCCCGATTCCATCTCTCTGGGTCATCCCGGTGCACCAGCCCTGAGCACCCTGTATCAAGCATCAAACCTGGGCTGGGGATTGATTTCATATATGATAATTTACATGTTTCAATGCCATTCTCCCATATCATCGCACCCTTGCCCTCTCCCATAGAGTCCAAAAGATTGTTCTATACATCTGCGTCTCTTTTGCTGTCTCACATACAGGGTTATCATTACCATCTTTCTAAATTCCATATATATGCGTTAGTATACTGTATTGTTGTTTTTCCTTCTGGCTTACCTCACTCTGTTTAATAGGCTTCAGTTTCGTCCACCTCAGTAGAATTGATTCAAATGTATTCTTTTTAATGGCTGAGTAATATTCCATTGTGTATATGTACCACCGCTTTCTTATCCATTCGTCAGTTGATGGACATCTAGGTTGCTTCCATGTCCTGGCTATTGTAAACAATGCAGCGATGAACATTGAGGTACACATGGCTCTTTCAATTCTGGTTTCTTCGGTGTGTATGCCCAGCAGTGGGATTGCTGGGTCATATGGCAGGTCTATTTCCAGTTTTTTAAGGAATCTCTACACTGTTTTCCATAGTGGCTGTACTAGTTTGCATTCCCACCAACAGTGTAAGAGGGTTCCTTTTTCTCCACATCCTCTCCAGCATTTACTGCTTGTAGACTTTTGGATGGCAGCCATTCTGACTGGTGTAAAGTGGTACCTCATTGTGGTTTTGATTTGCATTTCTCTGATAATGAGTGAATTTTAAATGCATTTTACTAAGTGAAAGAAGACTACTAAAAGGCTTCATATTATAGATACTCTATAATTCTATTCATATTACACTATAGAAAGTGAATATACATATATAAAGTATATAGAAAGGCAAAACTATAAGAACAAAAGACAAATTAGTGGTTGCCTAGGGCTGGGAACCTAGCGCTGCAGTCCATGGGGTCGCAAAGAGTTGGACATGACTGAGTGACTGAACTGAACTGAGGGCTGGGAAGACTTGAGTTGTTGAGGATGCACTGAGAAACTTTTAGGGTGAATGGATTGTTCTGTATGGTACTGGGATGATAGATACATGACTCTGCATTTGAACTATATGGAATCCATATAAATATAGAACTGTATATTTCTAAGAGTGAGCTCTAATGTATGCAAATTTTAAAAAGAAACTGATTTATGTACTTTTGGAAAATGATGCTTTGGAAACTGTAAGGCTATAGGCGAAAAGAACTGTAGTATAGGCAAAAGGAATTGTAATACTTGTATTCCAGTCTGGAAATTATTTTCTCATATGAGTATAAGTTAAGAAATGCACTTTGAATATAAAAACACAAGTGAATTAAAAGTAAAATGATGGAAAAATGAATGCTGACATGAATCAAAAGAAAGCTTGAGCAGCTATATTAATATCAGACAAAATAGATTTCAGAGCAGAGAATACTACCATGGATAAAGAAGATCATTTCATACTGATAAAGGAGTCAATTCATCAGGAGGACATATCTAAAACATTCATATACCTTATGACAGACTTTGAGAATATATGAGGCAAAGTCTGAGAGAACTGAGTAGAGAAGTAGGTAAATTTGACAGTTACAGTTTATTTCAATACCCCCTCTAAATAATTGATAGAGCAAGCAGAAAGAAGAGCTATAAAGCTATAGAAGACTTAAACAACATGATCAATAATTTGACATAAGTGATGTTTAAAGAACATCCCATCTAACAACAGCAGAATATGTATTTTTCTCAATTGCATATGGAGCATTTAACAGGATAGAACACATTAGGTGCTATAAAATCAGTCTCAGTGAATTTAAAAGGATCTAATCATATAGAATATGTTCTCTAAGCACAGTGAAATTTAAATTAAAATCAACAACAAAAATATGTGAAAAATCTATAAGCATTTGAAAGCTAAACAGCACACATCTAAATAGCCCATGTGTAAAAGAAGAAATCAAGAGAAAAATTAGAAAATATTTTTAATTAAATGAAAATGAAACACAGTGTATCAAAATTGTGGGATGCTGCTAAAGCAGTACCTAGGGGAAATTTTATAGCATTAAATACTTATATTGGAAAATAAGAAAGTCTCAAATCAATTACATTAACTCCTACCTTAAGAAACTAGAAAAAGAAGAGCAAATTAAACCCAAACTAACCAGAAAAAGGGAAATAATAAATACTAGAGAAGAAATCAATGAAATAGACAACAGAAAAATGATAGAGAAAATAAATGAAACCCTAAGCTGCTACTTTGAGAGCAACAAAATTTATTTTCTTGAGTTCATGCAGGAAAAAACAAAAAACTTAAAAGGTACTATATTAAATAAATGGAATTTTCAGTTAAGAACGTTTCTACAAAGAAAATACCAGTCCTAGATGTTGTCACTGGTGAATTCTATGAAACATTTAAGGAAGGAGTAATACCAATTCTTTGCAACTCTTACAAAAAAACTGAAGAAAAGAAATACTTCCCAGCTCATTCTATAAGTCTGGCATTACCTTGATAGCAAAACCTAATAAATATTTACAAAAAAGGAAAAATTAAAGATCAATATCCTTCATGAGCAGAGATACAAAAATTCTAAACAAAATTTTAGCAAATTGAATCCAACAATATCCATGACCAAGTGGGGTTTATCCCAGGAATGGAAGTTTGGATCAACATACAGAAATCAATTGTATTTTATGTACCACTAACAATCAGAAATTAAAATTTTTAAATATTATTTAGCATAAAAAATAGTAAAAACTTAGCAGTAAATCTAACAAAAGTTGTGGGAAATCAGTATACTAAAAACTACAAAGCATGGCTGAAATTAAACAAGACTTAAATAAATGAAGAGATATACTGTATTCATGTGTCATAAGGATTAATACTATTATATCAATTTTCCTTAAATTGATCTATAGGCTAAATGCAATCCCAGTCAAAATTTCAGCAGGCTTTTTGGTCGAAACTGACAAAATTGCCCTACATTTCACATAGAAATGCAAAGGACCTAGAATAGCCAAAATAACTTCAACAAAGAGGAATAAAATTAGGAGATTAAAACTAATTAATTTTAGAATCTTATTATAAAGCTTCAGTGATCCAGATGCCATGGGATTGACATCAAGCTAGGTGATTAGATCAGTGGAATGGAGTAGATAAACCTGCACACATATGGAAATATATGACAAATGTACAAAAACAATTCAGCAAAGAAAGGATAATTTTAAAAAAATTGTGCTGGAACAACTGGCTATCCATATGCAAAATATGAATCCATACCTGACAACAAAAAGGGATTCAAAAGAGATCGATGACCTCAATGTAAAAATAATATAAAGTCTAGAAGAAAATAGAAAACTATGGTCTTGATTTACACAAAAATTACCTTGATAGAGCACGGAAAGCTTGAACCATGAAAAAAAATGATAAACTGAATTTCATTACAATACACAACTTTTTGTTTTCAAAAGATACTCTTAAGAGAATGAAGAGATGAGCAACATATTCGGAGAAAATATTTGTAAGTCATGTATGTGATAAAGAGCTTGTATTGAGATGTTATAAAGAACACTCAAAGCTCAATAATAAGAAAACAAAAAACCCAATAAATAAAAGTGAGCAAACTATACAGATACTTCACCAAAGGAGATATTTGAAGAGCAAATAAGCACATGAAAAAATATTTAAAATTGCTAGTTATTTGGGAATTAGAATCTAAAACCACAAGGAAATACTATCTCACACCTTTTAAAATGGCTAAAATTGACCAACTGTGCCAAGAGTTGATATGGATGTGAAAGAACTGTAATTTGTATACACTGATGTTGGAAATATAAAATGTATAACCACTTTGGAAAACAATTTAGAAGTTGCTCAGTAGGTTGCCTATACACCTACTGTATATATTAATATTTCACTTCTAGGAGAAATGAAAGCACATGTCAACACAAAGACTTGTATGTGAATTTTCATAGCAGCCTTATTTAATAGCCAAGAACTGAAACAACCACCCAATTAGCCATAAATAAGTGAATGAATAAATAGTATATCCATACAGTGGATCACTACTCACCATTCAAAAGGAATAAACTATTGATACAGTGGCTCAGAAGGTAAAGAATCCACCTGCAATGAGGGAGAACTGGGTTGGGAAGATCCCCTGGAGTAGGAAGTGGCAACCCACTCCAGCGTGCTTGCCTGGAAAATTCTATGGACAGAGGAACCTGGTGGGCTATGGTGCATGGGGTCGCAGAGTCAGACATGACTGAGCAACTAAGCACAGCAACACACAACAACACAGATGAATCATGAAAATAATTATTCTAAATGAAATTGTCTAAGCCAAGAAAAGTACACAGTAGTATAATTTCACTTGTATATAATTTTATAAAATGCAAGTTAATCTATAGAGTCAGAAAACAGATCAGTGGTTGCCTGGTGGGTGGTGGTGGTTGATGAGGAGCAAGAAGGGGATGAGGAAACTTTTTGGGGTGATGAACATGTTCATTATCCTATTAAGGTGATATTTTAAATAGATACATATACCTCAAAATTTATCAAGTATACTTTAAATATATGCAGTTTCTCATCTATCAATTACATCTCCATTAAGGTGTTAGACCCTGGAGAAGGAAATGGCAACCCACTCCAGTACTCTTGCCTGGAAAATCCCATGGATGGAGGAGCCTGGTAGGCTATAGTCCATAGGGTCGCAAAGAGTCGGACAGGACTGAGCAACTTCACATTCACAAAGGTGTTAGAAAAAGGATTTTTCAATGACTGCTCCATATTCATTGCATGGTTGTATATAATAGTTCCCCACATTCTGTTTGATTATCTCTAAACTTTTAGTATCTGTGTTAATAAATCTTTTTTTAAATTTACTGTATATTTCATTGACATGGTTCTTCTTTAAACATCCACATCATTTCATTTGTACCTTCTTCCAACACGTTTTTCTTCTACCATTCAGAGTTTTTGTTTTGTTTTTAATTGAAGTATAGATGAATTACAGTATTGTGTTAATTATTGCTGTAAAGCAAAGTGACTCAGTTATTATGCATGTATATTTATATATATATTCTTTTTCATATTCTTTTCTATTATGGTTTATCACAGGATATTGGCTATAGTTCCCTATGCTATACAGTAGGACCTTGTTTTTTATCCATTCTACGTATAATAGTTTGCATCTGCTAATCCCAATCTCCCAATCCATCCCTTTCCTACCCCTCACCCCCCACATAAATCTTTTAATGTATTTTATTTTCTTAGATTTTCTCAAAGTGGAATAGCTGGGCAAAAATTCTTCAGGTTTAAAAGAAAACTCTTGACATACATCAACAAGTTGCTTTCCATAAAGGTTATGTCAATTTACACTCCTATCAGCACTCAATGACAGACTTGAGTCCCTTTAAAGAAATTTATATTCAGAACTTACTGAACACTTTATAGCTTTCTGAGCAACCCTTACTATTACCCTGCTCTAAAATTGACTGAAACTACTTACTTTTTGCTCAATTATCCTCAATTTTGCTTGTTGCTGTGCTCTGTCATTAAGTGATTTCACAAACATTCTTACTTCTTCAAAAAAGTTTTTATAACAGCTTTGTTGAAATGTTATTCACATATCATACGGTTCATTTAAAGTGTACAATATTTACCAAAGTTCTGCAACTATTGCCACTTGTAAATCTTTTCTGCAACTATTGCCACTTGTAAATCTTTTCTGCAACTATTGCCACTTGTAAATCTTTTCTGCAACTATTGCCACTTGTAAATCACTTGTAAAACTTTATCCCCTCAAATAGAAGCCCTGTATCTAGTATCAGCCACTCCTCATTTCCTCCCAAACCCACCAGCCCTAGGCGACCACCAATCTACTACTTTTTATCTCTATGGATTTGCCTATCCTAAACATTTCATATAAATGGAATGAATACAATATGTTGTCTTCTGTGACTGACTTCTGTCACTTTAATGTTTTCAAGATTCATTCCTATTGTAACTTGTATCAGTACTTTTCTTTTTTAATTGCCAAATAACATTGCATTGAGGGGTTCCCTCATAGCTCAGTCAGTAAAGAATCTGCCTGCAATGCAAGAAACCTGGGTTCAATTCCTGGGTCGGGAAGATCCTCTGGAAAGGAAATGGCAACCCACTCCAGTATTCTCGCCTGGCAGGCTACAGTCCACGGGATTACAAGAGTTCGGACATGACTTAGGGACTAAACCACCACCACCATTGTATTGTATGATATACCACATTGGGCAATTCAATGGAGAAAGAACAGATTATTCAACAAATAGTATTAAAACAATTGAACATCCACATGCAAAGAAAGTGAACCTGGATCAAAGTCTTACACATTATCCCCAAATTAATTCAAAATGGATCCCACATCTAAAAGTAAAACCTAACCTAAAACGATAAACCTTTTAGAATGAAAAGTAAGAGAAAATCGTTATCGTCAGTGGTTAGGCAAAGATTCCTTAGGCATGATGCTGAAAATATGATACATTAAAAAGAAAAAGACTTGTATCCATTATGAATAAAGAATGCTGAAAACTACACAATAAGAAAACAAACAGTCAAATTTTTTTTAATGGGCAAAACTTGAAATACAACCCAGCAATCACACTCCTGGGTATTTATCCCAGAGATTTGGAAATTTATGTCCACACAAACTTGTACACAAATGATTGGAGCAGCATTATCTGCAGTAGTCAGAAGCTCAAAATGACCAAAATGTTCCTCAATAATCAAATGACTAAACATACCATGGTACATCTACACCATGGAATAATTGGTTGGTTGTTGGTTGCCAAGTCGTGTCCGACTCTTTGAGACCCTGTGGGCTGTAGCCCATCAGGCTCCTCTGTCTATGTGATTTCCCAGGCAAGAATACTGGAGTGGGTTGCCATTTCCTTCTCCATGGAATTTTCCCAGCCCAGGGATTGAATCTGCATCTCCTGCTTGGCAGTGGTGGCTATACAAATCTACACAAATGACAAGATGGCATCAAACTATATACACACATCATACGAATGTCAATTCCTGGTTTTGATATTATGCTATAGTTATGTAAGATGTAACTATTTGGGAAAACTGGGTGAAGGTTACATGGACCTCTCCATGCTACCAGCAATATCCTATGAATTTAGCTATTTCATAATAAAAAAGTTTTTTTAATGGCCAAAGGCTTGAACAAACACTACACCAAAGAGGATATATGGATGGAAAATATGCACATAAAGATATTCAACATCATTAACCATTGGCGAAATGCAAATTAAAACCACAAGGGAATACCACTATATACCTATTAGAATGGCTACAATAAAAAATACTGACAATGCCAAGTGCTAAAAAGGATGCAGAGCAACTGGAGGTCTCATACTTTACTCACTGGAATGCAAAATGGTACAGCCCCTCTGGAAAACAGTTTGACAGTTGTTTTGTTTTGTTTTTTTAATAAAGTTAAACATACACTTACCATATGACCCAACAATCCCTACCTAAGTATTTCCCTAGAGAAATGAAAACTTATTTTCACTGAAAAATATATACATGAATGTTCATAACAGTTTTATCCATCAATGCCCCAAACTGGAAACAACCCAAATGTCCCTCAATAAGTGAATGAATAAATAGCTGGTGTTATATCCATACAATAGAATTCTACTCAGAGCCTCCCAGGTGGCACTAGTGGTAAAGAGCCCTCCTGCCAATGCAGGAGATGTAAGAAACGTGAATTCGATCCCTGGTTCGGAATACCCCCTTGAAGGAGGGCATGGAAACCCACTCCAGTATTCTTGCCTGGAGAATCTCATGGGCAGAGGAGCCTGGTGGGCTCCAGTCCACACGGCCGCAAAGAGTCGGGCACAACTGAAGCGACTTAGCACGCATGCATGCAGCGATATAAAGGAAAGAACTATTAACAAATGGAACAACATGGATGAATCTCAAGGGCATAGTGCTCCAAAGTCTCCAAAGGCTACATACTGTGTGATTCCATTTGTATAACATCTTTCAAAGACAATACTGTAATGACAAAGAGCAGATCAGAGGTTTCCAAGGGTTAGGGGCAGGGCAAAGAGCATGACTACAAAATGTTTTCTGCAGAGGGACAGATAGTAAATCTTAGGCTTTGCAGATCACATATGGTCTCTGTTGCATGTTTTTTATTTTTGTTTGTTACTTTTGTTCTTTTTGGCATCCTTTAAAAAATGTAAAAAGCATTCTTAAGTTCCGGCCCTAAGATATAGGCCACAGGCCAGATTTGACTCTGTTGCGGTTTGACAACCCCTGCTACAGCAAGATGGCAAGAGAGAGTCAGGTAGGGCGTGTGATGTAGTTGTTGTGTATCCTAACTGTGGTGGTGATTACACAGATCTATAGATGTGTTAGAATTCATAGAAGTGTATGCACACAAAAATGCCAGCAATATTGTATGTTGATTTGAAAAAACTCAGTAACCTATCATTTCAGTTCATCTCCGTCACAAGAGATCCAAGACTGACTTTCCCCTAAAATATGGAGATCAAAAAGTCTTTAAAAAGCTATCACTTCCAACTATTCTACTTAGAGAAGTGTTGACTATAGTAATTCCCACAAATGAAAATGGCAGCCTTGTGTGAGTGAGATAATGAGTTCAGTTATAACTTGCTAGGTTATGAGGATAACAACTGCTTCTTTGAGGACAGGAAAGGCACATGTTGATTATTCTCTGTTACAGAGAGATAAATGGATTTACCACTTACAATAATGTCCAGTTTCTTAGCTGAGCAATAAACACTTCAGCTCAAAGCAATATGTGACCTTCAGCCCTTAAACAGCAATTCAAGCTGAATTGTTTTCGAATAAGGTACCCTTGTAAGTGTCAGAAACCATAACTTGTATTCTAGAGAATATGCCCTTTCTTAACTTTTCCAAACTAGAGAAGAGAATCTGACATTTACTTGAATGCTCTGGACAAGAGGGTCAGTGTGCCACAGTAGAAGCCCTTTTTCCACTGGCCTTCGTTACTGTCAGAGAGAATACTCAGCATATTGTATAAAGAAAATTGGGAGAACTGACTTCTGTGGTCTGGCCAAATGAATCCACTTTTAATGCTTCCCTAAAAATAGTCTTTAAGAAAATAAAAATATTTAATCTTTCAGAGTGATTCTCACAGTGGTCGGTGTGTGTACCTTAGGATTGGAGTTGTTTCAGAAAATTATATGGCCTAATACCAGGATCACTGGCCTAGTGGGTCCTTTGAAAAGGAGCATAGTACTTCAAACTGTATGTATCAAGTGTGTACTGCGGGTAGTCATGTGATAGAGAATGAAAATCTTTCCCTACATTTCACTCGGGATACAAAGGGATTTCAAAACTAAACATGAAGCATCAAAGGACAATGTCTTTCTGTGTCTCTACAGGATGGCGTTATACCAATGGCTGGCTTGGCAATTCTGTGTTTCTCTAGGCAACATTTCTTCCCATCATCCCAAGCACTGTCCTACACTCCAAAGCAAGTTCTTGTGTTTATGCAACAGAACTTTTTACTCTTTAGGCCTGTAAGAGTATGTTCATGCTGCAAAAACTGTATGGAACACCTATTACATGCTTGGCATATGCAAGCAAACAAAAGTCCCTGTACAGCTTGCATTATAGTGAGTGGAGGTTAGGCCACAGACAATAAGGATAATACATCAGTGAATTACATTGTATGTTAGATATATTTTGATTGCTTAAGGTGACTAGTTAGCTATTTTTCCTGAGTTGCTGGTAAGTTATAATTCCTCTCTGTTTTGCATCATCAGTTTCCCCACCTCTCTACTGGACTGTCCTGTCAGTGTCCCTTGAAAAGAAGCTGTTATTTCTCTAATCTTAAAAGGAAACTCTCTCTTGATTCATTCTGTTCTCATCACAGTAGTCAGAGGGGTCCTGGTAAAGCATAAGTCTGATGATATGACATCTCTGAAACTTCTAGTACCTCTTCAGCTCACTCAGAGTCGAGTTCTAAGACCTCACAATGGGTGGGGCATGAGCTGCCCTCAGTTACCTCTCTGACCTCTCTCTCTCTCTAGGTCTTCAAAGTCTTTCAATAAAGTTTTATTTTTGTTGATTTTTTAAATTACATTTTCCAACTTCTTCCTTTGAAGTAATTATAGATTCACAGGAAATTGCAGTGATAGTACAGAGAGATCCCAAGCACCCTTCACTCATGTTCTCGCAATAGTTACATCTTCCCTATGTGGAGCCATATTAAAACCAGTAAATTGATGTTGGTACAATGTGTGTGTAGTTCTGTGTCACTTTTTCACATGCATAGATTTGTGTAACCACCACAGCAATCAAGATACAGAAACTTTCCGTCACTGGCAAGAATACCCTTTTGCCAACCCTTTATAGTCACCCCACCAACTCGAATCCCTGAAACCACTAATTTGTCCTCCATCTTTATAATTTCGTCACTAGAGAACTTCATATGAATAAAATCACAAAGTATGTGAGCTTTTGAAATTGGCTTACATTCACTCAATATAATGCCCTTAGGATTCACCCAAGCTGTTGTATGTATCAGTACTCACTTTTTTTTTCATCACATTTCCTATTTTTTGAAAAAAATTTTTATTGTAGTATAGTTGATTTGCAATGTTGTGTTAGTTTCTGCTATACAGCAAAGTAACTCAGTTATACATATACATATGTCCACTCTTTTTTAGATTCTTTTCCCATATAGATCATTACAGAGTATTAAGTAGAGTTCCCTGTGTGATACAGTAGGTCCTTATTAGTTTATCTATTTTATATATAGCAAGTAGTCACTTCTTTTTATTGCTGAGTAGTACTCCATGGCAGCTTCCCTGGTGGCTCAGATGGTAAAGAATTTGCCTGCAGCTGCAGAAGATATGTGTTTGATTTCTTGGTTGGGAAGATCCCCTGGAGAAGGGCATTGGCATCTTGAATGCCAATGGGCATCCATTCCAGTATCTTGCCTGGAGAATTCCATGGACAGAGGAGCCTGACGAGCTATAGTCCATGGGATCACAAAGAGTCAGACACAACTGAGCAACTAACACTTTCACTTTCACTCCAGGGCACAGATGTACCAAAGTTGCTGCACATCATGTGTGAAAGACATATGGGCTGTTTACAGTTTTAGCCTATTACAAATAAAACTTCTGTGAACAATCATACACAGGCTTTGGTGTGGACCTAAGTTTTTGTTTCTCTGGGATAAATACCTGAAAGTGTGATTGCTGGGGCATATTAGAAGTGTATGCCTTTAAAGAAACTGCAAGACTATTTTCCAGGGTAGCTGTACCGTTTTACATTCCATAAGCAATGTATGAGAGATCCAGTTTCTCTGTATCCTCACCCACACTTGGTGTTGCCCTTAATTTTTTTCCATGTTTATTGAGATATAATCAACCTATTGTTGTGGTGGTTGTTGTTCAGTTGCCAAGCTGTGTCTGACTCTTTGCAACCCCATGGACTGCAGCATGCCAGGCTTCTCTGTCCTTCACTATCTCCAAATTCACGTCCACTGAATCAATGATGCCATCTAACCATCTCATCCTCTGTCACCCTCTTCTCCTTCTGCCTTCAATCAACCTATAACATTGTATACATTTAAGGTGTATATCACAAAATGAGCACCATGATGTGTTTAGCCAGTATCCATCATCCATTTATTTGGTCAGACCACAGAAGTCAGTTCTATATATATTATATACCGTGTACTAGATGATCTCACTTATAGATGGGATCTAAGAAACCAAACACACAGAAACGCAGATCAGATATGTGGTTGCTAGAGGCAGGAGCGTGGGGGTGGAAGAATTAGGTGAAGGTGGTAAAAAGGTACAGACTTCCAGTGATATGATAAATAAACTCTGCGGATTTAAGGTGCAACTTGGTGGCCATAGTTCATGATACTGTATCGTAGATTTGAAAGTTGCTAAGAGAGTAGATCTTAAAAGTTCTCATCACAAGGGAAAAATTATAACTCTAGGAGGTGACTCATCTCTTATTTCTCTTTCCTCCCCTCACTTTGCTCAAGCCACACTGGCCTTCTTGTAATTCATCCAACATATCAGACAAGCTCCTGTCTCAACATCTTGCCATTTGCTCTTTCCTTCTGTTTGGAATTCTTTTTCACTGGGTCCCCTCACTTCCTTCAGATATTATTTAATGTCACCTTCTTATTCATCTCCATATCTTCATCCCTGCCCAAGACATTTTATCCCCCTTCCCGGCTTCATTTTTATTTTCCCTTTAGCACTGATATAAGCTCTTTTTGTATCTATGTGTGTATTAGTCGCTCAGTCATGTCCTATGTTAAGTGTTAAAGCAAGTGTGAAAGTGTTAGTTGCACAGTCATTGTCGGACTCGTTGCGACCCCATGGACTGTAGCACACCACAATCCAGGAGTGGTAAGAATCCTGGAGTGGGTAGCCATTTCCTCCTCCAGGGGATCTTCCCGACCCAAGGATCAAACCTGGGTCTTCTGCATTTGCAGGCAGGTTCTTTACTGTCTGAGCCACCAGAGAAGGCCTTTTGTACCTATGTGTATATCTTAATATCTCTAACTTTACTTGTTTGTCTTGTTTTTATTTGTTTTCCCCCACCAGAATATAATGTTATGTAGGTATGAATTTTTATCTGTTTTGTTTTCTCTTTAGTCTCAGTGTTTAGAACCATACCTGGCACATTGTAGGGGGCTCAATAAATATTTTCAGTGAGTTATGTTGCCTACTGCAATTAAATGTGTTTCAACAGGGAACTATTGGCTGATGATTTATGCATTAAGAACTATAATGCTGGTCACTGGGCAAATATTTTCTATAAGCTATTCCTTCCAAATCCTTCAATCACAACATTTTGACTCTATCAATAGTTATAACTCTAAATAATGAAAGATTATATTGGTTGGATGGCATCACCAACTCAATGTACATGAACTTGGGCAAACTCTGGGATATAGTGAGGGAGAGGGAGGCCTGGCGTGCTGCAGTCCATGGGGCTGGAAAGTGTCAGACACAGTTTAGCAACTGAACAACAACAACTACAACAAAATGAAAGGTAATATTGTCTGTCAGTTCCACATGTGCTGTGCTGTACTTAGTTGCTCAGTCATGTCTGATTCTTTGCGACCCCATGGACTGTAGCCCACCAGGTTCCTCTGTCCATGGGGATTCTCCAGGCAAGAATACTGGAGAAGGTTGCCATTTCCTCCTCCAGGGGATCTTCCCAACCCAGGGATCAAACCCAGGTCTCCACATTGCAGGCGGGTTCTTTACCAGCTGAGCCACCAAGGAAGCCCAAGAATACTGGAATGGGTAGCCTATCCCTTCTCCAGGGGATCTTCCCCATCCAGGAATCGAACCAGGATTTCCTGCATTGCAGGCAGATTCTTTACCAGCTGAGCTACCAGGGAAGCCCCAGATCCCCATACAATGTATTTATAAGAGTTGTGAATGTGGACTCATTTGTCTTCTCCAGACTGTAGACCTTAGACAAGCCAGGATTTTGTTGGTTTTTGTTCTTAGATATGTGTTCTTTTTTCTTCTCTCTGCATTTCCTTTGTGATCTCTTTCCTTTCTTGTGTCATTCATCTTCTTCCCCTACTCCCTGCCCTAAAAAACTGGGGACACTGGTTGATATCCAGGAATCTTTTACCTTAATCTCTTTTTCAAGGTTAGCTCAATTTTGAACAGGCTTAAATAAAATAAATTATTTCTTAGATACAGATAATATTAGATATGCAGTTTTATTCTCTCTCCATTGCAGCACATATAAATTGTGCTGGTAAGATGAAGGAGGAAGCAGAGAAGCCTTCTGGAACTAGCATCTGTGTTCTTCAAACATAAGATTTGCTTGATTGTGTTTAATGGGCACTATAACTGTAAAAAGCTGAATTTTCAAATTATTTTGGCATCATCACTTTGCAATATATTTTTAATTTTCCTGAGTAAAACCTTTGCTCATTCTTCCTATAATTTTAAAGCATAACCAGTTATTATGGCATCCAGTTGGAGTATACCAGGTAGTTGGAAAAATATTTGAAACTCAATTGATTTTCAAATTAAAATTTGCTTTCAAATGAGTGTACCTTAAAAACATTTTGCAAATTTGTGAGTTTCCATCTATGGTTCCTCAACAAACTATAATGATTAGAAGAGAATATCCCTACTTTTTATTACAATTCTCAATATTCAAAATAAATGCTTCTTGTTACTCTTTAGTCTTTTATTTGGTAATTTTTAAAAATAATAAGAAAAAAAATTTATTCTCAGCTAAGGAGTTGGAATTACAATTCCAAACTTGGGTATCATAAGTTATTAAGTGAACTAGAGGTTCTTTTAAGGTTTAAAATGCATGATTTTAAGCATTTATAGACTTTAAAGCAAAAGTATAAAGTTATTTATGGAGAAATTCAAAATGTTGCACAACGACAGAAATAAAATTCTTGGGATAAGAATAGTGTGTGTGGAGGTGGGTTTGAAATATCCCATTGAAACATTTTCCTTTTTAAAAATGGAAATTCCCTGTTTTAGTCACTGAGAATTCTAATCACATAGCTTGCCAGATTTTAAAATATTTATTTTTAAATTTGAATCTAGATATTTATATATCTCTCTATATAAATCATCTTATGGTATAATCAAAGGTACAGTTATTTGGTTTAAAAGTATCTACCCAGAGCTTCTGGATTACTTTCACTGGCTTCAAATTTGTTGGACTTAAACTTGATTGAGTAATCACTTGTCCTTAGGTCATGAATATTTGCTTATCTTATTTGTCTCCTGGTGACAGTTGGGAGTAAAATTCAGACTGAAAGTTTCCCACCTTGAACAGAGAATATAGTACAATAGCAGGTCTCATTATCCCATTATGATGAAAACCTCAGACATCTTTATTTGAAGGATTCAAGTTACATCTGTTGCAACACCAAAGCACCAGCTCATTAATTGCCTTTTTTCTCCACTACCTTTGTAAGATATAATTCCACATTCCCTAATGTAACCTGATTTTCATTAAATTGTTAAAAAAGAAATTAGCAATTTGAGATAGTAGAGGTGAAGAGTGTCACCTTTTTTGTTGTTTATTCCGTCTATTCCCAATTATTTCTGCCACCTGGTGCACAGAAGATGTGGTCCAACAAAAGGGATTATAACACACACACACACACACACACACACACACACCTGTCATAGTACTGGTCCCAGGAGTTGACATACTTCACTTTTGTTCTTTGGTTTCCCATTTTTATGTATTTTTAGCTGCTAGCTTTCTTTTTTAAATAGGAGCTATTTATACAACAAAACTGGATGATAAATTCCCCTCTCCTCTCCCCCAAACCCACAAACTATGAGCAAGTAGGGACCAACTAGTGACAGCTACAATACTTACAGTATCAGCTTATGTACAAAGGGAAACATAAGGAAGCAATAGAGCCTCCCACTGACCTGAGAACAACAGTATAACTTGCAGGTACTCACTGAAAGCTTTTAGAGCCAACACAAGGGACAGGAGCTAAAGCTGTAAAGGATGTAACATTCTAATGGCTAGTGAATAACTTGGATCTACAGCAAAGTCCAGAAAAAGTAGAGGAGGGAATGGAGGCTGGAGATATCAGAAATTAAGCCACCATAGTTTTGGACACTTTTCAAAAGCAGCAGGAGAGAGTTCTAGCCATAAAGTTATAAATCCATATCTCCCTTCTCAAAGTTCAGAAAAAATCAAATTTACTTGAAAATGAACAACATGAAATGACACAGAAGCTGTGTGATCATCTCAACTGATACATTAAAAAAAAAGGCACTTGACCTTCATAATACAAATTCTCAACAAACCTAGAATAGAAGGGGAGTTCCTCAACCTGATAAAGACAAGTACAAAAACCCTGCAGTTAACATCATACTTAATGATAAAAGAGTGGATGTTTCCTGTTAAGATCTGCAATAAAGCAAGAATGCCTACTTTTGCCACTTGACTGTTGCCACTTTACTGTTACCACTTCAGCCTTGTACAGGAGTTCTGGCCAGTGAAATCAGGCAAGAAAAAAAAAGGCATCCAGATTGTAAAGGAATAAATAAAACTGTCTTTATTCTCAGATGACATGATCTTTTCCTTTTTCAAAATTTAAACTTTTTTATTTTGTTTTGGGGTATAGCTGATCAACAATGTTGTGGTTTCAGGTGAACAGCAAAGGGACTCAGCCATCCATGTACATGTATCCATTCTCCCCCAAACCCCAGTCCTATCCAGGTTGACACATAACATTGAGTAGAATTCAATGTGCTATACAATAGGTCCTTATTGGTTATCCATTTTGAGTATAGCAGTGTGTAAATGACCTTCCCAAACTCCCTAAGTATCCCTTCCCCTTACTCTGCCTGGGGAACTGTAAGTTCATTTTCTAAGTCTGTATCTTTCTGTTTTGTAAGTAAGTTCATTTGTATCTTTTTTTTTTTTTTAGATTCCACATATAAGGGATGTCAGATGACATTTCTCCTTCCCTGCCTGAGTTACTTAACTCAGTATGACACTCTTTAGGTCCATCCATGTTGCTGCAAATGGCATTATTTCATTCTTTTTAATGGCTGAGTAGTATTCTATTGTATATATGTACCACATCTTCTTTATCCATGTCTCTGTTGATGAACATTTAGGTTGCTTCCATGTAGATGACATGAACTTGTGTGTAGGAAGTCCTAAGGAATTTACATACAAAAAACTATTGAAACTAATAAATAAGTTGAACAAAATCACAGGATACAAAATCAGTACATAAAAATCAATTGTATTACTGTTTACAAGCAATAAACAAACCAAAGTAAAATGAAGAAACCAATTCCATTCACCTAAAACTAACATAATGTTGTGTGTCAACTATATTTCCCCCAAAAGGAAAAAGAAAACAATTTCATTCACAATACCATTAAAAATAATCAAAGTACTTAGGGACAAGTTTAACATAGGGATAAGTTTAACAAAATAAGTGCAAGTACACTGAAGATTTTAAGACACTAGTGAGGGAAATGAAAGACTGAAATAAACGAAGAACTATGTTCATGGATTGGAAGACTCAGTATTATTTTTTTAGACTCAGTATTATTAATATGGAAATTCTTCCTAAATTGATTTGTAGATTAACATAATCTCTATCAAAATTCCAGCAGTTTTTTTTTTTTCCCATAAATCGGCAAACTGATCATTGGGAGTAAATTCTCCATGGGATATTTCACAGTTCTGCAGTTAGGTCTTCTGAGTAAAGAACATGTTTGAACAGCAAAAGCCTTAGAAGCTAGAGATTTAGAGACATGTTTATTTTTCTATTATAAATTTTTTAGTTAATTATTTTTGGCTGTGCTGGCCCTTCATTGCTGTGTGGGCTTTTCTCTAGTTGCGGTGCACAGGCTTCTCATTATGGTGGCTTCTCTTGTTGCAGAGCACAGGCTGTAGATTGCACAGGCTTCAGCAGTTTCAGCTCCCAGGCTCTAGAGCATAGGCTCAATAGTTGTGGGTGTGGGCTTAGTGGCTCCCCGGCATATGGGATCTTCCCAGATCAGAGATCGAACCCTTGTCTCCTGCATTGGCAGGCAGATTTTTTACCACTGAGCCACCAAGGGAGCCCAGAGACATGTCTCTTTAAGAGACAGATTTGCCTATATTCCAAGGTGATATATCTAGAGGTCTTTCCCTTTCCTCCCCCAAGATTTGTTTACAACTCTGAATAAAGATGAAATCATTCTTTCTGTCTATCTGTCTCCCCCTCCCTCTCTAAAGAGGAAGATGGGCAGATGTACCAACAAATCTTAAATAAGCTTAGAGTCTCATAATTTAGGGGATCCTTTCCTGTGCTGAAGCCTACTGCATGGGCAGGTAAACATCTGACCCTCATTTGTGTTGCCCTGTAGAGAACAGCCACATGGGGAGCCAATGCAAGAAGCTACACTGGATTCTACTTTTACTGTGAGTGAGAAACCATCTGTGTCACGGTTTCTGACTTAATACTGATCCTAAAATTAAATGGAATAGACCTAGAATACCCAAAACAATTTTTGAAAAGGAAAAACAGAGTGCAAGACTTTCACTTCCCAATTTCAAAACTTATTATAAGCTGTGGTTATTAATATAGTATGGTGTTGGCATTTCAGGTGTTGGCATAGAGACAGACATATAGATCACTGGAAAAGAGTTGGGAATCTAGAAAAAAAATCTGTTGATTTTTTAAAAAGATGTGTCTATGCAACTTTTTTTTAATCAATTTTTATTGGAGTATAATTGCTTTAAAATGTTGTTAGTTTCTGGTGTACAGCAAAATGTATCATCTATTCGTATCCGTATATCCCCCTTTTTTTGGATTTCGTTTCCATTTAGGTCACCACAGAGCACTGAGTAGAGTTCCCTGTGCTGTACAGTAGGTTATCATTAGTTATCTATTTTATATATAGTATTAACACTGTATATATGTCCATCCCAATCACCCAGTTCATCCCACCACCCCCTCTCTTTCCCCCCTTGGTATCCATATGTTTGATCTCTACATCTGTGTCTCTATTTCTGCTTTGAAAATAAGATCATCTATATATATGGTCAGTTGATTTTTGACAAAGGTGCTAGGCATTTCAATGAGAAAGGTAATCTTTTCAACAAATGGCACTGGGGAACTTGGACACCCACATGCACACCATACTAAAAATGTAACTCAAACTACATGGACCTTAAGGTAAGACTAACATTATAAACAGAAGACTTCCCTGGCGGCTCAGACGGTAAAGCGTCTGCCTACAATGCAGGAGACCTGGGTTCGATCCCTGGGTCGGGAAGATCCTCTGGAGAAGAAAATGGCAACCCACTCCAGTACTCTTGCCTGGAAAATCCCATGGATGGATGAGCCTGGCGGGCTACAGTCCATGGGGTCGCAAAGAGTCAGACATGACTGAGCGACTTACTGTACTGTAACATTATAAAATCTGTAATAGAAAACAGGAGAAAATCTTAAAGACCTTGGTTAGGGAAAGATTTCTTAGATATGACCCCAAAAGTATAATTCATAAAGGAATAAATTACTAAACCCAACACCATCAAAATTCAAAATTTTTGAACTTCTAAGAAACACCACTAAGCACCACTAAGAAGATGAAAAGAAAAGCCATAGACTGGGAAAAAATATTTGCAGATCACATATCTAGATAAAGGATTTGTATATCCAGAGTATATGAAGTCCTCTTTTTTTTTTTTGAAGCGGTGGTCAAATTTTATTCAAAGAAAAACTGAAATAAAAAACAAAAAACCCCACCCTGAATTCAGTCCCTTTTACTGATCATGGTACTATTCCGCCCCAGCTTCTGGCCCCATCATCCAGCTCTTTTACACATACACAGCCTTACACATTTCCAACGAGCATTTATTATTAGTTAAACCATGATTCAGGATCCCCGGGTGGGGATCACCATGTACCCAGGTCCCCTTTCACCACCCTGGGGAAAGGACGGAGGACAGAGGAGGTGGGATGGAGCCAGTTCAGATCTTCCCGGGAAATGTGCCTTCTGCCCCGCGGTCGTCCCAAGTTGACACCCAGGATATGGGCAGAGGGACTTTTACACACGCCGGTACCATTCGCACACGGAGACGTCACCCCCTTTAGCGGTCATTGCCTTCTCACAGCGGTGGAAGTCCAGGTAGTTCTGCCAGCAGTTCGTGGTCTGGTTCTGGTTGGGGAAGTGGCTGTCAAAAGGAGCAGTCTGGTAGTTCTTGATTTTGGTCTTGATGTCTTCTGCCATAGTGCTGACTCCTAAAGATGCCCCTGAAGTCGCTGGAGGCTCAATATCTGAAGTCCTCTTAAAACTTATTAACAAGAAAACAAACAAACCAATTTTATACGTGGACAAAAGGTAGGCTTATTCCCTACACCTAAACAGAACTGCCTGCTAGAGTGATTAAGGAGGATCCAGAATCTCACAACGTAATACCAAAATACCCAGGGTACAATCAAAGACGACTTTTCATACCAAAAACCAGAACAGTTGCAACAGACACAAACACTGAAATTACTCAGGTGTTGGAATTATCTGATAATGATTTTAAAGTTTTAATTGTAAAAATGCTTCAGTGAGCCATTGCAAACAAATAGAAGATACTTAAAAAGAAACAAAGAAATCACTGGAAAGTACAATTAATGAAATGACTCGATAGAAGTGTTCAATAGTAGATTGGCGAGGATGGAGGAAAGAATCAGTGAACTCAAAGATAAATCTATATAAATTATACAATCTGAACAACTGAGAGCTCTTACATTTAGGTCTTTGATAAATTTGAGTTAATTTTTTGTATATGGTGTGAGATATCAGTCCAAATTCATTCTTTTGTGTTTGAATATCCAGGTTCCACAACATTATTTGTTGAAATGGCCAATCAATTTTTGACAAATGTGCAAAAGCAATTCAATGATGGAAAGACAGTCTTTTTAAACAAATTGTGCTGGAACAACTGGACATTTGTAGAAAAAAGAAAGAAATGAGCCTTGACCTAAACATCACACTGCATACTAAAATTAATTCAAAATGGATCATAGGTTTAAATGTAAAATGTAAAACTATAAGACTTTTAAAAGAAAACATAAGAGAGGACTTCCCTGGTGGTTCAGACTGCACTTCCTTTGCAAGGGACATGGGTTCAGCCCCTGGTCAAGGAAGTAAGAACCAACATGCCACATGGCATGGCAAATAAATAAGTAAATAAAATAAAAAGTGCTTGGAAATAGAAGAGAGCATAGGAGAACATCTTTATGACCCAAGACGAGGCAGAGAGTTTTAGAAAAAACACTAAAATCGCAATTCATAAAAGAAAAAAAATGGACATCATCAGAATTGTACTGTGAATACTCTATCTAGAGCATGAAAATACAAGCTACAATGTGGTTGAAAATACTTACAAACCATATATCTGGTAAAAGCTTTCTTTGTAGAATACATTAAAAAAAAAAAGCTCTCAAAATGTAGGGCAAAAAAATCCAATTATAAAATGGGCAAAAGACCTGAACAGATATTTCACCAAGGAAGAGATATGGATGGCAAACAAGTACATGGAAAAATGTTCAAGATCCTTAGTCAGTGTGTGTGTGTGTGTGTGTGTGTGTGTGTGTGTGTGAGTCACTCAGTCATGTCTGACTCTTTGTGACCCCATGGACTGTAGCCCACCAGGCTTCTCCATCCATGGGATCCTCCAGGCAAGAATACTGAAGTGGGTAGCCATTCTCTTCTCCAGGGGAATCTTCCTGACCCAGGGATCAAACCCAGGTCTACCACATTGCAGGCAGATTCCTTACCATCTGAGCCACCAGGGAAGCCCTCATTAGTCATCAGGGAAATACAAATTCAAACCACAATGAGATATCACTACAAAATTATTAGAAGAGCTAAAATAAAGTATAACAATAATACCACATGCTGGTGAGGATGCAGAAAAACTGGATCTCACATACACTGGCAGTGAGAATGTGAACTGGTACAGCCACTCTATAAAAGAGTTTGGCACTGTATTAGTTTCCTAGTGCTGCCATAACAAATTACCCCACATTTCTTAGCTTAAACAACAGAAATTTATTGTCCTGCAGTTTTGAAGGCTAGAACTCCAAAATCAAGATGTTGGCAGGGCCATCTCTCTGAAGACTCTAGTGAAGAATACTTCCTCTCCCTAGTTTTCCATAGTTTATGGCAGCTCCTGGTAATTCTTGATGATTCTTGGCTTATAGTTGCATCACTCTAATGTCCATCAACATCATCACGTGGCTTCTTCCCTCTATGCATCTCTCTATCTAAATCTCCCCTTCCTTTCTCCTATTCATCAAATCTAATCATTGAATTTAGGGCCCACTCTAATCCAATATGACTTCTTCTTGACTTGATTACATCCTGACTGATGAGTCGACCTTAAAATACTCTACCTTCAATGTTCCCTTCCATTTTTATGTGTCATTGCCAGTGTTTTCATTCTACTTTGCTTTTAAAAAAGTTTTTTTTTTTATGTGGACCATTTTTTAAGTCTTTATTGAATTTGTTACAATATTACTTCTGTTGTTTATGTTTGGTTTTTTGGCCCTGAGGCATGGGGGATCTTAGTTCCCTGACCAGGGATCGAACCTGTGTCCCTTGCATTGGAAGGTGAAGTGTTAACCACTGAACCACCAGAGAAGTCCCCAACTTGTTTTTAATACACCCAAATTAATCATTATTGTCATCTTTGTTTTTAAATAGTCAATACCTGTTTAGATTTATCTGCATATTTACCAGTTTCTTTCCCACATATTAATTTGCTCACCATCACTTCCTGCATACTACACTCAACTTCAGGATTCAATATATTTCTTCCCAGAGTAAATCCTGCAGAGATTTTTAAGGTGACAGTCCGTGAGTGATAATCTCCTTCCATGTTTGTCTGAAAATGTCTTTATTTTGCCCTTCTTTGAGTACAAAATTTAATCGGATGGGGTGGCGGCTTTGAAAACATGCTACTCAGATCTCTTGCTATGGGAGTATAATTGACAGATGGCCTCAGCTGCTGCACTCTGAATCCACCACCACATTAGCCTGGAGGCCACTGAGGGCGCATTTCACACAGGCTGCTCCCAGTCAGTGACTAAGCACAGCAAAGATACTAAGAATTCCGGCAAGACATGTGACTCCTCTGATGGGCTGCTTTGGCTTGAGGACTCCTCATCAGCCTGGCTGAGTCTTTCTTAGAATTGTACTGCAGTCTTAAAATCTGCCTGCACTGCCTCCCTTTTTGTCAATGTGGTCTGAAAATTCTTTCCTACCTTCTGGGCTCCCTCCCCTTTTCCTCCAATCAATCTCTTGCAAATCCTATTCCATCTTGGCTTTTCCTTCTCAGAGGATCCGGAGTAACACAAATGGTTTGTAAATTACGCCAATGTAAAATGTATACATGAGTACTAGGGGTATAATATACAGCATGATAACTACTTTTAACACTGCTCTCTGGTATATTTGAAAATTAAGAGAGTAGGTCCTAAGAGTTCTTCTCATCACAAGAGGAAAAAAATATCTTTTTCTTTTTTTTGTATTTATATGAGATGGTAAATATTCACTAAACTTTTGGTGGCCATCATTTCACAATGTCAAACCATTATGCTGTTCAGTGTAAGCTTATAGAGTGCTGTATGTCAGTTATGTCTCAATGAAACTGGAAAAGAATAAAGTGAGATGTTAGCTTGAGGGTAAAAAATAAAATGTATGCAGTAATAAAAGCCTCAGTCCCACCCTCACCCACATCTATCGTTTCCCCCACTACAATCACATTCACACAGATGTACTCCTTTTTATCATTTTTGTGCACCTTTTGAGTTTTTTTAAAAATAATTTTATTAATTAATTAATTTATTTTTGGCTGTACTGGGTCTTCATTGCTGCACCTGCTTCTCTCTGCTTGTGTTGCACGGGCTTCTCATTGTGGTGGCTTTTCTTATTGCAGAACACGGGATCTAAGGCAAGCGGGCTTCAGTAGTTGTGGTGCAAGGGCTCAGCAATTGACACTCCTGGGCTCAATAGCACCGGCTTAGTTGCCCCACAGAATGTGAGATCTTCCGGGAACAGGGATTGAATCTGTGTCTCCTGCGTTAGCAGGCGAGTTCTTTACCACTGGGCCACCAGGAAAGCCCACTCTTTGAATTTTCTATTAAAACACAATAAAATATGAATACATAGTCTCGTTTTCCTCTTTTTTACTCAAAAGGTAGCATACTATAAACACCCCTGTAGTTCTTACACGTTTTATCTTTAACTTTTGAAAATATCTTCCATCTTTGGGTTACTGTGTTACAAAATTGTGAAACATCTCCTTAAATCTGTTACATAGTTCATTTATTCTCTTTTTATCTTTGTTTAATTTGTTTCTTAATTCATCCATGAAATCGTTTTCAATGCTTGTATTTTTTTATTTTTATATGTCTATGGTTATTTTTCCTAATCTCTCTGTTCTTTTTTCATAGAGTCTTGTTCTTAGTGTTTTGATCCTTCTTTTAGGTTTTTAGTTATCTAAAATATACTGATCTTATGTTTTCTTTCTAATTTTATTCCATTATTTCTGGTCTGGGGCCTCTAGTCCTTCGGCTTACTATGTTTGCTGGTTTCCACTTATAATGGATTGTTTCCTTATGAAGCTTTATAATGTTTTTATTATAAGCTCAACAGTGGTGGGGTGTTTTTTTTTTTTTCTTTCTGTGTGTATCCAATGCATCTGGGGTTCTTTGCATTTACTTTTGCCAGGCATATCAATTAGCATCCAGTGAGGAGACATAAACCACACCAGTAATTTGAAGATAATTAATACAAAGAATTACTAACAAGTTAAAGGTGATTACTAAACAGGTAAAAGAGAACTCTGAAGAAAGTTGAGAGAAAGGATGCAAGGATGGAAAAAGCTTAAAAGAGTGCTGCCCTTTCCCCACCCCTAGGCTGAGACTCAGACCTCATCAGAGAGGGTGGGTTGCAGCCCATTGAATGGTGGGAAAATCCTGAGTTGCAACGGGTCAGAGCTGGTCCACACCTGGAAGGCCAGGTTGCTAGTGAGCTGGGGCTGGAGAGCAGGGAGCTGTCTTTTGGGTACCAGGGAAGCTGACTGGGGGTGCATGCCACTGGGTCTCCTGTACCTTGTTGACAAGGATGCCATTTGCTGGGATTCTGGTGAAAATTGCTGGATGGTGAGCTCCACTCCATCTCCTGCACACCACTGACAGTTACACCATACATTCAGGAAAGAAAAACACACCAGCCCGGAAAGAGGAGTGCTGGCCTCTGCTGTGTTTTACGCTGTTCCTGCAGCACCCTCACTTGACAGAGCCTGACATTACACTCTCTGGCAAAGGAGAAACGTTTACAAGGTCCAGTATCAGAAAGCAGGGCCAAGAAAGGCAGATTTCGACCCGAGAGGCAGCAAACTAATAAGTGGCACATCAAGTTCTTGAGGTGGTATCCCTAGATCAGGATCAATTCTTCACATTTGTTTTATAGTTTGAGATGACCAAACCATGTGCATACACACTTAGTCGCTTCAGTCATTGTGACTCTTTGTGACCCCATGGACTGTAGCCCACCAGTCTCCTCTGTCCATGCGATTCTCCAGGCAAGAATTCTAGAGTGGGTTGCCATTTCCTGCTCCAGGGAATCTTCCCCACCCAGGGATCGGATCTGCATCTCTATGTCTCCTGCATTGGCAGGTGGGTCCTTTGCCACTAGCGCCACCTGGGAAGCCCACCAAACCATGTAGGTAGTATAAATTTGGACTTCAAACCCAGAAGTATTGGTATTTTGATTTTTCAGAGGCTCCCTCCCCTCAAAGTTTCCCATGTAGCATCACCTGTTCATAAAGAGGCCCCACTCCCATGTGGCTGGTAATTATATAGCCAGAACAAGGTCCATGCAATTATTTCTATGTCTTAGTACTGAAAGAATGATGTTACAGATTAATTCAGATAGCTGAAATGTATTTAGAACCCCTCATTACTGGCAATGGCAAATTCGTTACATGGAACAAAAATCCATAGGCAGAACAACAAAATACTTCAAAGAAATACAAGCACAAAACCAAGAACAGACACAAAAGGAAGTGAACTCCCCAAGTGGAAGAAGTGGTTAACATGGCAAATCAAAGAAGACTTTAAAATTAAGTTTAATATCCCCAGAGATATTCTAGAGAAATGTGCATGAGGGAAAAAAAGATAACGAGAGCTTTTAGAAATGAAATTTATGATCATTGAAATAAAAGCTCAAGAGATAGGCTAAAAAGAATAACAAACATACCTAAGAATGATAATAAAACTATTTGTTCACTAGTATGGAATAGGTATCAAACAATCAGAATATTCACCCAACAAGTAAGACTCAGAACAGAATGCCCTAATGGTGTGTACTGGCTTAATTTCAGGTTTAAACACAGATGAAATTGAACCAAGAGATTTTTCCCAGACTACAGTGCACAGAGGCAATGAAATGAAAAGTATAAGAGGCAGTCCAAGAGACATGGATGATAGATCCACAAGTTTAAAGGTGATAGTGATGCTACATGGACAAAACAGAGATAGAAGAAGGGAGGGAGTGAAGAAATAATAAATGAAATATTGTAAGAGCTCAAGAAAGATACTAGTCTTGAGAATGCTAGATCCATCAGGTGAACACGTTTTGTTTTTTTTCCATAAAAGTGCTTCATTTAAACCTAATGAAGACAGAGAAGGGGGTCATTCTTCTTATTTTACTGGTGAGGAAATTGTGGTATAGGGTAGATAACCTACTCAAGTAAGTCAGGATGTGAACCCAGACTGATTTCTGATATTCTGATGTACTGTTTTGCCACCAATTTGACAGTGGCTTCAGCTTTACTTATTCAATAACTTTGTGAACACCTCTGAATTCCAGGGCAGTGGATAAGTATAGGAGGGGAGGCTAATTAGAGGTGAATAAGATGCTGTCCCTATCTTAGGTTATCCTCCTGCAGCCAGTGGCTATAGAGAGAAAATGGTATGGCATACTGTGAAGAGAATGGATTTGCGCATCAGATAAAACTGAGATTGAATCATTACTCCAGTAGCTCTTACACGCTTTGTGCTCTTAACCTAATTACTTAATCTGAACTTTGGTTTCACAACCATAGGATGGAAATAACAATAGTACCTATTTCATTGGGTTGAGATAGCCTATGTAAAACACTCAAGCTCTTGCTTAGACAATACTAACGTATCTTGAGAACTCACAGATAAATTAATACTAATGTATCTTGGGAATTCCCAGTTGGGGAGATTGGGGAGCACTTCATAGGAGAGAGAATATTTGAGCCAGGCTGAGCCAACAGCATGAGCAAATGCATGCAGGCAGGAAGCTAAAATGGGTCAGGTCAGACAGTTCGTTAAAGGAGATATTAGTAAGTCAAGCTTGAACAGTGGCTTTGGTCTGTGTGCTAGCAAAATAAATGAGATTATGAACTCTGGGCAGACAGAACTACCTTGATTTTTCTTTCATTTTGCTACCCTGTGTCCCAATGATAGAACGGAACAGCACAGAAGTTATAATGTGTTTCATATGTGTTGACAGGCTAACCCAATGTCTGTCCCTACCTGCGTTTGCTCTCTCCTGATCTCCATTCTAGAGGCTACAAAAAGCCTTGGTTTCCCAGTCTCCCTCGTGGCCAGTAGTAGCCATGCTTTACGGCTTCTGACTATTGAACTAGAAACAGTAATCTGTCAGAGGGCTTCTGGGAGAACTTTGCTTTATATAATGCAAAGGACAAACATCCCAGAACCATTTTTTTCTCTGCTTCATGCCGTGTCTGGGGTTGCAGCAACCATGTTGGGACCATGAAGTTAAGGAGCAAAGGATCCTGGTACAGTTGATATGTTGAACTAATTCCTCCGCAACCACAAATCTCCAGTCACCTTGTTATATAAGAAAAATGAACTCCTGTCCACTGCTAGCCACATTGTCTGTTCTTGTAACCAAAATCATTTCTAGCTGATACAACAGGAGATTTGGGGGCTTTGAGAATTTTTAAAAAATGAAGTATAACTAGTTTCTACTCAGGCAGAGTTTCACTTATTCTATTTTTCTCAAATCAGTGCCCACAGTCCTAGTGATTTTGAAAGTTAATCTAGTGTTTGGCTAAGGTCACTCTAGAACTGGGAAAGTCTGCAAATGGGCTGTGAAAATTACATAGCAGAAACAGATGGGTTTAGTGTTCATGAATACAAGCTTTTGCATGGTCTCTTAAATCTGTTTTTTTGTCCTATCTGGAAAAGTGTTCTGTTGTCAAAGATAAATGCTTTGACATTAAATAATGACCTATAACAGAATAATTGAGTGCAATATCCATAAAGAGGAAATAACTGACTGATAGGAAATTCAGCATGACAGAAATGTTTTGCTTCCAAATATAAGGCAACATAATGTAACTTTTTCCTGCACTGAAAAATTGTTATACAGTGATTCCAGGGGATGATAAATGCTTACCCAGATATGACCTTTCAAGGTATAGATTCATTCATCCATGTGGTATGTTTGTATCTTGGTGGTCCTCAAAGCCAAATAGTTTGGATTCAACATAGTCTAAGTTTCATTATAACAAATAAATTTCCGGATGTTTGGACTGGCAAAAAAAAAAACCTCTAAAAAATTAAGAAAACATATATAAATAAGATTACTCATTATAAACATATATAAATGGACTACCTCGTGACACTTGGCAATCTTATTTTGAACCTTTGGTTTAGTGAATATGTCGCTCTCCTGCTACCTATCTCCTTGTAGTACCTAATTGAGCAACCTTTTGATAACATTTGGAAGAAGTAATTTTGGCAGTAAATTGACAGTAATTTTCATAAATATCAAAGAAAAACCAAAGTTATATTCACATGTTCTTCAGGAGCATTGTTTTCTCTCTAAACTTTGCTTTTAGCTTAGAAGTGGGAGTTTCTTTCCCTTTTGGCTCATTCTGTCTTGTTCAGAAATGTCTAGAAATAATGGGCTAAATTGTTTTGAAGCAAAAAATGAATTCTGTACAAATCTTTCCACTGGTTTAGGAAGACATAGTCTAGCATGGATCTCAAGAATGGCCTCGCTAAGTATGCCACGCTAAGGCCTGACCATCCCTGGATACTGAAAGGTTTCCATAGAGTCATGTATTAAGTTGGTCAAGGAGACCAAAACATGACTACTCTGCAGAAAGGGGAACTGGCTTGTCTGATGCTTGCCACAGAATGTACTGAGCCCTTGGCTCGGGATTGCAGCACAATCCACTATATGTGTAGCCTAGCTCATTGCCTCGTGAGACTTAGAGGCATAGGAACTGGTACCACTATGCTGATGCTCGTCTTATTTTCTAGGTAGTAATAAAATTCTTTATTCTGATTTATCACCTCTCATTGTCTACCATTTTGGCATCTGTGGAAGGAGGAGATTTACCCTGTGTTAGGCCAATCAGACTACCAAAGACATGTTTGTAGTGTAACAAATCAGGTTCATTGAACCACTGCAATGAGGGAGATCATGCAAGAGGAACCATGGGGCATCTCATCAAATGAAGGAAAAGTGACAGTCATTATGGAATTTGGGAGAAGGGTGGCATTTGCATCCATGCATGCTCAGTAGCTTCAGTCATGACTGACTCTGTGACCCTGTGGACTGTAGCCTGCCAGGCTTCTCTGTCCATGGGATTCTCCAGGCAAGAATACTGGAATGGGTTGCTATGCCCTCCTCCAAGGGTTCTTCCCAACCCAGGGAATGAACTCGAGTCTCCTGCATCTCCTGCATTGCAGGTGGATTCTTTACCCATTGAGCCACCTGGGAAGCCCAGGGTGGCGTTTAGGTGACATTTAAATGAAGCAGTATTTTGGAGGTTCCAAGCAAGACTGTTGTAAAAGGCTGAATATCAGCTCTATGCTGCAAAGTGAACCCTTATATTAACATGTATGTGGAGTATTGAAACCAGGACCCCTATCTGAAGCTGTTCACCTAGGATGGAAATTGTAGCTGCTTGTCTAGGTCAAAGTGACTTAAATCCTCCAGGCAAGAGTGTGATGTTTTATTCCTGAAGATACAGTTTCAAACGGCAAAGTTTCTGACAGTCCATGATTTTAGAGGACAAAATTTGTCAGTGAGTATGGCAGCAGTAGTCACCCAAACAGTATGGTTACTGTGACATTTTCTACCTGCAGCATGTTCTTGAGAGAAATGTTATTTCCGGTGAACTGTGCAATTGACTTTGTGTATTGCTCAAGCCTAATGAATGACTGGGCAGATTCCTACTTTCTCTTTCTGAACCAAATTTGACTTTCACTGTTCCTTCTTTTGTTCAAGGACTGACATTCAATCCATAGGACATTATGTTGTGAAAGCCAGGTTGGCACCACTGTCTGAGTTCCATTGATTGGAAGGCTCTTTGGGCAGTCGCATTAGTCAGTCCTTTTCAATTCTTCCATTTGTAAGGTGAACTGGTGAGTCAATTTCTGTGACAGTATCTGAATGGTAGCATTTAAGACTCTGAAGATTGCACGCTTGAATGCTGTAACACAGGTAGATACTAAGAAAAGGTTTTATCATCAGAATTTGAAGAATACCTGTAAGTTAGAAGGTATCCAAATTAAATTAAGACAACAGATCTTATCCCAATCTGGAGTTGATAGAGCTAGAGATGGGAGTATTAGCAAAGTTATCTCATTTTTAAAGGAAATGTCTTTGCCACCTATAGTCACTTAGTATTGAGTTCAATTACCTAGAAAACCAATTGGTTAATCACAAGAAATCTGTACCAAGGGAAGTTGGATAGAGTACATACTCAACAGCTGGTTTAATTGTATGTTTTTAGCCAAATCATGAGCAAACTGTAGCCAGGTGTAGGAGCGCTACCAAGGAATGAGTAAGGCTTCAAAGAGCAATATTAAGAGTTAGCCCTATAGGGACTTCCCTGATGGTCCAGTGGTTAAGACTCATCGCAGGGCATACAGGTTCGATCCCTGGTTGGGTAACTAAGGTCCTGCATGCCATGTGGCATGGCCAAAAAAAAAATAATAGGCTCTATGGATGTTACAGTTAGAGAAGTCAACAAACTCAATCTGGCAAAGAAGAGAAAAAAAGCCTATCTTGAGCTATGGATATTGGGCAAAAGCTGTCTTTTTCATGCTGGCATCTGCTTCTGAAGGATTTAGAAGAATCTTTAGTTTGAGGTCTCCTGCCGATACAGTCTTCCAGTGATTTAAGTGGCTTATATCTCTTTGAGAAACAAGTCCAAGGATCAATGTCCTGGAGTATTAGTTGTATTAGTTGCATGCTAAGGTGATTCATCATGTTTGACTCTGTGTGACCCCATGGACTGTAGCCCGCCAGTCTCCTCTATCCGTGGGATTCTCCAGGCAAGAATGCTGGAGTGGGTGGCCATTCCCTTCTCCAGGGAATCCAGAGATCGAACCTGGTCGAATCCAGGATCTCTAGTTTCTTCTGCATTGGCAGGCAGGCTCTTTAACACTAGTGCCACCTGGGAAGCCCTGCTGTGTTAGTTAAGAGTACCTGGTAATGTCCTCATCAAAGTTGGAGGGATGTCTTTTTTCAGAAGTCAACCTCTCTGGGTTTTAAATTGCAAAGACTTTGTTTTATTTTTTAATTAATTTTTATTGGAGTAAAGTTGCTTTACAATCTTGTGTTAGTTTCTACTGCACAGCAAAATGAATCAGCCTTCAGTATACATATGGACTTCAAGACTTTGTTTTAGAGCAAGGTTTCTCAGCCTTAGCACTATTGACATTTTGGGCTCATAACTCTTTGCATTTGGCGTGGTGTGGTGGGGGGGCGCTATTCTGTGCACTGTAGGATGTTGAGCAGCATCCCTGACTTCTACCCACTCAATGCCAGTAGCACCCCGCTCTCAGTTGTGACAAACACAAATGTCTGCAGACATTGCCAACTGTCCCTGGGGGTGGGGCTAGCCCTTGGTTGAGAACCACTGTTTTAGAGGAGACAGGAAAAATTCTTCTCACATTCATTGACTATAAGACTGAAGGTCAATGCAGGTTTTGAGTAAGATGCAATATCTCCCAAAGATGCTTGGTAACAGTTCTAGAAGAGTGAATGTCACCATCACTAGAGAGAGCATCAAGATTTTTCCGAGTAGAAAGCAACTAAATCCAGTAACCTTTTTGTTGTTGTTCAAGTTGTGGCTTTTTGATAACCTCTGATGAGTATCAAAAATAGATACATAATGGCCAAACATATTTACACCCCATGTAAATCTATTTGGAAATTTTTAAAAGAGGCTTAAGGCTTTGGCTATAGGGTCTATCCCATCTTAACTGTTTCCACAGGATTATGGCACAGGCAGGTAGGATATGCCCAAAAAACATCCTTGGTGGACTTCCCTGGTGGGTAGGAGAAATGCAGGGAACACAGGTTTGATCCCTGGTCCAGAAAGATTCCACATCCCATGGGGCAACTAAGCCCATGCGCCTCAACTACTGAAGCCCCTTTGCCCTAGAGCCTGCACTCCACAATAGGAGAAGCCAAGGCAATGAGAAGCCCACAGACCGAAACAGAGTAGCCTCACTTGCCGCTACTAGAGAAAGACTGCACACAGAGACAAAGACCCAGTGCAACCAAAAATAAATTTTAAAAAGAGAGACTTAAAAAAATCCTTGGTGATATCTTTTAAGCAAATACAAGTTTAAAAATTAGTCAGATTATCTCTGCCTTGGTGATATGACTGAACACTTCTGGCTAATGTGTTATATATTAATCAGCACTAGCACTAGCAGACTGGAAGAGAATAACTGTTTAGTTCCTCTTTGCTTCCTGCCATTGCATTGTAAGTTGCTTTAGTCGTGTCCCACTCTTTGCGACCCTATGGACTGTAGCCCTCCAGGCTCCTCTGTCCAGGGAATTCTCCAAGCAAGAATATTGGAGTGGGTTGCCATGTCCTCCTCTGGGAGATCTTCCCAACCCAGGGATCAAACCCACATCTCTTAAGTCTCCTGCATTGGCAGGCAGGGTCTTTACCACTAGCACCACCTAGGAAGCCCTATCTTCTTCTGGGATTTAATATAATTAATTTATAAGGATATAGTCAAGACTACCTTGGGAGTAAGAACACTTTATGGACAGTGGGAACAATGACAAACTTCCAGTAGTTTTTGATTTATATCTGAGAGTTGACCAGGATGGTCCCTGATCAACAAAGGTATTGAAATCTAAAAAGAAACTCAACTTTGTAGACAACTACTGTGTAAGTCTGTGTATTAGAACATGAGGATATTTGCTTTAACCTGAAAGGTACACACTGAAATGTATCTACTCTATTTAACTTGTACATAAGTGATCAAAGAAGACTGAACTTTTTTCATGTGTTAGTTTCCTCCACCTCTTTCTCCCCCACAGTCTTAACTTTGGGAAACAAAAGAGTTTTCACAGTAATTTTGAGTTACTCACTTAAATGTGGAGAATGCTGAAACAAACCTATGTCTATTATCTTTCTTTTTTATGAGGTGAAGAAGCAAATCTTATGAGGCCATTCCAAGAAATCCAAAGATAGTTCAGGCATAAAAGACATCTTAGCAGCTTTATTATTTCATATTTAGGGTCTGATAAAGGAAAGACAAAATCAAGAACTGTCAGGAAACAGAAGACATTAATGTAAGTCCTAATTTTAAGAAACAAGATACAGTTATACGTTTTAAAACCACAGTAATAATTAACAGTGATCTTTACAGCCTAACTGAAAAAATAAGAAACTTTTGTTGAAATTATTCAAGAGTTTGCAAGAAGTACTAAGAGCAGAAAGAATATTTTCAGCCTTAGCAAAATATGTCCTGTAAATTTCAAATGGGTCATAACAGAAACTTCTGTTTTCTAGGCAAAGAATTAGTTGGATGTTCTACAGGAAGAAAGCCCAAATCTAATTTTTACTCTTTATGTATATTATCCATGTAATAATTGGCAGCGGAGTACTTAAATGTCTTTTTAAGTAAATAAATCTATCAGTACAAGTGAAAGTGAAAGTGTTAGTTGCTCAGTCATGTCCAACTCTTTGCAACCCCATAGACTACAGCCCACTAGGCGCCTCTGCCCATGGAATTCTCCAGACAAGAATGCTGGAGTGGGTAGCCATTCCCTTCTCCAGGGGATCTTCCCATCCCAGGGATCAAACCCAGGTTTTCCACATTGCAGGCAGACTCTTTAGATACCCTTAATTATTTGTTACCATTTATAGACCTTTTAAAAACTACTCTTACGGTACTTTCATATCAGGGTAAATTAAAATTCATGTAAAATTAACTATTTTAAAGTGTACAATTCAGTGGCATTTAGTACATTCACAACATTATGCAACCCTCCTCTCTATCTAGTTTCAAAGCATTTTTACATCCCAAAAGGAAACCCGTACCTATTAAGCACTTACTCTCCATTCTCCCCTCCCAGGCCCTGGCAAACACTAACCTACTTTCTGTCTCTATGAATTTACCTGTTCTGGGTATTTAATATAAATGGAACCATACAATATATGACCTTTTGTGTCTGGCTTCTTTTACTTAGCATATTTTTGAGGTTCATCCATGCTGTAACACATATCAGGATTTTATTCCTTTTTATGACTGAATGACACCCCATTGTATGGATTTACCACATTTTGTTTATCTATTCATCAATCATTAGACAATTTTTTTTGTTGTGTTGTGTTGTGTTGTGTTTGCCACAGCGCAGCTCGCTGGGATCTTAGTTCCCTAACCAGGGATCAAACCAGTGCCCCTCGCAGTGGAAGCACTGAGTCCTAACCCCTGGATGGCCAGAGAAGTTCCTTGATAGACATTTGGGTTGTTCCTGTCTTTCAGCTACTGGGAACAGTGCTGCTATGAACATTTGTATACAGATATTTCTTTGTATACCCATTTTCAATGTTTTTGAGTATATACATAGGAGTGGAATTATTAATATGCTAACAATATGCTAATATACTAATTATACATTTCACTTTGCAAGACCAACTGAACTGTTTTCCACAGTAGTGCACTATTTTACATTCCCACCATTCATGTCCTCACCAACACTTGTTATGTCCTGTTTTAATAACAGCCATCTTGCTAGGAGTGAATGGCATCTCATTGTGAATTGTACACTTTAAAATAGTTTGACTTAAATTTCCCTAATGATCAATGATATTGAGTGTCTTGTTTTGTGCTTACTGGCCACCTGTATATCTTTAGAGAAATGTCTATTCAAATTCTTTGCACATATTAAAAATTGTGTTGTTTGTTTTTTGTTGAGTTGTATATATATTCTGAATAATAGATACCTGTGAGATTTATGACTCACAAATATTTTCTCCCATCTGTTAGTTGTATATATTTTCAACTTCTTGATAGCTTCCTTTGATGCACAGAAGTTTCTTATTTTTATGAAGTTTGATTTATCTACTTTTTTGTATTGCTTATGCTTTTCGTGTCAAGTCTAAGGATCCATTGCCAAATCTAAGATCATGAAGTTTTATTATTATGTTTTGTTCTAAGAGTTTTATAGTTTATGTCTTGAACCTATTTTTGAGTTAAATTTTGGTATGTGGTATAAGGAAAGGGTCCAATTTAATCTTTATTTTAATTGATTAATATTTGGTGTGCCATACTATATAAGTTTCAGGCAAAAGAGTTGGACATGACTTAGTGACTGAACAACAACAAATACAACATAGTGATTCACAGTTTTTAAAGGTTATATTCCATTTATAGTTATTATAAAATATTGGTGATATTCCCTGTGTTGTACTGTATATCTTTGTAGCTTATTTATTTTATACATGGTAGTTTGTACCTCTTAACAATTTCAGTCTTTTGCGTGTGGATATCTAGCTGTTCCAGCTCCATTTACTGGAGACACAATTCTTTCTCCCATTGAATGGTCTCAGCACTCATAAAAAATCAATTGGCCATAGATATACAAATTCATTTTTGAACTCTCAACTCTATTCCATTGATCTATTTAGTTGTTTGCTTGCTTAGTGACTTTTCTAAACTATTTTTGTAAATTCTGTGTTGTTTGTCATATGTGGCCACCTATGTCTGCTCTGTTAGCTTTGTGGTCAGATAATGTTTTGACAGTTTCCTTAAGGACCTGGAGAGGAGAAAAAGAGGAGAAGAAGGAGGAGGAAGAGAGAAGGAAAAAAAAATCCCCTTTCTCCTAGTCTTGGCAAATTGGCTCAGTGTCATGGTACTCCTTCAATGCTTAGCCAAGCCCTTTGCAACTCTGCTTAGCCTTCACATCCTGCTTGCACAGAGCCTGAAGGCAAGCCAGCAGTGAGAGTTAAGGATCTTTCCAGGGTTTTTGGTTCTTTTTTTGAGCATGCGTCTAGCCCTGTGCGTGCATGTGGCCTTCTTGATTCCCAAGTATACATGGGAGCTTTTACAAGTCCTTATTTTCTCATGTACCTCCTTTCCCAATCTCTTCCTTCCCGGGCTTTATGGTCTCTCTATTTCTTGTCCGGGGCTGCTACTGCCAATACTTGGGCCCTGAAATGCTTTTGGTAAAAGCTGTTTGGGAAGCTGTTCCAGGCCTGGGAATGCTCCCAGTTGAACAAAACAAAGGTGAGTCTTGTGCAGGTCCTTTAGGGAGCTGCCAGGCAAGTCTAAACCCACAACCACAAGTATTTGAGAATAAACTCCATATTGCTCCCTGAGGCACTGGCAACCTACGCCAGGGGTGTGGACTGCTGTCCTTGTGGCTGCTGCCAATCTGAGATAGGGGGGATTGTAAGTGGGCAGTTTAAAATGCCACTGTGCTCTCTTTGCTCAATATAGCAGCTTTTGTCTTCACCAGGTCTTCCTTTGGTTGTTGTGTTTGACCAAATTCTAGAGTTGTGAAAAAGTTGATAATGATTGTTCTTGCCAGCTCATTAGTTGCTTCTGTGGAGGGACACAGTCCTGGAGTTCCCTACTCCCTAATTTTCAGTGACATCATTCCATAGTGTACTTTAAAATGAATGTGTTTGGATGTAAATATCTAGCAATGTAAATAGACAATAAAATTAATGACTTTAATTTTAAGATATAATTAGTGTTAGTATATTAAATAAAATACATATGACATTGAAATTACTATTTTAACAAACTAATAATTTCCTTAAGTAATGGACAAATCCATCATCAGAAAAAACATTTTCTTGTACACATATTTGTATTTTAGGTAATTATTATACTCTGTATAGCTTTTTTTTTTGCCACACTGCATGGCTTGCAGGATCTTAGTTCCCTGACCATGGATTGAATCTGTGCCCTCAGCAGTGAAAGTGCAGAGTCCTAACCACTGGACTACTAGGGAATCCCCTATACTGTGTATAGCCTTAATCATTTTTTAAAATTATCTACTTTACATAGCCAACTTTTTTTTCTGGGAATTTATTTTTTTAAATTATTATTATTTTTTAACATAGCCAACTTTTGAAGCCAAGAACCACCTAGTTAATTTTCCCTGAATATACTTTTTACATTATATTTATAAATTTTAAGGTGGCAAAATAAGCTCATATATCAGCCACAGGACTGGAACCTTCTGTTAACTTACAACAGTTTTATAATGCAAAAGAATAAGGGTAAATTGAAGGAGAGAAGAGAAAAATGAAAAGTGTAAAGAGGAAGAAAATAAAAGAAGAGAAGGAACCAGTTTAGAATAAAATTATCATTGTATAAGCTAAACACATATTTTAACACATAGTCATACACACATGGGCTTCCCAGGTGGCACTAGTAATAAAGAACCCACCTGCCAATGCAAGTAGACATAAGAGACGTGGGTTCAATCCTTGGGTCGGGAAGATCCCCTGGAGGAGGGCATGGCAACCCACTCCAGTATTCTGGCCTGGAGACTCCCACTGACAGAGGAGCCCAGCAAGCTGTAGTCCATGAGGATGCACAGAGTCAGACACGACTGAAGCAACTTAGCACACACACATGCACACATATACACACAACCATGCATGTGTATTAGAGGTGCTTTAAGCTATAACTTGTGGTCTTGATAGTTTTCTTTAATTTTTTTGAAGTATAGTTGATTTACAATGTATTCATTTCTACTGTACAGCAAAGGGATTCAGTTATACATATATATATATATATATTCAGTTATACATATATATTCTTTTTCCATTATGGTTTATTACAAGATATTGAATATAGTTCCCTTTACTATACAGTAGGAGATTGTTGTTTATCCATTCTATATATAATAGCTAACCTCAAATTCATAATCCTTCCCCTCCCCAACCTCCCTACCCCTCAGGACCCACAAGTCTGTTCTTATATCTGAGCCTGTTTCTATTTTCACAGATATGTTCATTTGTGTCATATTTTATATTCCATATACAATGACATCATATGGTATTTGTTTTTCTCTTTCTGACTTCACTTAGTTTTATAATCTCTAGGTCCATCCATGTTGCTACAAATGGCATTATTTCATTCTTTTTTATGGCTAATATTCCAGTGTGTGTGTGTGTACCACATCTTTATCCACTCATCTGTCTTTGGGCATTTAGGTTGTTTCCATATCTTGGCTATTGTAAATAGTGCTTCTATGAACATTGGGATACATGTATCCTTTCAGATCATAGTTTTGTCTGGATATATGCCCAGGAGTGAGATTGCTGGATCATATGTCAACTCTATTTCCAGTTTTTTAAGGAACATCCATACTGTTCTTCATAGTGGTTGCACCAATTTACAAGCCCAAGAAAGTAGGAGAGTTCCCTCTTCTCCACACCCCTTCTAGCATGTTATTGGGGCCTTGATAATTTTATCATCATACTATTAAAAAGCTAGTACTTATTAACACTTGTATGGAAAAAAATAACATGGTCTCTGTCTTTTAGACAAGTCAGTCTCATGAGTTTTTTTTCTTTTTTTGGTCTCTCTTTATTCTAAAGCTCCTCTCAAATGAACAATCTTATCCATGTCAAAGTTGCCCAAAGTAGGCACGACAATTCCAAATTGTTCTTAGTGAAGTTATGGCAGAAGTTAGTATAAGTTTATTAGCCAACAAACGCACGAGAATTTGGCTGACACTTGGTCAAACATAAAAATATCACTGACGAATGACTTCGGCCCTTAGCTCTAATGTTGTCATCTCAATTGCTGACGGGAAGAATCAGCAGTCTCCTGGAAGGCAGAATATTTACAAAGATCTCTTCCAAAGTCAATTTCTCATAAGTTCTCAGACAAACAACAGACAAGATGGTGGATACGCAGACAATAGAAGGTGGTGTTAAAAGCCAGATTCCACCAGAGGACACCAAAGTCTAATCAGACCTCTAAAATTACAGGAGGTGAATAACACTTCTGATACCACAGGGACAAAGAAACCATCAGAGTCCATATTCAGTGCAAAACTCATGTAGTCAGGGACAGAGATGCCTCAAGTAGGTGAGAGGCAAGGGGCTGCAGATGTGCACGTGATTACTGAGTCAAAGATCCTGGTTCAGGACTTCCCTGGTGGTCCAGTGGTTGAGAGTCTGCCTCCCAGTGCAGGGGACACAGGTTTGATCTCTGGTCCGGGAAGATCTCTAGTTCCTGGTTGCGGAACTAACATCCCATCTGCTGCAGGACAACTGAGCCTGCACACCACAACTAGGGAAGCTTGCGAGCCCCAATGAAAATGAAAAGATCCCACATGTCACAATGAAGATACCACGTTACAATTAAGACTTGATGCAGCCAAATAAATAAATAAGGGTCTCAGCCATACCTTGATAGAAACTCCAAATTGTCCTAGCCGAATCTGCTTAAGACCACCAGGGACAAACCCATAGCCTGACAAATTCAGTTTTTATTGACCCATCATGCTGAGCGACCTGAGATGGCTTTGGCTGATGGCCTGGGGAGCTGTTAAAGACATGGCTGGTGTGTCTGTGTGACAAGAGAGTGAGAATGAATGGCAGTAGCCAGGCTGTCTCTCATGCTGCCATGCAGCCCATTCAGTTGGGACAGAATCGTTCCCTCAACAAGGCTTGCTACTTTGGATTTCTGTTCCAATGACTACAGTATGGCCAACCTGGCAAGACTTCCCTGAGGCTGATTTTTTTAAAAAAAATCCCACGGAATGCCATGGTGGACTACAGTCCGTGGAGTTGCAAAGTGTTGGACATGACTTAGCAACTAACACTACTAGCATGGGAGATGAGTGCAATTGTCGGATGGAATCACATTCTTTGGTACTATCCTTCCTTGGAATTGGGATAAGGATTGACATTTTCCAGTCCTGTGGTCACTGCTGGGTTTTCCAGATTTGCTGACATAATGAATGCAACACCTTGATGGCATCATCCTTTAGGATTTTGAACAGTTCTACTGGAATTCTGTCACATCCACTAGCTTTATTAACAGCAGTGCTTCCTAAGGCCCACCTGACTGTCCTTTCCAGAATGTTTGGCTCTGGGTGGGTGACCACACCATCGGAGTAGTCCAGTTCATTTGGATCTTTTTTATACAGTTCTTCTGTGTATTCTTTCCATCTATTCTTGATCTCTTCAGTGTCTACTAGGTCTCTACCAATTATGTCCTTTATTGTGCCCATCTTTGGGCAAAATGTTCCCTTGATATCTCCAATTTTCCTAAAGAGATCTCTAGTCTTTCCCCTTCTATTGTTTTCTTCTAGTTTTATACACTGTTTATTGAAGAAGACATTCTTGACTCTCTGTGCTGTTCCTTGGAAATCTTCATTTAGTTTGATATACCTTTCCCTTTCTCCCTTACTTTTTGCTTCTCTTCTTTCTTTAGCTATTTGTAAGGCCTCCTTGGATAACCACTTTGCCTTCTTGCTTTTCTTTTACTTTGGGATGGTTTTGTTTGCTGCCTCCTGTACAATATTGCAGACCTCTGTCCATGGTTCTTCAGGCAGTCTGTCTGCCAGATCTAATCCCTTGAATTTATTCATTACCTCCACTGCATATTCATAAGGGATCTGATTGAAGTTGTTCCTGGCTGGCCTAGTGGTTTTCCCCACTTTCTTTAATTTAAGCCTGAATTTTGCTATGAGAAGCTGATGATCTGAGCCACAGTCAGCTCCAGGTCTTGTTTTTGCTGACTTTATACAGCTTCTCCATCTTCAGCTACAAAGACTATAATGATTTGATTTTGATATTGGCCATTTGGTGATGTCCATGTGTAAAGTCATCTCTTGTGCTGTTGAAAAAGGGTATTTGCTATGACCAATGCATTCTCTTGGCAGAATTCAGTTAGCCTTTGTCCTGCTTCATTTTGTTCTCCAAGGCCAAACTTGCCTGTTACTCCTGTTATCTCATGACTTCCTACTTTTGCATTCTAATCCCCAGTGATGAACAGAATATCTCCTTTTGGTGTTAGTCCTAGGAGGTCTTCTAGGTCTTCATAGCACTGATCAACTTCAGCTTCTTTGGCACTGGTGGTAGGGACATAGACTTGGATTACTGTGATGTTGAATGGCTTGCCTTGAAAATGAACTGAGATCATTCTGTCTTCTTTGAGGTTGTACCCAAGCACTGCATTTTGGACTCTTTGGTTGCTTATAAGAGCAACTTCATTTCTGCTATGGGACTCTTGCCCACAGTAGGCTGTGCTCTAAGAAAGAAGACTACCTTAATATTCTGGTAAAATCAATGCTATTTATCCACTAAACCATTTCATTTTCTTCCTAGGCACACAGGTAGACTTGTATTTCCCAGCTCCTTGGGCTTTAAACAAGCCATGTGACTTATTCTGGCTAAAGGAATGTGGGTGGATATTAAAAAAAAATCTCTGTGTTAGAGTGATTGTTTCCCAATATTATAGACCAGGGTTCTTGGCCTTTCCCAATCAACAGAAATTGATCAGAGGCTAGACAAGAAATTCAGGCAAGGCTTTATTAGAGCTCCTGCTGCAGCAGAGGGGAGTGAGAACAAACCACAGTTTTCCTTGCTTACTACCTGTGGTGGAGGCAAGCTTGTTCCTTACAGGGGGTGAGGGTAGGGGTGTGTTCAGGGGCTGGCCAGAGGGGTGGCTTAGGTGATTTGCCCACCTCTTACATGGTGTGGTGTGCAAGGGTCTTGTGCTTTTGCTCCTGACACCAGTTTTTGTTCCAGGCTCCTCAAAAGTGGTCATTGTTTTTTTCTTTTTTTTTTGGTCTCTTGGTAACTTTGGAGTTCAGAATTTGTCCCAACTGTGCGAGCACATAGTTGTTTTTAGTCCTATGTAGTTTCTTTGTATTTTGTTACTTGAGGAGAGGTGTCCAGGTGTAAGCATTGCAGCAAAGGGTCCCAGATCCCAACCTGTCTCACAAAGATGAAAAGAGATTGTATCTCTGAGTTAATTGCTTAGAGGAGAGCCTCTCCATCAGGTACATTTTTACTGAACTTTGTGAGCACAAGAAATAAGCTCTTGACTGTGCTAACTCACTGAGATTTGCGGGGGAGGGTGTTTGTTATGGCAGATTGTGTAAATAATACTAATAGAAACATTTTAAACTTAAAAAAATTACAAAATAGTTCAAAACTAATGAAAAGTACAGAATATGTTAACAATCATATCTCTACTGCTACATTTAACAGATATTAATATTGTCACATTTCCTTCTGGTCAATCTTCAAGAAACCCACTGGGTATGGGGGTGTTAGTTGCTCAGTCATGTCTGACTCTTCACAACTCCATGCACTGTAGCCCGCCAGGCTCCTCTGTCCATGAAGTTCTCCAGGCAAGAATACTGGAGTTGGTTGCCATTCCCTTCTCCAGACGATCTTCCTGACCCCAGGGATCGAACCTGGGTCTCCTGTGTGGCAGGTGGATTCTTTATCACTGAGCCACCTGGGATGCCCAAGAAACCCATTAGATATAACTAATAGCTAATAACCAATAAACCATCACCGCGTCCCTACCCCTCCCTAGACATAATTATTATCCTGAAGGTGGTGTATATTATCCTCATTTACATTTTTTACTTGTCTACAATATGTTAAATTATGGAGTATTTTGTGTGCTGAGAAAAAGAGGAATAGCATAAAAAAGATAGCTTTTTTTCATTCCATGTTGTTTTTGAGGTGTCTCCATGTTGCTACCTATAGGTCTAATTTATTCAATTGAAGAGTTATGTAGAAACATAGTATTAACTTATCCATTCTCCTAATGAGAGACAGTTAAGATTATTCATATTTTTTTGCTTCTACAAACAATGCTGCAATGAACTTTCTTGTATCATCTGCCTAATATCATACAGTCAAGGGGAGACCTCTCTCCCCTGAGGATTTCTTATTTAAGCTGATATTGGAAGGAGGAGAAGGCAGCCACGTGAAGAGCTTGGAAACAAGTGTTTCAGGTGTCTGGAGTAGTGGATAAGCCCTAACACCTTAGGGAATAGCATGTGTTAGACCCACCCAGGGCGGTTACAGTGAAGCAAGTGAAGAGAGGCAGGAGGCAGAAGTGGAGAAGCAGGCAAAGACTACTGTGGTAATAGCTTTAAAGGCCATACTAAGGAGTTTGGGTTTTCTTCTACGTATATAGAAAGCCATCAAAGTGTTCTCATTTTTTCTGGATTGATCAGACCATACTCACAGTATTGTGAGCTCCTTTCCTCAACTTCACTACGAATGGAAAGTGAAAGTGTTAGTTGCTCAGTTATGTCTGACTCTTTGCGATCCCATGGACTGTAGCCCCCCAGGCTCCTCTGGCCATGGAGGCAAGAATACTGCAGTGGGTTGCCATTCCCTTCTCCAGGGGATCTTTCCAACCCAGGGATCTAACCTGGGTCTCCTGCATTGCAGTCAGATACTTTACCATTTGAGCCACCAGAGAATGGAGCAGCTATTGAATGAATGCAGTTATTGCTTTTGCTCTCTGTTTTGGAGGAACTGTTGATAATATCATAGAAAAAAAATACTTTTCAATTCCTTTCCCAATCTTTCGTGTCTGAGGGGCAGCTGTATGTTTCAGAGTGAAACTACAGTTGACCTTTGAATAACAGGTTTGAACTGCATTATATGTAGATTTGTTTCCAATAAATGTTACTACATGATCTGAGGTAGGCTGAACATCAAGGTACCACAGATAAGGAGGAAATCTGGTTAAAGAAGGCTGACTATAAATTATACTATAAACTATACTTAAATTATGGATTTTTGACTGCGAGGAGGGTCTGTGCCCCTAACCACTGCATTGTTCAAGGGTCAATTGTATATGTACCAATTTGACAATTTTCCATCAAAAGGGCTTAAAGGGAAATATTCTCTTTTTTCTCCGTATTTTGCAATTAATTTGATCTTTTTATTAAAATCAGATTGACTTCATGAAAGATCTAGCATTTGGGTCGATTTAAGAGCTGAGGAAATATCATACTGCTAGTTCTGAGTTTAATCTGCTAATTCTCAGATAGTTTTATCTGAGGTATGGTAGAATCTGGTGATGACCAAATACAGAAACAATTGAAAATTGGGAATGAAAGAATTAGGCACTTATACCAGTGCCAAACATTGTATTAAAATGCTTTGTATTTTAATTGCTTTAATTGTATTAAACTGCTTTAAAAATTATAAATTACACTGTGATTTGGATATGAACCATTCATTTAGTATCTCAGCCAAACATGCTAACACTGTCTCTCCTTCCTTACTCATTTCTTCTCTATTTGCCTGGGTCTATACTAATCAGGTTGGGGGGTGAGCTATCACTTTCAGGAGTTTTCATTTAAATTACCTCCCTGATCGCCAACAATTTAAGCAAAACACAGTTATTTTCCTGTATTTTCCCTCTATTTTCTGTTAGAACTTTTCAATTTTTAAAGATACTTATACAGAAATTTCATTAAAATCTAACCTGATGGATGTGGGTGAAAATTTACAACCCCCATCCACCCATTAATTTTTTTAATTTGCAAATTGGTTGTAATTTCTCTAGGTAGAATCTTACTGCCAAATAGGATGAATACCAAGAGGCATAGTGTATAATTGTGTTTAATATAGACAATAAGACCGAGTTAAAATCCTATTAGCATCACAGAATCAGAATGTGTTAGAAAAGACCTTAAGGACCATCTTGGAGACTTCCCTGGTGGTCCAATGGTTAAGACTCTGTGCTGCCAGTGCAGGGGGCTTGGGTTTGACACTTGGCTGGAGAACTAAGGGCTTCCCTGATGGCTCAGATGGTAAAGAATCCGCATGCAATGCAGGAGACCTGGGTATCAGCTCTGGGTTGGGAAGATCCCCTGGAGAAGGGGACAGCCGGCTACCCACTGCAATATTCTGGCCTGGAGATTCCCATGGGCAGAGGAGCCTGGCAGGCTACTACAGTTCATGGGATCGCAGAGTAGGACAGGACTGAGCAACTAACACTGTCACTTTTTGGAGATCGAAGGACCATCTTGTACATCTTGTGTGTATGTGACCATCAGGGCTTTTGAACGAAAGTCATTAATTTTCAAAAGGGGAAAAAGAACCTTCAGTAAAACAAAACAACTGCCGAAGAAATTATACCATTCTAGCTAACTTAGAAAAAATTTGTTTCCTAAGGTAGCAGCATAGAGATGGATCTTAGGGAGAGTATCTACCCTCCAGCAACTGTACCTGTAGGGGTTGTAAGTAATCCTACTGCCTTTTAATGAGTACTAGGATGGTACTGTTTGTGTAAATGTGCTTTAGGATCACAGAAGAGGGAGCAAGTGATTAAGATTACACCCTCAGAAAACAGGTGAATTGTCTTCAAGAATGACTAAGAATTACACAAGTGGACAAGAATGAGAGTATTTTAACCTTAGGGAATCGCAAGTACATCTCTTACTCCTAAAAGTCATAGATAAGACTCTGCAAAAAGATATTTGGAAAGGGTGGCGGCAATTAACGCTTTTAAACAGTGCACATTAAAACAACCTAGGAAGCTTTTAAAAATCCTGAAGCCCCAACCTTTTAAAGCCGAATCTATGGGGAGAGGGGCATAAGCATTTTTTAAAGCCACCCACTCCTCCATCTCCCCCCAGATTCCAACATGCAGGCAAGGTTGAGAATCATGGCTTTAAATCAGAAAGCAAAATATTAAAAGCGTGCATTTTGAGCGGGAAAATGTGGCAGTAGGGCATAGAAAACAAACTGAAGTCCTTGGAAGGCAGGGCGGCTACTTCAAGAGCAGGGACAAGAACCAAGTGGGAGAATCAGTGGTAGAGGGTTTAAAGACTGTTTCTGCGGTAGAACTGCCAGGTTTGGGGGGTCGGTAATGAGCTCAGCATATATCCAACTCCATTCAAGTAAAGTTATTCTGCCAGTGGCCCTTCTTCTACCCTCAATAATATTTTCTCGCATCTTTTCCCACAGTTAAAAAAAAAAAAAGAAACGTCTCCTATCCCACGAAAGGCGCATGGGCAGACTGTGGGAGGTGCAAAGATCTGAGATGTCACAGCGCTCAGCCGTAACAATTTCTTTTCGAGTTCAGAAACACAGGTCACAAACATCTGGGATAGGGTGTCCTCCCCAGCCGGGTTGCACCCACCAGGGGAACGCTGATGGACACCTCAGCACAAATCGGATCTTTTTAAACTCCAGAGGGCGGAGAGGGCAAGGGCCGGGCAACTGCTGACGTTCTCGAAGACAACACTGGCTCCGCCCTTACACTCACTTCCGGCGGCGCGCAGCCCCCGTTTCCGCTTTTCCTGCCCGCGCGCCGGCCCCGCCCCACTCCCACGCGCCCCCCAACGTCTCCGCTCCCGACCGCCTTGCGAAAAGGCACAGGTTGCTGTCGGAAGTCCCCCTTTGGTTCCCCTTCCGTTCTTCCTAACGACTTCCGCTTTGGGCCGTCAATATGGACGCTGCGGCTGCCTGGCCGAGCGGCCTCTGAACGGTTGCTGGGGCGCTGCTTCTCTGCGGCTGCCGCCCCGCTTCCCCGCCCTCCCCCCGCCCCTTGCTCCAGTCTCTGGAGCCGGCGGGCTCGTCGCTACATGGGGGCGGGCCTCTGCGGCCGGCGTAAGGCTTCCTGTTCGGAGGCGGCTTGGCAGTAGTAGGCGGCGGCGTCAGCGGCGACTCCGCCCGTGCCCACTTCGGCGCGGTGACTGAGCGCCCGTGAGGGAGGTTCGAGGGCCGCATCTCGTACCGCTGCGCCAAGCCCAGCCCTGTGCCGCCATGGCCCCAGTGCAGCTGGAGAACCACCAGCTGGTTCCGCCCGGAGGCAGCGGCAGCGGCGGCCCCGCGTCAGCCCCGGCGCCTCCTCCTCCCGGAGCCGCCGTGGCAGCGGCCGCTGCGGCCGCGGCTAGCCCTGGCTACCGGCTGAGCACCCTCATCGAATTTCTGCTGCACCGGGCCTACTCGGAGCTCATGGTGCTGACGGACCTGTAAGTGCCGCGAAATCCACGCCTGCTCCCCAGCCCCCGCTTCCCGCCCAACCGGCTGAGAGGTTCGCACCTCCTTCTCCCCAAGAGGCTGCTGCTTTCTCCTCTCCACTGGGCTGCTTAAGTCTAGAATTTCTGAACTCTTGGGGCCCAGCGGAGGTGGAGGAGGAGCTTTCCATTTGGGGGTCCTGGAGATGAAGCAACCGAGACTTGTGAATTATGCACGTTGTTTGACTTTCCTTGAAAAGCCCATCTTTGGAATTTTTGCTTGATTTGTCAGCTGAACCTTATTGATTCGTTGGTTGGAAGCCTTTTAGCCCAGACTCCGAGTTTAGGGTTTAGGAATATATATTATTCGGGCGTTTAAAAACATTCCCAAAGACAGATTGTGTTACAGCCTCTTATGATACATTTTTAAATGTAGGTTGTAATTGCTTCTGACAAAGTTTGAACTCAGGAGATGTATGTAAAATAAGGCAAAATGTTGGATTCCAAGTTTGTTTTCCTGGAATGTTTGAGACTGTTTGAAATCTTAACACATGTAGTGTAAGTAAAGATTTTTTTTGGTAACTAGCCTGCTATTATTGTCTCATGGGGTATGAGGGGAGTTTATAAATCACCAAGTTAACAATAAAATGCCTTGGGATATGATTAGAGTGTTAATCCCTTCAGAATAGGACCAAAATACACTGTAATGATTTTCAGGTGTGTGAAGAAAAGGAACTATGAAATTTAGGGGTATATATTGTTGAATTACTGTTTCACATTTTTAAAATTTAGGTTCAGAGAAAGTAACTAGTTTTCAGCTAGATTCATTTTTATCTTTTAGTAGATTTCAGTGTATTCAGTTAAGTACATTTGTATGTAGGTATGAGGCTGTGAAGTGTCACAGTAATTTGTTGCTAGAGACTTTTAAAATATTCTTTTGCAGATGACTAAAAAAAGAGGTTCCCCTTATTCCTGTAAAACATCATTCTGACAATTTTGATATACTTTATTGAGGGGGATGGAGAGAAGCCTACCCCTGTCTAATGAGGAACTTGAATAGCTGTCATGATTCGATTATGGTGGTAGTATACTTACCTGCACCGTTTATTGTTTGCTCTCAAATAAGAATTTGAGTAGCCATGAGAAAAATACCCATCCTATGTATAGCTATGGGAAAATGTTGAAAACTGCCGCTATCCGTGGTGTGTAATTTGTATAATTTGTCTTTTCCATAGGGCATTTATAGGAATTCTTGTGTTATTCTGTTTTAGCACTTAGTTATGAAAAGAGAAATATTTATTGCTGTATGATAAGTACATAGGTTTAGTCTTGTACTCTTTATGTGAGGTTGTTTCCTACACTTAGCTCTCCAGCACAGACCTCTCCACTGAGCTGCAGACTATCCACATGCTTTCATTTAAGTACCTAGTGGACATTTCAACGGACCAAGTGCAGAACCAAACTCCTGATTCCATTCAGTGCCCCCCCCCCAAAAAAAAAACTTATATCTCACTAAGTACTCTCTCTCTCCTTCCTCTGGATGTTTAGGCCAGGAATTTTGGAGTGAATTCCTGGCTCCTCTTTCTTCCAATCCCACATCAGTAAATTCTGTTATCTCTGGCTTCAGAATACCACTATTTTTCAACCATTCCATCAAGTTAATCCTTTGCTCCTGTTACTGCAGTAGTCGACTAACTGGTACCTCTGCTGCCAGCCTTGCCCCTCTATGGTTTTTCCTTCATGAAATAGCCAGGATGATCCTTTTAAAACTTATTCTTACTCACAACTTTCCCATGGTTCCCCATCTCAGAGTAAAAAACTTTTTATAGTCACCAGTAGAGTGACCATAAAGTTTATGGTTCAGGTGAGGATGCTTTTGAACATGAAAGGTGGTGCTATTAATAACTATGTCAGAGCAGGAGGCATAAACTGGGACTGTCTTGAGCAAACCCAGACTGTGGTCTACCTTTAAGGTCCTACATGATGTGTCTTCTCTCCCCTACTGCCTTTGTTGTTGTTTAGTCGCTAAGTCGTGTTTAACTATTTGCAACCCCATGGACTGTAGCCCGCCAGGCTCCTCTGTCCATGGGATTTCCCAGACAAGATACTGGGATGGGTTGCTGTTTCCGTTTCCTCCATTGTAGACCATGGAGAATTTAAGGGGAAAAAATTCACTGTTGTTCACCTATGTATCACTCTTTGATACATAGGTATACAAAGTAACTTTTTTCTCGTTTGATTTGTGGCCACCAAAATTGGTTTAGGAGTAAGTTCCTAAACCATGTATTTTTCCTTGTTCCAGGTAGAAACTGTCAGGATTAATGTATTAATATAAAACCAGTGTTCAAGGTATACTTTGTGAGCCTTATTTCTGCCACATTTGATGTTTGTGGAGTATTGAAAGTAAAAAAGATGGTTTGTTTTTGGCCCCAGATTTCTAAATTTTTTTCTTTTGCTTGTTCATTTCCTCTCACCCTTCCCTCACCCATGTATGTGCTCTTATCTTAGAGTTTACATTCTGCTGTGATTTTTTTTTTTTAGAGATTTAGGTTCTACTTTTTAAAACCCCCTCCCTTTTTAAAAAAAAATTGAAATCGGGAAATGGTAGAATCTTACACACTTTGGTGTAAATAAGGTTTTTGTGACTTACTGCACTTTCGGGCTCTTGCTCCAAGTGCTGGACTTGTCATCCATAAAGGAATTTTAAATAGATGAGGAGGAATTGGGGAGAAGGGGATGCAGGCAGCAAAGCCTATCCTTTGTCCCTGAAATGATACCACCTCTGGCAAAAGAAGATCCTTTTAGGGTCTCTGGGACAAGGGGCAAGAGCTGATTAACAATGATTCCTGTTCTTTCTGCCCCCGAAGACTCTGCTCTGCTCTTTTTCTCTCTCTCTCACACACGCACACAAGCACCCGTGGTTCTCATTCTCTCCTCTCTTAAGGACAAGGGAGAGTTCTCAAGGAGTGTCTTCTAAGTCTTTCACAGGCATCGGAACTTGCCAGCAACTGCTTTTACTTGCAGTCTTATCATAATAAGGCCTTACTTTTTGCTTCATCCTCTGATTTGCTGGCCCTTCCAACTCCTACCCAGTTTCTTTTGTCACTTCGATCATAACTTGAGCTTCCATCCCACTGTCTACGCTAAGAACTGTAGGTAACTATAAGCCAGAGCTCATTTTATTTATTTTATTTTTTATTTTTTAAATTATCTTTATTTTGTTGGTTTTGCCACACATTGACATGAATCCGCCATGGGTATACATATGCTCCCCCTCCAGAACCCCCCTCCCTCCTCCCTCCTGATTCCAGAGCTCATTTTAATAGTTCCCCTTCCTTGTACCATGAATCTCTGGAGGTGGTTTTAGTTTTTCTGCACCTGTGGCATGTCAGTGGGAAAAGAGCATCTTAAGTGGCTCAGTGTGTGTGCTTCAAGAATGGATCCGATGTAGGCGAGGCTTTAGAGTTCAGGCTGTTGACTCTTGAACCGTGGAGAATGTGGTGATTCAGGAAGCAGATCAGGACCTTTCTAAGCATCAGTGGATATGAGAATGTTAAATGGTATAATTTATCAGGGAAAATGGTGACATTGGTTGCTGGCTGTCAGTACTGCAGAACTAGCAAAAAAGAGATCAACATTTTCCTGGAGCTGTTTCATTTGCATTTCACCAAGCAACATCATAATTGCTGTATAACCCTTGGCTGACACTGGCTCTTTCCCATGCCTGGGTTAACCCACCATAACAAAGCATGAAGGGATTGGTTCTTGGAAGCAAGGTTCTGTTGAATATGGAGAGGCTGGCAACTAAGTAGTACCTTGTATTCATGACCATTTGGTCTTAAAAGATTTTCTCTGACTTCCCTGTGATGTAGTGTGCTAATAAGACTTGATGTCTTTTTTAATGTTTGAGGTTTGTGCAGTATCTTTTGAAGAACTGTGAATGAAGAGAAATGTTCCTTTGTTAGTTTTTCCTTTGTAGCTATATCACTGGAAACTCATAAAAATTATGAGTGGGAGCCACACAAGCCTATAGTGGTATTTGTCCCGTTTTTCCGAAATGCTAAGGTATTTTAATACAGTGAAAGTAAAGGCCATTATCATACTTTGATGAAGATGTGCATATATTTAGTCAACTTCTTTTTTTTCTTCTTAGGCTGCCAAGGAAATCTGATGTAGAAAGGTGAGTATGAAAAAAACTTAAATCTGTGTTGATATACCTATGAGTGAGTGAGTTTGTGTGAGTGTGGGGGGAGATATGTGTAGGTATGGGTAGTAGGATTGTGGACCAGGAACCTAGGCCCAGAGAGCCTAGAGTTACTTCTCACACCATTTGTTTTAAGATGCCCCAGGAAGTGTAATTTCCGCATCCTTGACAATTCTTGGTATGTGGCCAGCTCTGGACCTTGTCTTCTAGAAACTGACCAGGTCAAGTGCCTCAGGGGGTAGAAAGATGCAGAAGATAGAGAACTAAATGGAGAAAGCTGGTTGCTCATTTCTCATTTTCTGCAATGATGCTATTAGATATCTTTGGAGAATGGACATTTGCCTACAGCTATTACTGATTTATAGTAGCTATTACTGATTTATAGTTAAGAGAATTTTGATTCAGTTGGAGTTTGGGGCTTAAGACATAACTAAGTGCTAGTTTGTTTCCACAGTCCAAGGGAACAAGATAAATTAAGGTTTGAAAGATATCAGGTGATGGAGATTTAAATTGTGGCTACAGTATAGTCTACTTGACTCTGTCTTTGGCACTGCTTACACTCCTTGATTGATCTTATTTTAAATACCAAATCACTTGGGTGAATTTTAGCATGGTTAGTGACTATGCTCCACCCTCTACTCCCAATGACCTTTTTGATAGAATTCAACAGAGATCAAAAAGAAAAGAGACCTCTACCTTGAAGCATACCTGTGTTATGGTTTGGCTGATCCATTTTAAAGGAAGGAAATGAAAATCAGGATATGTTCTGTCCACTGTGGGGTAGAAAGGGAAACTGGGCCTTGGAAAACCAACTCTTGCTGCCTGTCTCTTGAGACAGCGTGGTGTCAAGGAAAAAAAACATGTAAAAGTAGTTGACAAAGGGGTATGTCTCCTTTCCATAGAGGAGCTCATCTGGCAAATGGAGTTCATAGTATACAAATATGTTTGCTTTGGGAGAGGAGAGGAGACCTCACTTCCTCTGTAAGCTGTTGCTGAGTTAGAGAGACAGCACTGAGGCTCCCAGCACTGAGGCGACTGCCAGATGTGAGTGTACATTTAACATTCTGCTGTGTCCCAGTCTTGGCTGTGATGCACTCTGCTTGTTTTATCTCTAAGGATCCTTCACAGACACTGGCAAAGAGTCATAATTGTATCAGTGTCCTGGATTCTTCTCTTTCTACTACTAATAATCATATTGCAGGCGGAATCTTCAGGAAGCTTTTCAGGTTGTTTGTGGGCTATTTATGCTCTTAATAGGAGCTAGACTATGGTCTTCAGTCAGGATTATGTTGCAGCAGCAGGTTTCATTTTGGTGCATTGCACTGTGGGGTTACTGTTGTGTAGGTCGCTGAATAGCTGTACTAAGATTAATATGTCAGAGTCCACTTGGAGGGAGGTTGGTGTCTTTCTGGGGCCTGTCATTAGTCCTGACCTGTTAAATATTTTTTTGTGTGTCTTAAGGTAAACCATGAAAGGTAGGATTATCAGTTTTGTAGCTGACATGAAGTTGAGAGGTCTAGCTAACATGCTGATTGACAACATAAAGCTTTTGGTGTAAAGCTTTTAAGGCTTTATGAGGAAAGGATAAAAATACTGATATTGGGAGGAAAAGCATTGTAGTGGGTATAGCATAAAAATACATATGGACAGACCTAGCTTTATTTTTAGTGCTTTCTTTAACTTTGCTTGGATAATTTAATATCCAGGCTTTTCCCTGAAATTAGTTTGGTAAAGAGTTGCGAAGTTAAGCTCTTTATTCAGTTTTATAAATCATGCTCCTGCCAGATGGGAAATAGACCCTTGCTTTTGTAGAAATAATACAGTTTCAAGTTTTGGTAAGGAGTTTTTCATTTCTTTCTCTTACCAAAAAGGTTACTGGTTCATAACTCATAGTTTCAATTTCAAAGCATAATTTCATTCCCTTTGTGACCAGTTAATTTCTATATAATAATTTTATATTTGTGAATATAGTATATTTTAGTAAACAACTTTTATTGTAGTATAAAATTAATTATAAAATGTGATTCATTGCCTAAGCATTCTATTGGGTTTATTATTCTGAGGTAGAAAATGAGGCATATGGAGGTGGTATACAAAATGTGACAATAATTCATATTTAGATAAATATTTTAGGTGGATTCTTTCATTGTAATGGTTGTAAACAGATTGATTCATATTTTAGCTCAGATGAAATTAATTGTGAAAAATGCCTTCAAATATGCTGATTCATTAAGAGTTGTTTTATTTTGTTTTAAAGGAAAATAGAAATAGTGCAGTTTGCTAGCCGAACACGCCAACTCTTTGTTCGATTATTAGCTTTAGTAAAATGGGCTAATAATGCTGGCAAAGTGGAAAAATGTGCGGTGAGTTAAACTTTCAGTTTTATTTTATATAAAATAACTTATTGGAATGTTAACTTGTAATAGGCATAGTTTCTAATTTTAACTCTTAACTTATATCTGCTGATATGTTTTCGGAGACATTACTTTTGTGAGTAATCATTTCTGTATGATAATGTATAGTATATATCTGTAGAAACCTATTTTTTGTTTATGGACACCTAACCAGAAAAAAAAGAGTAGACCATATCTGGAGACATTAAATATGAGACTGGATGTAAAGGGGGAAAATGGTTAGTTTACATTTGTATGATTTCTTAGAGTTTACAAAGTATTCCTTAAATTTTGCCTCTTGATTTCTTGACAACCCTTTGAGAGTGGCAGAGTCTGTATTCTCTTCCTATTTTACAGATAAAGAAATAAGGTTCCTAGAAGTTAAATGGCTTTTTTAGGGCCACAGAACTGACAATAGCATTTATCTGTTCTTTTATTTATTCATTGGGGCTTCCTTGGTGGCTCAGACAGTGAAGAATCCACCTGCAAAGCAGGAGACCCAGGTTCAATCCCTGGGTTGGGAAGATCCCCTGGAGAAGGGCATGGTTACCTACTCTAATATACTTGCCTGGAGAATTCCGTGGACTGGGGAGCCTGGTGGGCTACAGTCTATGGGGTTGCAAAGAGTCAGACACGACTGAGCGACTAACATACTTGTTTTTTCATCTGTTTGTTCTCCAGACCTTTATTGCAAACAAGGCATAAAGACATGGTGAATCGAGACTCAAATAAGGCATAGTCCCTGCCCTCAAGAAGCTCATGGTCTTTTGACTGTTGGGTCACTTTTTTTAATTCAAAAGGGTGACCTGGAGTGAAGTTTACCAAAGATGCTAAAATGCCCACCACACACACCTCCCTCAAAAGTTTTAAGCTATGTTCAAGAAGGGTTAAGGAGTTCATATTGGAAAGGGTAAAGTAATTATAACAAAGTGAATAAAATCCTAAAATGATGAGAGCATGTATTAACCCACATTAATTGAAGTCAATTCTCCAGATCCAACTCTGCAAGGCCAAGTAGCCTTCTAGCTACTGTAGGAAAAATGGATAGATTCTCTAAGTAAATTTGACATTGATGATCAGACTTTTTTTCTCATTCAGTTATGTAATGATATTTAAAAGTTTTATCAGTTTTTATAGGTGCAAGTTCAAAAAAAGCTTACACTGGATAAATTATATTCAGTCATATTCAAATTCTGAATTTACTAGATTTCCTAGATAAATTAAAATCAGCTATTTAGTGTAGAGGTAATTTATTTTTTGCACCTGACAAGCTAAGTTGAAATATTTTTATAGTAACTGTATTTGCAGATTTATTAGGGTTTGTATATTCCATAAAGTTTCACTTCAGAAAGAAATCTATAACACAATTGTATTTCTTCCCATAACTTTCTGAAATGTCTCCTCAATTTTAGCCTAGTGCATTTGATATCTTCAGTTTCACTAAGTTCCCCTATCATTAGACAGAAAGCTTATGTGAAAATTGCTAAAGTGAAAGGAAAAGAGGTTATGAAGAAGTTGAGAACTTCAAATTCTAGAATAATACATTTTTTTAAAGTTAAAAGAAGACATTCCTAGCCACAGAATTTTTTGTCTCTAGTAGTAAGCTGTTATCATGCTTCTATATAACATTGGTCAAAGAGGGAGGGTCTCTTGTACCATATATTGAGTTTTTTTTAATGGGGGAAGTCCTTTTATTTATTCATCTGTCTGTTGATTTGCTTGGTAAATTAAAATTTATAGACAGAAAGTCTTTTGTACACTGTAAAGCATCATTCAAAGAATTCTTTTTTTAATAAAGATGAGTTTAAAGATGAATAAACTGGCTTATTTCAAGCTTATTCATCAGAAAGTTTACAATTCATTTCATTGTTTTTGGAAATTTGGGCACCAAGCCTAATGAATCTATTTTGGCCAAAATGAAGAAGCATGGTATAGTATTTCTGAAAAGTCCCAAGGTTTCTTTTCAGTAGTTAATTTGGGGTAATCTTTTCTTAAAGATATTCAAACTTTCAGTGAAAAATTAGATATTACTGAGGTATATAAAATCCAAGTGTTCAATTTTTCAAATCCAGTCTTAAATCCCTAATTATACCATGTGTCTTTAAATTGATACTACTGAGCTGTATGTTGATAAAATAATACCAAGCAAAATCTAAAATTCTTGGTTTTGATATTGAGCCATATTGCATTCATCTTTTATTAATTTGTAGTATTTTCCTATTAGTTTTTTGAACTGGCTGTCACAGTAAGTCATATTCTGAATAAAGTCTCATATTGAACTTTATACATAACGTTTCAGTATTTTTGTTTTGTGAATGTAGATACGTTGTGCTTCTGTCAAGAATAAAGTCCATTAACTGGAGAATTAGAGGATTATTCACATATTGACACTTGGTGTCCTCAACTTAATGATTATTTAACTAGACTCATTAGAGGTTCTTAATAGATAATGCTCTTTAGCCATGCCAGACATATTAAGTGTTTAGCTGAGTGTATAAATACATGGTTTATAGAACTCTGACTAATGGTAAAACAATCTGGATAATGTTCTAGCTAAGAAAAAGAAATATCTCCTTCCTTGAGCTTTTTAAAAAGCAACATTTAGGTACAATTCACATACCATACAGGCTACCCATTTAAAACGTACAATTCTGAGAATTCCTGGTGGTCCAGTTGTTAGGACTGTGCATTTCCACTGTAGGCGGCACAGATTCGATTCCTGGTCAGGAAACTAAAATTCTATAGACTATGTGGTGTGGCCAAAAAACAATAATTAAAAATTGTACAATTCAGTGGTTTCTAGTATATTCAGAGATATGTGCAACCATCACCACAGTCAGTTTTAGAAAATTTTCAAATTGTTACCCTTTAATTGTCACCCCAAGTACCCTCCAGCCCTAAGCAGTCTCTGCTCTCTCTATAGATATGCCTCTTCTGAATATTTACATATAAATGGAATCATAATATATGGTCTTTTGTGGTTGTCTTCTTTCATTTAGCATAATGTTTTCAAGGGTCTTCCATGTTGTACCATGTATCAGTACTTCATTTTTATAGCTGAATTGTATGGATCTACTGCATTTTGTTTATCATTCAGCCATTAATGAACTTTTAGGTTGTTTCCAGTTTGGGGCTCTTATGAATAGTGTTGTTATAAACATTCATATACAAGTTCCTGTGTGGGCATGTGTTTTCATTTCTCTTGGGTATATACCTAGGAGTGGAATGGTTAGATCATATGGTGACTGTATATTTGAGGAACTGCCAGACTATTTGTGAAAATGTCTATACCATTTTATATTCCCATCAGCAATGTAAGAGGGTTCCAGTTTCTCCATGCCAACACCTGTTATTGTCTGACATTTTGGTTCTAGCTGTCCTAGTAGGTGTGAAGTGGCACCTCACTGTGTTTTTTGTTTGCATTTCTCTGATGACTAGTGATATTGAACATCTTTTCATGTGCTTTTGGCCTTTTGTATATTTTCCTTAGAGAAGTGTCTATTTGGTGCTCAGTTAAAAATTTTAAAGGAGTTTATTATTAATCATATCAAAAGCTGGTATGTGAGTACTTAAAGAACATGGTTATCATTAGGGATCTATATGGATTCACTAATAAGTAACTCAGAACTTAACTTTTATTTTTATTAATTTGATTTCTAAGTCAAAGAAATACAACTGGGCTAGTTTGAGTTGAGCAAGGCTGTTTAGAGAGTTTCATTAATTACCCGCATTTAAGATGGAGCAGTGTAGGCTGGATAAACTGTGACACCCCATGAGGGTTGATGCACATCTTCCTGGAGGGAAATCTTTACTATTCTTTGGCTTAAGCATTTTTACAGTGTCCTGAGTGAATGGAGACTTGGGATGACCTAAATCTGAGTAAAAACCAGTAACAGAAGTTTAAAGAAGCAGGATTCAAAATGGTTTTAAATATGTTAAAATCAGAGTCGAGTCATGCTTCAGGTTCAGGAGGGGAAGGGGGACCTTGCTTGAAGGAGATTGATGCACAGAAGGTTTTAGTTAACCTCAAGGTTGCTGTGTGGTAACAGTGTTGTGGCTCCTGATGGTAGAAGTTAGTGTTGGTGGTGTTTGTAGGACTCCCATTTTACTAGTCATGGAAGGTAGCATTTCTACAGGGCTATGTTGGTCTTAACTGAAGAGTTAGAAAAAACAGATTTTGGTTCCAGCTTCTCTCATTATTGACTATCTTTGAGCAAGTGTATAAACCTCAGTACCAAGTTTTTCATCTCTAAGGTGATGGTAATTAACTGTTCTTGTCTATTTCTTAGAGCTGTAAAAATCAGGTAATAAGTGTGGGAATGCTGAGAAAATGTAGGGCATTGTGTGAGCCTGATGTGTTATTAATTCTGGATACCATATTTTAAGTTGATCACTGATAAACTGGACCATTTCCAAGCAGTGGACTAGGGATGGTAAGTCAGGAATTTGGAAATGTGAAGACTAATTGATATGGTTTGCAATGTTCAGCTTGAAGATAGAGTGCGGCTTCCCCTGTTTGAAGGACACGAGAGACTTTTAAGTATTGTTCCAGAAAGGAATTAGTTTTCACCTTCTGGATGAACTCTGTTAGTTTAGGCACACCTGTGAAATGCATGTATTGGGCATGAAGTTGGCCTAGATCTCATAATGGGCAATGTTTACTGAGTGTTTTGTATGTTCTAGGCACTGTTCTAAAGGTTTCATATGCATAAACTTTTAATCCTCAAAACAATCTTATGAGAGGGAGGAAACCATCTCCATTTTATATTGCAAAAAAAGAGGCACAGAGGGAAAGTAACTTGCCCAAGGTTACAGGGCTAATAACTTGCAGAATTAAAATTGAGACCAAGGCAGTCTGGGTCCAGGAGTCCATGCATTTATATCTACTTTATTACCAGTCAACTCTAGAAGTCTGTAAGAGAAAAAGCATTTTATTCTATTTGTTTTTCCTAACTTGTCATATGTATGTGTAATGTTAAGGATGGAGAAATGAATTAGGAAATCTTTTATTTAAATTGATAGAAAGGTACTGGTTTTTAAAACTATTTCTTCTTTCCTCAAATTACTGGAAAATTTTTTGATGAAATATTTTGATGTATGGAAAAGCTATATTATTTCTTAAGGTTTACTTTGGAATTAATAAATGATATATGAAGTGAAAGGTAGCTAGTTTTCAAGGAAGCTTAATGCGTTTACCTTTTGCTTTAAAGATGATCTCAAGCTTCTTGGATCAGCAAGCCATCTTGTTTGTGGACACTGCAGATCGCCTGGCCTCATTAGCTAGAGATGCTCTGGTCCATGCACGCCTGCCTAGTTTTGCCATCCCATATGCTATTGATGTACTGACTACTGGGTCTTATCCGCGGCTGCCAACCTGCATCAGGGTAAGTGTGTTCCCACCCCCACACCCCCAAAATGAAGGCTTTGGCATTAGATTCTAGAATATTAATAAGTAGCCCAGTCCAAAAAAAAAAAACCTGTTCTGTGTTTTAAAATAAATATTTCATGTAGTTTATTTTTTCTCTCTAATTAAAATTTGGGGGAGGGCAGATGTTGAAATAAATTGGAGCCAGAACACGAGCAGCTATCAGAATGAGTTATGTGTTCATTTAGGTGAGGGTGAACAGAATTGCAAAGGTAACATCTATTTCAGATGTGAAAATACGGCACACTAGTTGCTTATTGGAAGTGTATTTTATAAAATTTGTTGTAGTTGTTTATTCACTTGGTGCTATTGTATTTTATACTTCTAAGAAGTGGTAGAAATCATTTGGTGACAATAAGTTGGTTTCATAAATAGAGCATGAAGAAGATTGTATTGCATTATTATCTTAGCTGGGCAACTGGTGGAATCATTGACATTCTAATACATGATAGTAATGGACACTATTATTGGATGTAGACTGCAGAAATGAGTGTTGAGATTCTCTCGGGTAAAGGAAGAAAATACGATGTTAGGGCAGGCACAGGTAAAAATTATGTCTCTTTGTACAGTGTTTGTAAATCACTTGAACATTTTTCTAGGATAAAATTATTCCTCCAGACCCAATTACCAAAATTGAGAAACAAGCTACACTTCACCAGCTGAACCAGATTCTTAGACATCGGCTTGTAACCACGGATCTTCCTCCTCAGTTAGCAAATCTTACAGTTGGTATGTGCTTGGAATATATTTTTAAAGAATTGACTTGTTAGAATATTTTTAAAATCAGCTTTTGGGAGTTTTATCTTTTAAAATATCATTATGAAGTCTTTACCTACAATTTTGGTGGTATTTGAAACCGTAATTTGTGCCGTATCATTTCACTGTATCTGGACATACAGTGCTGGTATTTGAAGCTAAGGAGAGGGCAAGATCACCTCGGGCTGGAGGAGAGCCTGGGTCCTAGAGTTGAGCCTCAATATTGTTCCTTGATGTTTAGAAGAGTTGCCCTTGATTTCTTGATGACCTGGAACATGGCTACTGTTAATGCAGGAAATACTGAATTGTTTGAATACTTATGAAAGAATCTTCAATCTATTTAAAATTTCTTGTGAGCAAGACTGAAAAGTTCTAGGTTAGCAGGAGGAGGCTGCTTATTTTCTAGCAAAGTAGACGACTTCTTCTTCTTCTAAAAGCAAATGGTCGAGTGAAGTTTCGAGTTGAAGGAGAATTTGAAGCCACCTTGACTGTGATGGGTGATGACCCTGATGTTCCATGGCGTCTTCTCAAGCTAGAAATTCTAGTTGAGGATAAGGAAACAGGAGGTAAATCATAAATACTGATTTAAATCATAAGTATTGATTTAAATGTTGGATGTTTTTATGTTATCGATACATTCTTGCAGAATAATACATGTGCTTAGCAATTTAGCCTGTAATTTGAAACAGATTTTATGATAATCATAACTCCCTACTAACCACAAAGGTTTCAGTGTTTCTATAATATAATCAGTAGTTTTCATAGATAATTTCAGTATTTTTTTAACTTATTGTTAGTGAGTATAGTCTTCCTTAGTTGGTCTGTGACACAGTCTGGACACTTTTCTGAGTAACCACCTTCTTTTTTCCTGCCAATGGAAGATGGGCGAGCCTTGGTTCATAGTATGCAGATCAACTTTATCCATCAACTGGTACAGTCTAGGCTCTTTGCTGATGAGAAACCTCTTCAGGACATGTACAGCTGCCTGCGTATCCTTCTGAAATTTGAGCCCTGTATTTGTGAAGAATTTGTGTTCCTCCACCCCCAACACACTTCCCTGGTCGCTCAGTGGTAAAGAACTCACCTGCCAGTGTGGGAAATGTGGGTTCGATCCCTGGGTCAGGAAGATCCCCTGGAGGAGGAAATGGCAACCCACTCCAGTATTCTTGCCTGGGAAATCCAATGGACAGAGGAGACTGGTGTGCTGCAGTCCATGGGGTCGCAAAAGAGTTGGACATGACTAAGTGACTAAACAACAACACACCCCAGCACACACATGTTTCCATTTCCCTCTAGTGCTGAACTGGAGCAGCTTCAACTCTCCCTTACCCTTTCAGGGTGAAAATGGGGCTTGGGAACTGGCCAGTGTAAAGAATAATGGTGTATATATATATATATATATATATATATTTTTAAATCGAGCTTTTCATTTTACTGTTGACTTTGCAGGTAGAAATTTTAAATAATGAGATAGAAATAGTACTCTTTGGAGAGAAAAAATAGTACTATTTGGTCTACCCATATTCTCTAAACTATGATGAATTAAGGGGTAACCTGGACCTTTTGTTTATGTTGGTTCAAAATTAAATGTAAAACCTTTTTCTAAAATTGTGTCACAAATTGCACCTCCTTTTATATGCATCACTGGAGAAATATAATGGTCAACATTTGGGGAATAGAGCATTTGTTAATATGAAGTTTGCGTATACTTCTTTGGCTGTTGTAGTAAGTAATATATTAGATTTGCTTAACGAGATCCATCAGATTCTTTCTGCTTATCACTTCAGTTAGAAGTGCTACATTCTCAAACTCTAATGTTAATCCGAGAGCGGTGGGGAGACCTTGTACAGGTGGAAAGGTATCATGCAGGAAAGTGCCTCTCCCTCTCAGTTTGGAAGTAAGTAAAGTTGATGCTGGTGGGGTCATGCAGTGACTGTAAATACTCTTTGTTTCTCGTTTTCTCTCATGCACCTGATTTACTGTGTATATATCTAGTGACCTGAATTTGTATGGTAAGGTCCCATGGTATCATAAACCACATAGGACATCCATAATTAGCACCTTTCTTAGAACATGTCACGTTTTAAATATGTAGATATTTGTCTGTACTAAAACTTACTATTCTTAAAAGATTAGATTACTCTGGCTTCAAACCAGATTGCTAAAATACCAGTAGGTTAAATTACTGGGTATCATTTTTTAAAAACCCTTGCCTGTCACAGTGTTATATTTTGAATTGTACTTTTTACAAACTTTTGGGTAAAATTTTTGGGGAAAGTCAGTTATCAGACTTATAATCCTCTATTCTCCATTTGAACTTTGCTTGATTTTCATTTTCTGTGAAGGAATCAGAGGTGAATAGGCACCACTTAGAGACAGTTTGTTTTGTTTGGGGATTTTTTTATGTGTATATGTGTTTTTAATTCTATGTGTATTTTTTTAATGTAGTAGATCATATTGTGTTGGATTACAGAATAGCTGTCTTCCCAATATTAATATTCCCTCAACAAAAAGTGAGGGCCTGCCATGTTCTAGACTTTGGATAAGGTGCACAGAAGGCTCTTTTATTCCAGAAGTTAACAGATTGTTAGAAAAAATTCTTAATATTAATTCTTAATATTCTTTTTTCTCTTTAGTCAACAGGTTCTTGGGAGAAAAACAGGGACAGCATCTGTTCACAAAGTTACAATTAAAATTGATGAGAATGATGCCTCCAAACCTTTACAGATTTTTCATGATCCTCCTTTGCCAGCTTCTGATTCCAAATTAGTAGAAAGAGCCATGAAGGTAAAAGAACTCAATATTATTATTTTAATATTGGTTTGATTAAATGAATATAATGTAATTTATCATTTCTACTTAAGCTTTTAGCACAAAATCTTTAAAATACCTAATGGTTCCTAAAACCCTTTATGAAACTTATTTTAATGAATGTTATGCTGGTAGGTTTGTTGTGGTTGTTTTAACATTTAATATGGTAAGGTATACTTTTTAAGATATTCTTTCAAATTTTGTAATTTAGATCAGATCACCATTTTAATTTTTGTTAAGATCTGCCATTTAATCACTATAACTATGATTAACAGTGTCTTGATCTATACTTGCCAGATGTTAACTGTAGCCTTTAAGCTATCAAAGGCTACAGTTAACTTAAACTTACCATTATTTAAGTTTGCTTTCTTTTATTGGTTAACACTTCATCAGTGTGATTCTAAAAGGAAATATCTTGAAGCATACTAATCTACTCTCAGACTTTTAAAGTAAAAATGTGTGAACTGTACATACGATTCTGTTCTTGTTTATGCAGATTGATCATTTATCAATAGAAAAACTCCTGATTGACAGTGTCCATGCACGAGCTCATCAGAAGCTTCAGGAACTGAAGGCCATTCTTAGAGGTGTCAATGCTAATGAAAACTGTAGGTTCTTTTAAATTGATATTTCTGGGGCTTTCCAGGTGGCGCTAGAGGTAAAGAACCCAGCTGCCAATGCAGGAGGCATAAAGAGATGTGGGTTCAATCCCTGGGTAGGAAAGATCCCCTGGAGGGAGGGCATGGCAGCCCACTCCAGTATTCTTACCTGGAGAATTCCATGGACAGAGGAGTTTGAAGGGAAGCAACTTAGCATGCATGTCTTTCTTTTGTTTAAATTAGTATCTGCTTTTATTTTATGAAGAGTCTTTTTTAAAAAGACTTTTTTCTCCTGATCTACTGATTTTGTTGTAAAATCTGGGCATTTCTGCCTTTTAATTTATGATCTACCAAGCTAGTCCTAATTTTCTCCTTACTTTCTCCTTTTTCGTTTAGCTTGACCTTATTATTGAAATGTATGCATATTGACTCTCCTTAAAACTTCCCTATTGAAATAGAAGCTAACTTAACATTTTAATGAGTCTCATTCTTCTAATTTTTCTTCTAAAAGGTTAATAAGGCAGCTTTGCAAATATTTATAATGTGTTTATAAAATATGCCTCTTTGAAAAGAAGCTGAATTTATCCCATGTCTTTAAAATAATCTTTTTTGAGTTGTTAATATATCAACAGGGTTCAAAATAAGAAATACAGACGTACACACAGTGATTTTCTTCTAATTACCTAGTATATTCAGAGCATTAGGAGACAAGAACGGTCAGGCATTTAGAAAGTAAGTGCTTTCATTATAGGAATACAGTTTCCAGTATCATGATGAGAACGTTTACTATCCCAACCCCAATTATTTTTGACTGATACTACCTTGTGCCCACAGTGTTTTCACAATCTTAATTTTTCTAATTTTAATTTCAAATTTTTCAAAATAGTATCATTGAGATTGTAGAAAATTGGAGTTTGTGATATTTTGATAGGCTCTGGTTTAGTTTAGTATCATCTATAAACAAGCCTTAGTAAGTTAAAAAAACTCAGTATGATTACCTGGGGGATATTTAAATTACTTTGAAAAATGGACTCTGAAAATGTGTTTACCTGGGAATAATTTTGTGTGTTTTTCAAGGAAGTTGTGAAGATTTTTCTTGAGTAGCACTTTGTAGTGATATCACTGCTTGAGTAGTCAGAAGATGTTGGCATAGCTGCTCATGTGCTCTTGAACAAGTCACTTAAATTCTTTGGGCCTCATTCTCCTCATCTGTATTTGAGGATGTTACTCCAGACTCTTTCTGGATCTCTAATTCTAGTAGGAGTGTACTATAGCAGTAGTTTTCAAGCCCTGTGAGTCTGTCGAGTCCTCAGTGTAAGAGAAGGGTGCTTTGGAGACTAAGTTTTGAAGGAGAGGGAGGATCTTGCATGTGGGGTTGGGCCCCTCAGCCCTACTTGAATCATAGCAGTTCTGGAAATGAGGAAGAGGTCTGCTGACTCACCATTTTAGGATATATGCTTTAAGTTTTTTTTTTTTTTAATTCACGTTCATGTGTTTACACACAGTATAGCCTCACTTGATCGCTTTTGTGATGGGAAAGCATGCTTTAGTCAGATCCTTTGCTGGGACGAGGGGCCATAGTCTGTTCTGGGAATCCCTTAGTGCAGTCACCCTTCATTAGCTGTCTTCTCTTCAACTCCTCACTAGGATAAGCCAAGGAAATTAGTCGCTCAGAGAATGGAGCATTTCAAGAAAAGGCTAAGGGAGAGCACAGACTGCAGATTTTGGACAGCCCAAGGGGTAGTGTGTGGTAACTTGAGGGTGGGAGATAGGGGTGAGGTAGTCTTAGGGGAGAGTAGGCAAGACTCTTGGAGAAAAATTTTTAAAAGGCAATGTAAGGCACTAAAGGTAACTTCTCCTGTGGCCCCTTCTCAGCATCACCTGACTCGAGGAAGCCAGGGAGCTCTCCCTCGAGTTGTCCAATGTTAGTGCCAGATTCAGAGTCTCGAGATCAGTTTCAGAAGCTGTGAACCACACACAGCAATTCCTAATGGGGCTTAATTGCTTCTCTTAGTCTTCCCACTTTATATTACTGTCTATTGGTCCATTCCTCTTGTCCTCACTAAACAGGGAATAATGAAAGAGGAGATGTGTGTATAATCCTGCTGCAGGAAAAAGTAGTGTGCAGCCTGTTCATCTTGCACAGCCTTTAATTGTCTCTTTATGAGTTTCTCCGTTAAAACCTGTTGCCTTTAAATGCTTGGGGCCTTACATATTTTATCAATATTTTCTGTAAAGAAAAATATGGACGCTGGCAACCATAAAATATGTTCAGAGATATATATGAACATATTTTCTATTAATATCTTTTTGGACTGTGTTCTCTGTATTCTCTGATTCTCTTGTTTCAAAAATATTTAATTTTATTAATTAGGTTGAAATTATAATTGTTATCCCAATTGTCAGAGAGTTAGTTTTACTCCATTACTACACTTTAAAAATAGTTTTACTTTAAAGAATACCTTCCTATCCTATTAGGATTTAAGACATACAGATGTGTTTTAAAAATCAGCAAGTCTGCTTCAAGTCTGTAAGCACTTTAAAAATTTTTCACACTAGTCTGAATATAGAATATTGTAAAAGAAATTCCTGTTTGTGCCTTTTTGTCCTGTATTTTTGTTTGTTTGTTTTAGGTGAGAGTTAAGCTGGACCTGCATGTTAAAGATTTGTATGGAAATACATTAAATATACTTGGAAGCAGTTTTCATCTGACTAAATATGTTTCCTGCGATCTTTTATGTGTTAGTAATTTGTATAGACAGTACCAATCGCCACACCTCCCATTTTACTTGTTGCAGATCATACAGTGGGAGGTTTTGGGTTTTTTCTTTGGTTCAGAAAGGAATACAGATAATGTACATTATTGAGCACTTTGCTTTTCAAAGCACCCTTACCAGCTTGTCATCGCTTCTTCCTGAGAACCCATGGTGTGCACAGGAAGATGTCTTTGCCCTTCTTTAATGAAGTACAATGGAGAAGTCGCCCCTGGTGAAAGGCTGAGCCTACATTACCACTCTCCTCTCTGCCTGCCTGCCTTCTGCACTCTAGTTTTAGAGGAATGTGGTAACCAGGAGAGCATATTCCTTTTGCAAGTCTGATTAGCACACGGTGGGTGTGCTTTCAGTACTTTGCTTCCCTACTGGATTTTGTTATGCTAACTTGTGAGATTAAGGAGAAAGTTAATTGGGCCTGGTGGAAATACCTTGAAACTCTAGAATGAGTATTGGGAATTTGTGTTTAGTAGTTTGCCTCTGTTCTTATTTTATCTGTGACTTGAAAATGAGGTACATAAGTAACTTGAAAAAACTTTGTCCTGTATAATAAATAATGCTGAATAGCTTTCAAATGTTTTTTAAATATATGGGCCCTAATTGCCAGAAAAATCTCTCTTTATGAAAAATGGCATTAAAAATACTTAGGTTGTGAATGAAATTTACTTTATTTACCAAACAACTTTTTTCCCCCACTATATCAAAAATGGACTTCCCTGGTGGCTCAGATGGTAAAGAATCTGCCTGCAATGCAGGAGACCTGGGTTCAATCCCTGGGTTAGGAAGATTCCCTGGAGGAGGGCATGGCAACCTACTCCAGTATTCTTGCCTGGAGAATCCCCTGGAGAATGGACAGAAGCACCTGGTGGGTTACAGTCCATGGGGTTGCAAAGACACGACTGAGCAATCCAGCTCATATATCAAAAAGAAAATCCTTAAAATTAGCTTATTAGTAATTACTGATTGAAAGCAAAGCTGAAACACATCTCATTGATAAGGTTAAATTTTCATTAGCTATTTTAACCTTTTTAAAGGAATCTTGGAGGGTTTTTTTTGGCTGTAATATTTGGGATGGGTATGTTTGTTTCAGGTCACCTTGTAGGTTACATTCTTCGAATTATTAATTGACATAATAGTACTAATCTAGTTTAGCAAAGTTATGTCTTTCCTCTAACATTCAGATCATTCAGTAGTTCATTCATTTCTACTTGCTGAGAAATACATATATATTTTTTGGGGGGAGGGAATAATCAGATAGAAATATAATTAATTTTTAACTGTTCAGCTTCCATAGAGACTGCACTTCCAGCTCTTGTTGTTCCCATCTTGGAGCCCTGTGGTAATTCAGAGTGTCTACACATTTTTGTCGATTTGCATTCTGGAATGTTCCAGTTGATGCTTTATGGACTTGGTAAGTTACTAAATGATAGACTCAGTATAAAGGAAAATATTTTTAACAAAAGCAGAATAAAAATTTTTGCCATTAGGTAGTGGGAAGGGTGGTATAAACAGTATATAGAAAGTAGATATGGAAGGAATAACTGGCTGATGTCTGTTCCTTGGGGCCCATTTTAACTCTCTTGTACCAGAAGTTAAAACTTCCCAATATGAAGTCCATTCATGTTGTTTCTCTTATGTAAAAGTAACAGTGTTGATGGCTCATCTTTTCTTAGATTAACTGTTTTACCACTAATAGTTAGGTGTCATGGAGAAGACTACAATCTAATGCCATTGGTAACTGCAGAACAAATTTATGACAGTATAAACATCTCAAGATGACTTGAATACAGAATCCTGGAGGAAAGGATTTTTTTTCTGGCTTAAACGCAGTAGAAATTGAAGTTTGATTTCTATCATGTTCTGTTACCAAGTTGGTGTTCTGAAATGATGAAATACTAGAAATAGTGTTTTTGTGTTGCTAATGATACAGTATTCTTGAATATGTTAGCACATTTCCCATTAGAAATGAATTTTAAGCCAGATTTATGAAAATAGAAATCCTTTCTGGTTATATTATATGGCTATAAAGATAGATTTTTCTATGAACTGCTCATGGAAAAAACTGGCCTCACTGCTTTGAATTACATCACATTTATGATGGCTAAATGATAGGTGACACATTAGGAAATTGTTCTTCAAAACGTCAATGGTTTTCTTGATAATTAAAATAGTACATACTCATATAAGTAGAAAAACTAAATGTGTAAAAATGAGAGAAGCAGTAAACAGTTGCCTGTTGGTAATCATTGTTTTTAAGGGATGTGTGCTTGTCTTAGCTCAGGCTGCCATAACAGAGAACCACAGAATGGGTGACTTAAACAACAGAAATTTATTTTCTCACAGTTTTGGAGATTGGAAGTATGAGATAAGGTTGCCAGCATGGTCAAGTTATGGTAAGAGCTCTCTTCCTGGCTTATAGTTGTCAGCCTTCTTGCTGTGTCCTCACATGGCAGGAAGAGAGAGACAGAGAGAGAGAGACAGAGAGAGAGACAGAGAGAGAGAGAGAGCAAACTCTCTGGTGTCTCTTTATAAGGGCACTAACCTTATATGATGGCCCCACCCTCATGACCTTATCCAAACCTAATTATCTCCCAAAGGCTCCACCTCTAAACACTATCACATTAGGAGCTAGGGCTTCAACATATGAATTTGGGAGGATGCAATTCAGTCTATGGGCTTCCCAGGTGGCTTAGTGGTAAAGAATCCACCTCCCAATGTAGGAGATGCAGATTCGATCCCTGAATCTGGAAGATCCCCTGGAGAAGGAAATGGCAACCAACTCCAGTATTCTTGCCTGGAAAATCCCATGGACAGAAGAGCCTGGCAGGCTCCAGTCCATGGGGTCACAGAGTCAGACACGACTGACTGAGCACGCACACAATTCAGCCCATAGCAGTGCTCTTCTAATTTTTTCTATACTTTTTTTTTAGTTGAAATCATTCTATATTTTGCTTTTTGTTCAACATTCTTTTTCTTAATATATGTATTTTATTGAAGTATAGTTGACTTAGTGTTTCAGGTGCACAGCAAGGTGATTTAGTTATACACACATGTATTATTTTTGAAATTATTTTCCATTATAGGTTATTATGAGATATTGACTGTAGTTCCCTGTGCTATACAGTAAACTTTTGTTGCTTGTTGCATATCTATTTTTTTAAATTAGAAATCTAGCATTCTATTCAACATTCTATTATTAGCATTTTCTCATGTCATTAAAAATTCTAAGTGACATTTAGCAAGCTAATCTTTAGCCAACAGCTCTTGCTTATTTAGCAAGCTAATCTTCAACCAACAGCTCTTGCTTATGCCAGAGATCATTTGTGTTTAATAAATAAACATTTTAATGAAGTTTTATAGTTTCTGTAATTTTTAAGGTTCTAAGTCTAGTAATACTATGAGTTTTAAATACATACACATTTATAATATTAACTAACTAGACTAAGAGTTTGGGTAATTAAAATATGGGCAAAAAATTTAATGTATTTGTTACTCATTCTTCCTGCTAATGTACACTTGCTATTAATTATCTTAACTATAACTCTCCCTAAATATTAAAGAAGGAAAACAAATTAGATTAATTTATGCCTCATGATGCATTATTGTTTAGCTTTTCTCTAACTCAAAATAACACTACTTTCTGCCTGAAACAGTAACTTTCATTTAAATTTTGGGCTACCTGGATATCTTGTGTCTCGTGTAAGCTGTTAATTAATGAAGTGCTTTATGCTATAGACCAAGCCACACTGGATGACATGGAGAAGTCTGTGAATGATGATATGAAACGGATCATTCCTTGGATTCAACAACTTAAGTAAGGCTGTTTATTTAGCTCAAAACTTAAAATGGAAACTTATTTTGACAAGATATATTTTCTTCCCCATCATTACTCTTGATCAGCCACGATCCTTAATATTTATGACGTGAAACTTGAGACCCTTTTGGTACTTAGAATCTAAATTTTCTTGAATTAGGTCTGAGCTGGCAGTGCTTCATATCAAATTCCTCTCGAAAGCAAATATAGGTATGAATGGCATGACACTGAAGTTTGATTCCTTATCATATTATCTCCTGTATAAGCACTCTACAAATAACTTACACAATGAATTTTATTGTATCTAGTGTTCTGTGCAGTAGATTCTTCTTAGGATAATCTTCATGGTATGAATTGACCAGCTGATACTTTCAGAGGAGTTGTCTGCTTCAGTCAGTTTGTCTCAGAATCTTTTGAATGCTTCACACTGTTAAACTAAGTAAAATTGAAAGTGAAGCTAGAGACAATTGTTTGAGGTTTCATTACCACCCTGGTACACAAAGGTATCATTATGGCAACTCTAACAGACTCTTTAAATCAATAAGACAGAATTTCAAGGAATAAAAATAAATATCAGAGATTAAAACCAAACTGGCAAATGGTGTGGTGGGGGTGGGGCAGACTGTTCAATGGGATTTTAATACTTAAATCTTAATAATTCACATCTTGCATAACTTGAGGTTGTTGGGCATTTCCAGCTAGTAGAAATATAGCCTAAAACCAAGAAGTCAAGTCCCCAAAGCTTTAAACTATCAAATATGTGTCTGTACTTAAACTCACATTATTCATAGAAAAGGTCCCCTGGTTGTCACTTATAATGCTTCTCAGATGATCTTTGATCAGTTTATCACTAATCTATCATGGGACATTAATTTTTTGAAATAACTTTATTGAAATATAATTTGCATAGCATAAACTTCAGTTGTTTTAGGTGTACCATTCAATGTCTTGTCATAAATTTACTGAGTTTTGTAACAACCATAACCACAATCCAGTTTTAGAACACTTAAAACATTTCTGTTGCTTCAAAAAGATGCTCATTTACAGTTAATTCCCAGCCTTACCCCAGGCAACTATGAATCTGCTTTTCTGTTTTTGTAGATTTTCCCTTTCTGAACATTTCATAAAAATGGAATCATAAAGTATGTGGTCTTCTGTGACTGGCTTCTTTCATTTAGCATAGTATTTCCAGATTCAACCATGTTGAAGCATGTACCAATTCTTCATTCTTTTTTATGGTTAACATTCCATGGTCTGGCTAGGCTACCTTTTATTTATCCATTCATCGTCTGATGGACATTTGAATTGTTTCCAGTTTTTGATTCTTATGAATAATGCAGCTGTGAGTATTCATGTGCAAATATATGTGTGCGCTTTGCATTCCACTAGGAGTGGAATTATTTAAGAAGCTACCATACTAGTTTCCAAAGTAACTGTACCATTTTACAGTCACATCAAACAGTGTGAGGGTTTCCATTTCTCTACATCCTTGTCAGCCTTTGTTACTGTCTTTGACCATAGCCACCCTAGTGAGTGTGATGAGGTATCTGACTGTGGTTTTAATTTACATTTTCTAGAGACGATTAGTATTGGGCATCTGTTCATGTGATTATTTTTTTTAATAATATTCACTGAAAACAAATTCTAGGAAAAAAGAAATGAAAAAACATGTTCAAAATATAAACCCCAATTTTTTATTAGAGTCAAAAGTCATAAAATTGCATTTCAGTAAATAAGATCAGAACAAAAAATAATAAATTCAAAATCTATACATTGTTCATTGAAAGTATACATATATAGACAAGTTACTCATCACTTACTTTTTGTTCCACAAAGTCATAACAAAAAAGTTATGTGAAATACAATTCCATATGTGCTCTGAAAGAATATCTTGTATTTATTATTTATATGTTTATAATTTATATATGTATTATATTTGTAATATAGTTAGACGTTTTAATGTGGCAAAAGAGCTTGTTTCTGGTTTGTTGTAACTAAGTTGGATTGGTGATGATAATTATAGGAGATAACGTTTATCTTAAATGTTTGTGTTTTTTAAAAAATAACGTACATGGTAGAGATACCAGTCTCACAGAGTATGTTGCTAAGACTGGAAGTAGAGATTTGAAAGCAATTTTGGCAAGTTCAGGGTATTTGTTTTTAACTGTCTTCCAAAATGAAGTAAGTTTTGGTGTATTTTAAAAATTAATCATCATTTCTTTATGAATAGCCAGTTCTAGCAATTGACCTTGTGAAGCTATAGTTTCCCAATTTTATACATTTTTGGGGTAATAGTTTTCAAACTGCTCTTAAAATGTTATACATTAACTATGGTTTTACTGCACATAGCTAGCACACATTTTGTATCATGCTGCTCATCACACAAATGCAACAGCACCCAAACTGGTCTGTACCCTGTTATGTAAGAAGACAAGCTGACTGATCATGAGCTCGGATGTTGTGGCATTGTTATATTGCTATGAAAAGCTTCTCAATGTGTATTCTTACTTTTTTAGTTGTCTCATGGTGGATCAGTGAATTTGTGTACCTATCATTTTACCTTTTTCACATGTTAATATGATATTGGTCTCTAGGATAGATAACTAGATAAAAGGAATGAGAGGGGTACTACAGTAAAAGCAACAAAGTGAGATCTGGTGGCTTAACTGAGAGAGGAAGGTAATGAACACTTACTGGCACCTGCTAGACATACTCATCACTTTTATATGAGCAGGATAAAAACTGGAACTGGAGGTCTCCAGTGATAACCAGGAAAATGAGATACTTTTATATTTATTTATTGCTCTATTTTGGTTTATAAACACTTAAGGCATTTTATAAAAGATGTTGAGATTAGTTTGTGCTGTCTTATAAACCACATATCTTTCATCTCTTATAATAAACTGATACTTTCTCAGCCTTAATACTAGTGGATTCTACCTTATAACTAATTAAGGTCATTCACACTGCAGTTTAAACTCTTTAAAATTAACAGTCCAGTACAAAACTAGAGAAATGATTCATTGTTATGGTCATATGTCCTTTTAGTAGTTCAGTTAAGTTTCATATATTAATTGGTTTCTTAGTGGATTTTAATAATCTATTTGTAAAACAGCACACAGTTAATCAGAAGTCTATGATTTTGTGATGTGGATGATCTCTTTTAAACTAAGGTTTTGGCTTGGACAACAGCGTTGCAAACAATCTATAAAACACCTGCCTACAATAACCAGTGAAACATTGCAACTGTCCAATTATTCAACTCATCCCATAGGAAACCTTTCTAAGAATAAGCTGTTTGTCAGACTTACCCGTCTTCCACAATACTACATTGTAAGTATGCCAAATGGTGATTTTGGTGATTGAGTTCAATAATTCTATTTGTATCTTGAATCATTTATTGTTTAGTTTAATTTGCAAATGTATTTTTTATTGGGTATTTGAATTTTGTATAATGATTCTCAAGCCAAGAGAAGGGAGAGTTGGTAGGGATGGGGCAGAGAGGCAAATCTTATCTGTAGGAAATAAGACAATGATTAGGCAGGTTTGGGGAATATAAGGTGTGCCCTGTCCCCAGTGAGGGCTAGTTTCTGCTTGGAATTAGGCATCTCCTCTATGTAAGACAAAATTTGAAAGCAACTGTTTTGAAGATTTGGAGATGTTTTGGTGTCAGATAAACTTGTTTAGTTTTAATCAAATGTTAACTTGCATAATGCTTCTTTTTAAACATGATGGACTAAATTAGCTTTATTTTCTCATCCTTAATTGAAGGTATATATATCCAATTTGTTGATTGCATGTACACAGTAAAATCCTCATTCCTTTTTCATCCTTTCTAGATTTTTCTAGTAGTTTCTTTCAGATCATTGAACTAGTTAAAATTTGCAAGAACTTGAAGTATGGACTCATGTATTTCAGAAATGTATTTCCTGCATGTAGAAGTTTTTGTGTACACAAAGTAGATACTTTTGGCTAAGATTCTAAGGTGTTTGAAAAACTTAATTCAGTGAGAGTGAATTTTTTTGAAACTTTAAGTTGTGCTTTTAAAAAGATACTATCATCAAAAGGTACCCTGTGTAGCCTGATATATCTTAAGTTAGGGTTACTTATGTTGACGAATAAGTCTGTCATTGATATGAATTCACTGTTTTCTGAATTTTAAAACACCAGCTGTGGAACTGGATTTGGCACGTGACAGGATTTTTGTTTCAGTTCTCCATGTGCTGCCTGATCTACATGTATTTTCTGACTTTATTTAGTATCAACAAAATGCCAGGCTTTCAGTTTGTATTAACTAGTGGTTTATTATAAAGCAATAATTTGTTTCACACGGCTTAGACCAAACTGAATGTATATCACTCTTCATCCTTCTCACTTAGGATGATACATTCATAATAGTGACGAAAACTACCATAGCCTTTAAGAAGAATAGAGGAAAGTCTTACTGCCCTTAAATGTCTTTGCTGTTTTATTTTTGCTGGCTTTATTAAGATTTAATTTACACAGTAAAAATTCAGACTTTTAAGTGTCTGGAGTTTAATAAATGCATAGTTTTGTAACTGCCATCTCAGTAAGACACAGAAGCTATCCGTCACCCCCTAGAATTCCTTCATGCTTCCTCTCTATGATCAGGCTTCCCCCCTGCTCTCTTTAGTGACCACTGACCTGTTTTTTTGTCTCCACATGTTAGCCTTTCTGTCATTTCTTTTACTTGGCATAATGCCTTTGATTTTCATCCGTATTGTTGTATTTATAACAGTTCATTCTTTTTATTGCTGAGTAGTGTTCTATGGTATAGATGTTATCAGTTTGTTTAGCCTCTTGTTGAAGGCCATCTGCGTTGGTTCCAGTTTTGGGCAGTTGTGAATAAAGCTGCTATAAATATTTGCATATAGATTGTTTTGGTGATTTCTTTTGGATAAGTAACTAAAAGTGGGAGTGTTGGGTCACACATTAAGTGTATGTTTGGCTTTATAAGAAACTGCTAAACTTTTCCAAAGTGCCCAGACCATTTTGCATTCCTGCCAGAAATACGTGAGAGTTCTAGTTGCTCTGCATTCTTGCCAGCACTTGTTATTGTGATTTAAGAAAAAAAAGTTAGCTATTCTGATAGATGTGTAGTGGTATCTTATTGTAGTCTTAATTTATGCTGCCTTGATGACTGATGATGTTGAATATCTTTTCATCTGCTGATTTGCCATCCATATATCTTTGGTGAAGTTCCATTTTACTTTTAATTATTCCATTTCCTCGGTGTTGATTCTTAAGTGTCGGCCAAACAATTTCCTGAAGAGACTATGTTGGGAGATGGGGTAGAGAGAGAAGAGAGGCAGGAACAGAGACAGAAAAGTGTGTGTTGGTCAAGAGCCCTGTCCAATGGCATTTATTTCTCTCACTCAAGTATTTAGAGGACTCTTCTTAAATTTTAGGTAGACCTTGAAAATAGTAAGCCTCTATAGTAAGAGCAAGGTCTCTGGATCCAGACTTCTAGGATCAGAGCGTGAGTCTGTCACTTCTCAGCTCTGAGACCTTTGGCAATTTAAGCTTTGTGTGCCTAACTTTATCAGAAAAGTGAAGATTAAAATCCCTACTTCATTGAGTTACTGGGATTAAATGTGTTAACATCTGTCAAGTACTTAGGAGAGTATAGGGCTTCCCTGGTGGCTCAGCTGGTAAAGAATCTGCCAGCAGTGCAGGAGACATGGGTTTGATTCCTGGATTGGAAAGATACCCTGGAGAAGGGAACGGCTACCCACCCCAGTATTCTGGTCTGGAGAATTCCATGAGCTGAATAGTCCATGGGATTGCATAGAGTCGGACACAACTGAGCAATTTTCACTCACTTCACTCACTAGGAGAGTACGTGGCATATGATAAACTCTTTATCGGTATTAACTAAGTTTTGTTCATGTTCTTGTTATCCTCATCCTCATAGTGACTATGTATTTCAGTTGAAAAAACAGGGTTTATTTTTATATCCTTCCAAGTATGACATATAGCTGTCATTTTTCTTTAATCGTTGTTCCTTAGTCTGATCTGTTTTTTAGAAAACAAATTACATATTTAATTGCAGTGCTTTTTTTGAGATCATGACTGATTTGTCCTTGTTTAAAAAGTCATCTGCATTAGATATATAATTCTGAGCCCTACTTGATACAAGGAGGAAAATATTCAACACTTACCAGTTAGTTATGTCTCTGAGTCTCATTTCTGATTTGAACCTTTTTAGGTTGTAGAGATGTTGGAAGTTCCCAATAAACCCACACAGCTGTCGTACAAGTACTACTTCTTGTCTGTGAATGCAGTGGATCGTGAAGACAGCCCTCTCATGGCCCTCTTGCTGCAGCAGTTTAAGGAAAACCTCCAGGAATCAGTTTATCGTATAAAAAATGGGAAACAGCCTATAACTAGTACCAAGCGTAAGGTATGTTCACAAACAGAAATAAGCCCAGGGTTTGTGTCTATTAACTTTGCTGTACTCTCTTAACTATTTTTAAATGGGAAAGAATTAGGTATGATTTTTAAGAGGCTGGCCAACAATAAGGTTTAGGTAACAAATGTCTACACATTCTTGAAAATGTTTCTCCTTTAATGAATAATTAATTGTACACTCTTTCCCACAAGGCAACTTGTTAAGTACATAGTATTTACTACTAAATTTCCAGTGTTTAAGTCAATATTTGCTCAGTAAACATTTGTTGAATGAATTAAGATTTGTTTTGCTTAACTTTGACTTTTGTTATAGTACTCCAAGTGCTTAACTAATTGCATCACATATTTTTTCTTTTTTTAACCCACTTGTGTTCTTGATTTAAATTCTAGTTGTCTGATGATGTATGTCCAGTAGAACCCAAGAAAACCAAACGATCAGGAGAAATGTGTGCCTTCAATAAAGTTCTAGCTCACTTTGTCGCTATGTGTGATACAAATATGCCATTTGTAGGACTTCGGTTGGAGGTAATTTTTTGGAACAGTTTTGGGTACCCAAAGAGTAATGTTTTAAATGCCTTGCTAAAGCTACATGAATTCCGTTAGGAAAACCAGATGGTTGTGATCTTGTTTATTTGGGGAGGGGTGAGGTTGAAATCACAACATCTTATGGTATACATGTATACCATGAGATTATTAAATTATTTATCTCTGATTCCAAATTGTAGGCCTTCTGTTCTTTGTGGAAATGGGGAGTAATTTCTTCCCAGTTTTAAAAAAAAATAAAGACAACTTTTGGGAACCTTACTTGTATACCTTGAAGGAGCATTATTTACCTTTTTTAGGGATGGTTAATAGTTAGAGGGGTTGCTTATTTTTCAGTGGGTGAAGCTGTACATATTGTTTACTAATAAGATCAGGCTCCTTTGTGAGAAGCAGGTCAGAAAGAGTATTAAACTAAATTTTCACTTTTTTCCCATGGAAGAAGCAACAGACTTAGCCTGAGTGTCTTTCAAGAGTACACGATTGTGATATTCAGCATGATCCCCAAGCATGAATGGAAAGGGAGGTAGCAGAACCTGCATTTTTGTATTTCCAAAAAGAGCTTTGGCCGAGGATAGGCAACAATTAAAAAGTAATACATGAAAATCTTAATTATTTCACTCTACTTTAAAGTTTTACTTTTTGTAAGACTCCGCCTTTCTGTAAATTATTGGTGATGAAGGAAAGACCTAGAAATGTCAGTTCAGTTCAGTCGCTCAATTGTGTCTGACTCTTTGCAACCCCATGAATCGCAGTACGCCAGGCCTACCTGTCCACCACCAACTCCCGGAGTCTACCCAAACCCACGTCCATCAAGTCGGCGATGCCATCCAGCCATCTCATCCTCTGTCATCCCGTTCTCCTCCTGCCCCCAATCCTTCCCAGCATCAGGGTCTTTTCCAATCAGTCAACTCTTTGCATGAGGTGGCCAAAGTATTGGAGTTTCAGCTTCAATATCAGTCCTTCCAATGAACACCCAGGACTGATCTCCTTTAGGATGGACTGGTTGGATCTCCTTGCAGTCCAAGGGACTCAAGAGTCTTCTCCAATACCACAGCTCAAAAACATGAATTCTTTGGCCCTCAGTTTTCTTTATAGTCCAACTCTCACATCCATACATGACTACTGGAAAAATCATAGCCTTGACTAGATGGACCTTTGTTGGCAAAGTAATGTCTCTGCTTTTCAATATGCTACCTAGGTTGGTCATATAATTTTCCTTCCAAGGAGTAAGCGTCTTTTAATTTCATGACTGCAGTCACCATCTGCAGTGATTTTGGAGCCCCTCAAAATAAAGTCTGACACTGTTTCCACTGTTTCCCCATCTATTTCTCATGAAGTGATGGGACCAGATGCCATGACCTTAGTTTTCTGAATGTTGAGCTGTAAGGCAACTTTTTCACTCTCCTCTTTCACTTTCATCAAGAGGCTTTTTAGTTCCTCTTCACTTTCTGCCATAAGGGTGGTGGTGTCTGCATATCTGAGGTTATTGATATTTCTCCCGGCATTCTTGATTCCAGCTTGTGCTTCTTCCAGCCCAGCGTTTCTCATGATGTACTCTGTATATAAGTTAAATAAGCAGAGTGACAATATACAGCCTTGACATACTCCTTTTCCTATTTGGAACCAGTCTGTTGTTCCATGTCCAGTTCTAACTGTTGCTTCCTGACCTGCATACAGGTTTCTCAAGAGACAGATCAGATGGTCTGGTATTCCCATCTCTTGAAGAATTTTCCACAGTTTATTGTGATCCATACAGTCAAAGACTTTGGCATAGTCAATAAAGCAGAAGTAGGTGTTTTTCTGGAACTCCCTTGCTTTTTTGATGATCCAGCAGATGTTGGCAATTTGATCTCTGGTTCCTCTGCCTTTTCTAAAACCAGCTTGAACATCTGGAAGTTCATGGTTCACGAACTGCTGAAGCCTGGCTTAGAGAATTTTGAGCATTACTTTAGTGGCGTGTGAGATGAGTGCAATTGTGCAGTAGTTCAAGCATTCTTTAGCATTGCCTTTCTTTGGGATTAGAATGAAAACTGACCTTTTCCAGTCCTGTGGCCACTGCTGAGTTTTCCAAATTTGCTGACATATTGAGTCCAGCACTTTCACAGCATCGTCTTTAAGGATTTGAAATAGCTCAACTGGAATTCCATCACCTCCACTAGCTTTGTTCGTAGTGATGCTTCCTAAGGTCCACTTGATTTCACATTCCAGGATGTCTGGCTCTAGGTGAGTGATCATACCATCGTGATTATCTGGGTCGTGAAGATCTTTTTTGTATAGTTCTGTATATTCTTGTCACCTCTTAATATCTTCTGCTTCTGTTAGGTCCCTACCATTTCTGTCCTTTATTGAGCCCATCTTTGCATGAAATGTTCCCTTGGTAGCTCTAATTTTCTTAGAGATCTCTAGTCTTTCCCATTCTATTGTTTCCCTCTATTTCTTTGCATTGATCACTGAAGAAGGCATTCTTATCTCTCCTTGCTATTCTTTGGAACTCTGCATTCAGATGAGGATATCTTTCCTTTTCTCCTTTGCTTTTTGCTTCTCTTCTTTTCACAGCTATTTGTAAGGCCTCCTCAGACAGCCGTTTTGCTTTTTTGCATTTCTTTTCCATGGAGATGGTCTTGCTCCCTGTCTCCTGTACAATGTCACGAACCTCCGTCCATAGTTCATCAGGCACTCTGTCCATCAGATCTAGTCCCTTAAATCTATTTCTCACTTCCACTGTATAATAGGGAAGTGGATTATTTGTTAGGCTGATGATAATAGTCTTGGGAAGACTTGTTGAAAACACTTTGGTGCTTTAGAGCAGGAATCAGAAGGCTTTTTCTATCAAGGGGCAGATGGTAAATATTTTAGGCCTTGTGGGTCATTTATTGTTGTTGTTGAGTCACTAAGTTGTATCTGACTCTTTGCAACCCCATGGACTGCAGCACGCCAGGTTTCCCTGTCCTTTGCCATCTCCTAGAGTTTGCTCAAACTCATGTCCATTGAGACGGTGATGCCATCCAAGCATCTCATCCTCTGTCGTCCCCTTCTCCTTTTGCCTTCAGTCTTTCCCAGTATCAGGGTCTTTTCCAATGAGTCAGCTCTTTGCATCAGGTGGCCAAAGTATCAGAGCTTTAGCTTCAACATCAGTCCATCTCTTTTTTTAGCTCTTCAGGTCTGCTGTTGTAGTGTGAACCAGCCATCATTGATATTTAAACGAGTGTGGCTGTGTTCCAATAAAATGTTATTTACCAAAACAGGCAGTGGCTAGATTTGGCCCGTGAGCTATGGTATGCCAGTTGCTGCTTTGTAGGGCTTCAGGATCTAAAGGTGGAAAATAGGGTGTGAAATTGTGAGGAGCAGCAGTAGCCCAGAAAATCCAAGCCCAGAAATAGGCGACTGAAGTAGATACTCATGTCCTCGATGTCCCAGCTCCTACACCTGTGTGCTTGATGAGTGTCCTCTTGTCTGGGAACTGTCCAGAGCTCCTACAGTGTCTGTGCTTCTATTTGACTTTGTTGTTGGGCTTTTTCATCATGCTACGTGGATTGATTGGGCTTCCCCGGTGGCTCAGACAATAAAGAATCTGCCTGCGGTGACGGAAACCTGGGTTCAATGCGTGGGTTGGAAAGATCCCCTAGAGGAGGGCATGGCAACCCACTCTAGTATTCTTGCCTGGAGAATCCATGGACAGAGGAGTCTGGCAGGCTACAATCCATGGGGTCACAAAGAGTTGGACATGACTGAGTGAGCACAACACGTGGATGGATTACATGAATCTCATTCAGTTCCTCCCTTGCAATGGAATGAGAGGCTACATGATATCCAGGGGAAATGCCTCAGTCATTGTCTGCTTTCTTCCTCATTACCCACAGGCCAGAAGTTGCAAAATCTTGTGTCTTTGTAGTGCCCACATAGACACCTGTAAGCCTAATGGCCTCTTTTCTCCTTCTCTGTGTTCCTATACCTGTCGCACATGTAGGCCATTCAACATTCTGTAGTACTCTATTGAACTTAATCAAGCTCATAAAAACTTTCTCTTCTCTCATTGAAAACGATGTTAAAGGCAAAAGCAAGCACATTTTTTGCTTAAGGTCATTTACACTGAGATGTGAGTAACTAAAGCTGATCTTAGCAGGAATGTTGATATTTGTGATCGATAGAACAGAGGCAGTGTTTCTGAGCTCCCCCACACTTTGCTGTCTTTTGAATCTGGAGCCCTACTTCATGGTCAGTAGCTGTTTTTCTACACCTCTGCTCTTCCTAGGCCCAAAGAGCAGGGCTCAGTGACATGTTTAAGGCTGCCTTAAATCCCTTCTGGAATAAGGTGGATAGAAATAGTTTGTCAGAGAAGACCTGGGAATATCTGCTTGAAGGCAAGTGTGTGCCTCTGCTAGGTGACTAGAATGACTTCCCAGCATATCCAAAAAACCTATAGTTCCACTGACAGCATCTCTGGGTAAATGCATCAACTGGAAATCTTTTCTTCTTGAGTTTCACAGAGGAAATAGTTGTTAAAAAAATGTATTCCAGAAAGGTTGTAAACTGAAAAATATTGTTTGTGATTAAAAATGAGATGTGGCTATGACTCAGACTTTGTTTTCAAATAGACGTTAATTGCATCACGCAAGGAAACCAGTCTTATTTAGTTCCCCAGGAAATCAGATGAAGGGGGACAATGCTCACGACTCTAGAACAGATGCCATGAGAAGAGAGCCAGTAGTACTTAGAAAAGTAGTTGCCTTTGTAAAATTGGTTGTCTCATGTAACTGTACCTTTCTCTTTCCAGTTGTCCAATCTGGAGATTCCACATCAAGGAGTGCAAATGGAAGGTGATGGCTTCAGCCACGCAATTCGCTTACTGAAGTAAGTCCCTGTCATGTGTCTGATGTGGTGCCACACACTGCAGCCATACTGCCAGTGCTACTCCTTCTGCGAGTCAGCATAAAGCAGAGTTCAGAACCTGCGGATGTCACAGGTTTCTGTATGGAATTACACAGTCTAGGAGAGGATTCTCTTTTACCTGCCAGGTGGAGATCCAGCATCTCTTGGTACTTTAGGATGTCCTTCCTCTGGCTTTCTTTCATTCATTCAGCAGATGTTTACTGAATGTATGTGTCAGGCTTGAGTTCTGATAGAGCCCTTCAGGATGCTGTGGGTTCACATAGCAGGGGGATCTGGGCTAGTCTGGAAATCAGGAAGGGTATCCCCATGGAAGTACCAGTTGTACCTAGACTGAAGGAGAGGTGAAAATTAGCCAGAGAAAAGGGAGCTAGGGTGGGAGTGGGTGCCCCAACCAGAAGGAGTAACTGCTAAAATGAAGGCTTAGAGGGGAGAGAGAGCTTGGCATCCTGGAACTGAAAGAAGTAGAGCATGGCAGGAGTTAGGGGAGGGTCAGATCCTGTAGGGCCTTGGTGTAAATGTCCTTAAGGAATTTAGGCTTTTTTCGAACGGCAGTAAAGAGCCATCAGATGATTTTAAGCAGAAACTGACATCATTAGATAGGTTTTTTTCCCCCCCCAAAGCTAGCCCTGGTAGCTACATGGAGAATAAATAGGAGAGGAACAAGACTGAAGTAGCAAAACCAGTTGCTGAAATGGTTCACACGAGAGTTGTTGGTAGCTTGGACCAGAACAAGTTCCATAAAGACTTAGGGGATGAAGTCTTTATAAGTGATACTGAAAGTGAGAGAGAGAGTAGAAGGTAGCAGAGATGACCCTTAGTTTTATCTTGGGCAGATGATGGACGGTGGTGGTGTTTATTGAGACAAGGGAATGAAGATGTGAGTTTGAAGAGGTTTTGCTAAGTTCGAGGTGTCTAGACATCTCTTTGGGCAGGCAAGGATGTGTCTCAAGCTCAGGTGACAGGTCTGGGCAGGGGAAAGATGAGTCACTACCAAGGTGGAAGTAATTAAGCTGGGATAGTAACTTAGATCACTGGGGAAAAGTACATGGAGGAAGATGTGCAGAGGGCCTGGTTCTAAGTGGGTAGAGGACTAGGGGCCAGTGGATGCTTAGAGGGGTAACTAAGGCAGCGTGTGTGATTTTATGAGTTGACCAGGATGGACTTGGAAAACTCAAATAACATTTTTAAGAGGGCAGCCTTTTTGGTGCAGAAAGCAGTTTCCTTTTTTGTTTTTATATTGCTTCTTGGGTGTTTCTTAATAATATAAACCATAGAAGCAGTTTTTATTTATTGAATTCCTCTGTCTGTCAAGACACGGCTGCTCTGCAGTTTGAGCCAGCAGGAATCAATTTGTAATCAATTTGTTGCTCGCAAATAACTTTGTCCTGTGGAAAATGGGAAGGTCTAGCAGATAGCATGCACTCCACCCACGTGTCTGGTGCTCACTTTAGATAAAGAGTTGAAGAACTAGAAAAGCTGCCCTGCCTGGCTACCGTAATGCCATGTCCACAAAATGCTTTCTAGAGAGTGAGCTGGTTTTACAATAGACATCAAAAGGATATGTAATCCTTTTAGTTTATTTGCCTTTGGTTTTATATTACTTCTACCTAAAATATGGGGTGTTTCTTTTTACTCTTCTTGACAATTGCAGATTAATAGATGATAACATTTGTGTTCTCTTATTTTTTCATGTTCTGCAGCAATCTTAAAATGTCTTGCTCAGCATTTTTACGAAGGAAATTTCAGTCCCCTTTCTTCTTGCACTCAAGAGAATTCATTATAGCCCTTACCTAGAAAGAAAGCACTTCATATTTTTTAATTTTCATTTTACAGTAATTTTTAAGAAAGTCTTTACTATATCCTAGCTATTGTTTTCTTTATTTAAAACTTAGGAAAATATATAGAAACAATTAGAGAGATCTGTTTGTCTGGTACATGATATCCATTATTGAGGGTATTTTCTTCATAGAAGTGAAGAAGGAAAAAAATAATGTATAAATATGACTTTATTAAAATTTAGCCTAGATCTAATTATTAAGTAATTGCTTTAATACAGTTAATCTTCAGAAACTTTTAAACTTTTAGTCCTAGGTATTTTCATATTAAGTGGGAATATGAGTAGATACTTCAAAGCTTTAAAACAGAGCACATTTTTCTCCTCTTTGCTAAAGATACAGTCTGTTCTTATTCAGCTTATCTCCATGAAAATCTATTGAGCAGGTCTCCTTGCTGTATCTCTGAAAATATCATGGAAATAAACACCTTAGGCTGCTCTGGTTCATGGACCTGTTGGCATGTGCAGATTCAAAAGAGCCTTGATCACACCACACAGATGACACGTCTTGAGAGCAGCATGCTTGCAGTGCCTGGTTTTGAGCTCTTAAGCAAACTTTCCACCCTTTTTGCTGTCTTAAGTTGTTTTAGGTCAGTGGTTCTCAACCTCAGAACAGTTTTCCCTGCCAGGGAACATTTAGCAATGTTTGGAAATATTCTTGGTTATCATTGACCAAGAAGAAGGGATGGGAGATGCTACTGGCACCTGGTAGGTAGAGGCCAAGGCTGCACAGGATAGCTGCCCCCCAATAAGAAAGAATTCTCCCGCCCAGACTGTCAGTATTGCTGACATTGAGGAGCCCCGTTTTAGGTGTTATATCTAAGAGGCCTGAACCAAAATTCCATATTTCTTGTTATGTTTGTTGTTTTTTGTCTTAGATTTTGATAATCATTATATCAGGTCTGACAATTAACTCCTTTCTTTCCTATGAGTTAAAGGTTAGTGTGTAATTAAATATTATCTCATTATTTCATCCAGTACTGAAAAAACTGCTAAAATATATTACCTTAAAATGTTTTATGATGAATAAGATAGTTCATAAAGCTGTAAGTGGAGAAGAGATAGATGGGTATTTTAAGACACCAAAGCTAATACATTCCTCTTGTATATGTGATATATATAAGAGACACTATGTATGGTGAATGAGTTGATACATGAATAGCTCCATCACAATGAGTTAGTTACCTCTACAGAGGAGGAGGGGAAATAATGAGGGGGGAGATAACCTGAAATTTTGTTGTGGTGGTTAGTGATTAAAACTTGGTTTTACTGCAAGGAGAAACTAACATATCTGAATACCTGCTGAACCAACCACTGTAAGCACTTTATATATATGTTTCATCATGTTTTAAAATCAGTGATCCAGAATATAATTATGTATGTTCATTTTATACTTGTGAAACAAATTCAGAGAGGGTGAATGTGGTTGAGCCATAATTACGATGCAGGTCCGTGATTCCAAAGCCTTGTCCTTTTCACTAGATCATCCTGGCTTCAAAGTTTGGTCTTATAAATATTTTGTTCTCCTTAACTTTTCTTTGAGGATATTCTAGGTAGATTTCATGGAAAGCCGGTATATTTGATTTTCTGAGAAATTGTGGTCTTTTCTAATAACAAGATTAAGGGCGAAGGCAAACATCACCATTAAAATGAGAGTCCTAATCCATGTTGATAGGAATGAAAGTGGGTTAAATGCTATTAATTGTTGTGAATTGCTAGGAATTGCTTCCTCCTCTTGCAGAAGGTACCTGGTAGTAGGGTTTGAACTGAAGCTCTACTGTGATACCCTGCCTGTCATTGTGTAAATTGTGCTTTTGTCTTTCTGTGGTGTGAAGTACACTTCATATGCTATCTTTCATCACCAGAATTCCTCCCTGTAAGGGTATAAATGAGGAAACCCAAAAGGCTCTGGACCGCTCTCTCCTTGACTGCACTTTCCGATTACAAGGTAGAAATAACCGCACGTGGGTGGCAGAGCTAGTGTTTGCAAATTGCCCACTTAATGGCACTTCTACCAGGGAACAAGGTGAGATGCTTCACACACTTTTGTCTTTGCATATTTCTGTTTCTGTTTTTTGGGTTTTTTTTTTAGTATTAGTTCCTATTAATCTTCTCTCTTAATCCTTTAGGACCATCCCGGCATGTTTATCTGACATATGAAAACCTGTTGTCTGAACCCGTTGGTGGTAGAAAAGTGGTTGAAATGTTCCTTAATGACTGGAATAGCATTGCACGATTATATGAGTGTGTGTTGGAATTTGCACGTTCTCTGCCAGGTACAAGTGATCATCTTCTTGTGGGGGAGGGCAAGTATCCCTCCCTGTGCCAGTGCCTTTGGAGGAAGTAAAACATGTACATTGTTTAAAAAAAAAATCCTGAGTATATCTAATGAAAAGTTTTCTGTTTTACCTCAGACTTAGTTTCCTTCCCCAGGAGACAGCTATGTTATGATTTGTATATATTCAGAAATGTTTACACATAGGTATACAAGATTATAGTAGTGCTTATTGAGAATTTACTAGGTGCCATAAATGTAATAACCACTTTGCTTGTATTAACTCATTCATTCCTCATAGTAACCCTATGAGGGAGGTAATTTAGCACTCCTTGTTTCACAAATGAAGAAAACAAGTCAGAGACTTGAGAAACTTGCTGAAGTTCACATAGCTAGTAAAAGACAGAGCTGGACTTGGAATCCTTGAACCACTGTGCTTTAGTACATTTCCCCCGCTGCCCAGCCTTGCCCCTGTCTGTCCAAATGGAAATTGGAGCCTACTATTTATGCTGTTGATATTTTTTTGTTTTCTGTTTCTTTTTTTTAAACTAAGTTATAAAGAGAGAGACCTTTCTATCTAGGCATATAATATTACCAAGATCTCTTCTTTTTCACATGTATATTTAAAAATTTTACATGTATAATCTTAAATTCCTTTTTTTTTCTTTCTGTTTAGACATACCCACTCATCTAAACATTTTCTCAGAAGTTCGTGTTTATAATTACCGAAAACTTATCTTGTGTTACGGAACCACCAAGGGAAGTTCAGTAAGTTTATGAATTACTTAAAACTAAAGCTCCTTCATAAGTCTTTTTAAAAAATCAAGAATTCAACAATTATGAAAACCTTCTTGAAATAATTGAGGGAACAAGTAAAAATTAGGGATAAAATGATATTTTTAAATACTTTGTTATAGTATTCTGTAATGGTTAACTCTTAAAAATTGAAAACAAAAATTATACCCTCTTCGGAGTGTGTATTCATAAAGAGTTTTGGCAACGTAATGTACTTTTGGTATTTGTGTTTCTTTCTTCACTGATTTCAAATCTACTTAGCAGCGTGATTACTATAATGAAGATTATGTACAAATGGTCTTGAACAATACGGTATGTCTACGCTTTTAGTCACATGATTGTTAACATTATTTGATCCTGTATTAATCTTGAAGGTATTCCCCATAATCTGTAGTTCTTATTTTTTCCCCACCCTATATATAAAGTCCTAGAAATTTAGTATGTAAATTTCAGCTAGCTAGTTTCTTTCTGAACTCTTCCAAATAAAGCAGTATCAGAAATTTAGTAGAAGTGGGCTAACACACACACTCAGTGGGTGTACTGATCCATAGTGACAGCACATCTGGAATTTAGAGTCTAATCTTAACAAGTTGCTTCTCAAAAAGGCCTCATTTAGATCTTTGGCATTTTGCCTTAGTGTTTAAAGATTATTTTTTCTTTTTGTATCTTTTCCTTTCTTGGTTTCTGAAACATAATCTTTTTGATTTAGATTAGTATCCAATGGAATTCCATACATCAGAAATTTCACATTTCTTTGGGAACTGTGGGTCCAAACTCAGGATGCAGTAACTGTCACAATACCATTCTCCATCAGCTTCAAGAAATGTTCAACAAAACACCAAATGTGGTTCAGTTATTACAGGTAATTAAGTTTATTTTCTGTTTAAAAATAAGACTCAGTGTGTCATATAAAACTCCTCAAAAAAGCATGAGTTAAATCTTTAATGATAAAAGTTTTTACAGAATGTGCCAGAAGGAGCTTGTCTCATTTGTGATGATTTTTACCTTGAAGATTATTTTTACCTTGAAGATTCTGAGGTTTTAGCATCTGAACAGAAACTGGCTGCTCTCACTGTGTTTATTCCTTGTAGGTACTGTTTGATACTCAGGCACCGTTGAATGCCATCAACAAACTGCCCACTGTGCCGATGTTAGGCTTAACTCAGAGAACGAACACTGCCTACCAGTGCTTCTCCATCCTGCCACAGTCATCCACCCACATCCGACTGGCCTTCAGGAACATGTATTGCATTGATATATACTGCCGAAGTCGAGGTGTTGTGGCAATACGGGATGGGGCCTATAGTCTTTTTGATAATAGCAAGTTAGTTGAAGGTTTTTATCCTGCACCAGGACTCAAGGTAATGGACTTTAGTGTCGCAGAATTACTAAATATAAATGGGATCCCTAAAACAATTCCTTTGAGAGGGAAATAATGAGGGAAAGCAACAATTTCCTGTTTAAATTTTATGTAGTAGTAATTCATCATCTCTGTAGCGTTATTCTGAGGGAGCTAGAAGTTCTGTGCCTATGTATATGAAATGATAAAATGTCCTTTTATTTCCTTACAATGTAGTGAGTAAGGTGGAAGGTACTCAAGAGAGTCCTGTTTGCTATTTGGAGTTTCAAGGAACTTTAAAAGTAGCCTTTATCAGTGAATATTGAGAAGCTATGAGCATCAGTTCAATTGTGATATATTTTTTTTAATGTAGGGTCCTAGGCCACAACCTCTGGAGATATTGGTATGATAGCTCAATTGTATGTTCTTATAGCTTAGAGTTTAACAGTTCCAAAGGGCTTGTATTGAAAATTAGTCCCACTCTTGCCATTCTCCTACTCTGTACAGCTCATTCTCATGGTATGCACACCTTTACCTCTAAATAGCATTCTTTCATTGCTCTTTGTTGACTTCTTAGTTAAGGGCATTATCTGACTCTAATGGAAGATGAGGATTTAATTCTTTTTTAGTTCTTTCTCATATGCCCCTTCCCCTTTTCAGGCTATTCTCAGTACACATTTGCCTTCTTTTCCTCCAGCCTTGCGATATGGTTAGGGTAGCAGTTTCAATTAGACAATTTTTCAGTGTTCATGTTATTATGAATATTATAACTCTATTCTACAAGTTTACTATAATTAGTTTTCCTTTCTTGCTCAACATTTTATTTTCCTGGGACTTATTAATTTTTTAAAATTCATAATTAATTAAAATTATTAGCTCTCTCTGTACTTACCACTAACAAACTTAAAAGTCTCTTCCATGTATGTAACTCTCCCCTCAGTATGTTCACAAATCAGATACCCTATCAGTTTCATCTTGAAGCCATCTCTTCCAGTCTCTGACTTCTAAATGCTCCAGACCTTTTGCCTAATTTTGATTTAGGGATCTGCAGAACAGCGGTGAAGCGGGAGAGTCCTTCATTTCTCTTGTGTTGCTTGCCCTGTGACTTGGACCCCACTTCTTTTTCTTGGTTTACTTCGTTGTTTTGGTGGAATACTCTACATTGCTCAATGGGAGAGGATACATGGAAGGTTAATTTGAGACCTTGTGTGTTGGCAAGTGTCTTTAGTTAACCTCATCTAGTTGAGGAAGGGGCTTGATATAGAATTCTAGGTTGCAGTCATTTTTCTGTAAGAATTTTGAAAGCATTGCTCCCATTGTCCCCTAATTTCTATTGTGACCATTGAGATGTTTAATCCATTCCACTTCTTTAACCTTACATGAACAAGTGGACTCCTTCAGTCTGGAAACTTACATTCTTTTGTTCTGGGGAACTTCCTTATGCTATTCCTTAAGTCTTTTTCTTTGTGTTCTCTGTGAGCTCTTTTTGGTACCCCTACTATTCTGATGTCGGGCATCCTGGACATATCCTCTGATTTTCTTATCTTTTCTGTTCTTTATCTCTCTGTTTCTAGGAGATTTCCTCATTTTCCCCCCAATCCTTCTATTTTTCATTTCCATCAAGAACTTTTTTTGCTATCTTTTTTTACAAAAAATTCGAGAGCTCTTTTTGTTTCTCAAAGTTAATTTTATGACATCTGTTCTATATGGCCACATTGTCCTCTTTTGAAGGTGAGACTTGTTAACTGTGATCTTCACTGGGGGATGATCTGCTTGGACCATTTCATTGGGTAACTCCCAGTGTCAGTAGCTTTAGATCTCTTTGTTGGGCCAGTGTGAGGACCAAGAGAAGAATATCAAGACTCTGCATAGCTGTTGTGCCAATTCTTGGCAAATGAAATAAGAGAAGGAAACTGGTTTTCTCAGCATTCATTATGGAAATTTTAATCTTCATCTTTAATATGGTACCCCAGCTCTCAATTGATCCTAGAGTCCCCCAAATCAGAGACCTTCTGCCAAGTGGTAGAGGTCAGCTTCATTCAGTGGAGGACAGAGGCTCTGGAGTGTTTCACAGTCTCTTAAGAAGATGATCACCCAGTCCTTCTGCTTTTAGTCTCTTTCATTCTCATTTCCAGAGGTGTCTGATGCTGTCAGTTCCTGTGTATCTTGGAGATCTGGGTGGAAATATCTTTGCTTCTTGGCTTTCCCCACTGCTTGCTTAGAAAATGACTTCTTTACATTGGATAGTTCAGTTACCACTCAGCCATCTTCTCTACAGCTTCCTAGAATTTATTGCTATTTCTCTCTTATCCCATTCTTTTTGTCTTTGTGACTTTTGCTTAAAAATTTTTTTTAGGAATTTTGGGGGGTGTTGAGAGAAGATGAAATGAGTATTGTCAGTAATTTTTTTACCTTTACTTAGAAGCCAGACTATGTACATTTTAAAGCTTTTCAGTAATTCTGATAAGCTTATAATCTGTATTTTTGAAGATTGGGAAGGTAGGGGGTATTAAAAAGAATCTTTGATTGAGACACAAATTCTGATACTCCTGCCTAATTTTTGATGACATACTCTATAAAACATACCCTTACCCCATTCTTGATAGTTCAAGATTGTTAAATAAAATAAAAAGGAAAAAGATGGCTTAGTTTCTTTATTCAGTTTTCCTCTTTCATATTTGCTGGCTTAAAAAGTGAGAACTCTCACTAAATAGGAAACTTTCCAAGTCGCTGAAGTTGTTTACATGCTTACTATGCAGCTTTTTATTTTCCACATTTCTGATTCAGAAATTAATAAAATATTTTGACCAGGGTGTACTTCTTTCTTTAACTTTTGTTCACATAACAGCATTTAACTTAGATTTTTTTATTGTTGTGTCTAACCATTTTCCTCAATTTTCCCTCTTTCCTTCAAAACAATGACTGTCTCTTCTAGGTTGGCCTAACAATGGTGGCCATGTGTCAAACTTGTATTTCAGAGATGGACGTGATATGTTTCTGTTAACACATTCTAAATGATTAAGAATATCTTACTAAAGTTAGATAATAATAAATAATCTAAATTTTACCTGTTTATATCCATAGACATTCCTGAATATGTTTGTTGACAGCAATCAGGATGCTCGAAGAAGGTCTGTAAATGAGGACGATAATCCCCCTTCTCCCATTGGAGGAGATATGATGGATTCTTTAATCTCACAGCTCCAGCCACCACCACAGCAACAGGTGATCTAACTGATATTGCACATGGCATCACATTCATGTTACCTAACAGGTTCTACAGGTGTCTGCACTTCTTGTTAAAAGGCGAGGAGGTCCTTGGTGGACCCAAGATAGCCATATGAAAAGTAATGACAAAGGGAGACAGAGAGAGGCTTCTAGTGAAGGGAAGTAAATAGTACCAGAGACAGCATTAACCTTAGACTCATACACTTAATGTCGGGTGATCACCCATTTGGTCATAAAAGATGATGTCCAAATGGCTAGTAAGCATAGAAAAGGTGAACATTGTTATCTGGCATCACAGAATTATACATTAAAACCATGGTGAGTTAATACCCCATACCCACAAAAATGGCTTTAAGGAAAAAAATTAGTAATCCTTGCCAACATTTGGTATCAGAACCCTTGAAACTCTCACTTACTACTGGAAGGTGTGTGAAATGGTACAGCTACCTTGCAGTGGTGTTTAGCAGTATTCAGAGTGCTAAAGCTGAACATCATGCATGCGTGTGATTTAACAGTTTTACTTTAGGTATGTGTGCAACAGAAATGCAGCTGGAGAATACCAGAATGTTCATAGCAACATTATTTATGCAAAAAATTATAAACAACCCAAATAATCAACAATGGAAGAATGAGTGAGTAAACTGAAATACTTCACAGAAAAGAAAAATGCTGTTGCTCCATGCAACAAAACAATGGTTTTCACTGACAGTGTTGAACAAAAGAAGCCAGACACTAATGAGTACTTTCAGTATTTATATGAGATGCAAAACCAAGCTTGAGTGATGGAAGTCAGAGTACTGCTTACCTTTTGGGAGACGATAAGAGATTTGGAAGGTGGGAGGCAATAAGAGATTTGGAAGGAGGGAGGCCTCTGGGGTTCTGGTAATGTTCTTCAGTATCTTGATTTATGTGGCAGTTACATTTATAAACCCTCATCAGACTATGCATTTGTGTGCTTTGTTGTCAGTGACTCATAACTCTAGTTAAAAAAATAGACTAGGATGAATCACATTGTCCTAGGTTTTTCGTTACTGGAGATGAAGGTGAAGGTGAGTAGGGATCAGGTTGAACTATCATATTTTACTGACGCTAAGATGCCACCAATGTAAGGTGCACTGTTTTTATGTACTGCCTGAAAAAGCACTGCCAGTTAGACTGCAACATGCCATGAATTGGAAAACACATAATTTCAGAGGTGTTAAAGGGTGGGACGAGTTGATCTTAGAATCAGTGAAATGGTAGATAAATAATACTGATAAATCAGTGATTTGGTAGATAAAATGAGCAAAAAAACATCTTGAGGGATAAAGTAGTGGTACTGCAAGGTCATGAATGAGAATGTTGCTATTTTTAAAACACTTTGAAAAGGAGCTTTTTAAAATTTGCAATACTGGTGTGAGTTGGGGGCATTTCCACACCTCACCTTTCCTATTTGATAACCAGTGACATGTAAATGATAATTAACACTGTAGCTCTTGATTGGGGAAAGCCACACCCACACATGCTATTGGTTGGCCGTTTTACCAACAAGGAATTTTCTTCTTTTCAGCCATTTCCAAAGCAGCCAGGATCATCAGGTGCTTATCCTCTTACTTCACCCCCTACATCTTACCACAGCACAGTCAACCAGTCTCCCTCTATGATGCACACACAGTCTCCAGGTAAGATACTAACTCTTCTCTTTGTTATGTTCAACTTTCAGATCCCAAATAGACACACATACAGTGAGAAATCCTACACATGTAGCCTGAGACTTCAGAGAGAACTGCTTTGCTAGTCTGTGGCCAGATATTTGCTATTCATTCATTATTGAAGGGTTGTGAAATCTGTGTTTGTGATTCAAGAGCACTTTTAAAAGGTTTGAATTAAGTGACAGGGTTGTCACCCAGAACCAGACTCATGGTGCAACTCCAGGAATTATAGCGTGGTCTGTGTCACAGTGTGATCTATGTCAGAGGTTGACACACTCAAGCCTGTGGGCCGTGTCCTACCCACCACCTGCTTTTGTAAATAGTTTCATTGGAACACAACCACACCCATGTATGTAGTGTGTGTGTGACTGCTTTCCTGCTGTGATGACTGCTTACAGTAAAGCTCCCTTACAGAAGGAGCTGACAGAGCCCCGGTGTATGTGAACGGTGCCCCTCCCTCAAGCGGGGCACAACCTACTTGTACGAACAAAATGGCTCTGCGGACAGCCTCATGAAGTGCGCTGTAAAAATTGCTGTAGAATGCCAGATTTAGACTTTTAACTGAACTGTTAATTCAGTCTGTTAAAACAGTATGTTTTAAGCACTTGCTGTGTGTCTAATGCTGCTGGGTGCTGGGGATTCAGCAGTGAGCCCAATAACAGCCCTGCTCCTCAAGCTTACCCTGCTTACTCAAGCCCTGCTAGCTCAAGCTAGCGAGGAGGACTGGTATGAGATTTGGCGGTAGATGAGCCCTTCCCTGCTCATCAGAGTTGGTGGCACCCGTGGTGAAGACTTGGATCATTGTGTCATTGAAGGTTCCCCAAGGCTGAGCTGGTGGGGGACTCAACCCCTGCAAAGTTCCAACAGTAGACAGTGTGGGAGCCTAGGGAGAGAATGGGAAGCGGGGACCCAGCACCCGAGGGAAGGGGGTTTCTAGGATGTGAGTTGAGACTGGTTTCACACAGGAGAGATGATTATTTTGAAATAATTATAGTAGCAGATAGTTCTATAGTGCTTCCTGCGCACCAGGCCCTGTTCTAAGTACTGTACCCATTTAATCTCCCCAGCAAACCTGTGGCATAGGTCCTATTATTCCCATTTAACAGGAAAAATGAGGCATGGAGAAGTTAAGTCACTTGTCTAGGTCACACAGCTAGATACGTAAATATAATACTTAAAGATTAACCAACTCAGTTAACATATTTCTTGAATGTAAATATGTTAATATTGAATTCATACTGTATTTAACTAATACTGCATTAGGTATTATATAACATTAAAAATATGAAATTCTCTTACATAATAGTGGAGAATTTGAAAACTGCTGGTATTGAGGATAATTATGGTAATGTAGCAAGTATTTTAAGGTTGCATTCATAGTTTTGGTAGTCATAGTCCCTGCCCTTCATAATTCTAAATTAAAGTTAGTCCTGTGGCTAAACACCATCCTTAAGCTCAGTTTTTTATATCTCCATCTAGGCCTCTCCCCTAAACTTGAGTCCTATTATTTTCCAGATATCTGTTCAGCATTTCTATGTATTGATGTTTAACCAACATCTGAAACTCAGCACAGCTGAAATTAAATTCCTAATACCCTCCAGCTGTTCCCTATACTGCTGCTCCCATAGACACTCCATTTCAGCAAGTGGCAGCTTCGTCCTTCCTGTTACTTGGGCCAAAGCTGTTAGGAGTCGTGTTGGACTCCTTTCTCTCACACCTACAGTCAGTCAGTTAGTTACCAGATATTGTCAGCTTTATCTTCAGACTTTATCTAGAACCTAACCACTTTTCAATGTCTCGACCTTCACCCTTTCCTGAGTCACTAACCCTCTTTACCTAGGTAATTGCAGTTGCCTCTGACTGGTTTCCCCGCCCCCTGCCCTATAGGCTTGTTTTTCAACAGCAGCTAGAATGATCCTTGGGGAACAGAAGTTAGGTCATGACTCCTCTGCTCCAAACTCTGCAGTAGCTTCCCATCTTTTTCAGGGTAAACTCTTATGTCCTTAAAGTGGCCTACAAGTCCCTGTTAAATCTGGGACCCTCCTCCCATCTCTCTGCCCTAATTGTCTTCTATTTCTCCTTCCCCACCTTGCTCACGCTGTTCCAGCCACACTGGCCTCCCCCTGTTATTTTTAACTGCTGCTACTGTTGGGGCCTTTGCACTAGCTCCTCTGTTTGCCTTCAGTGTGTTATTCCCTGGATATCCTCATGCCTCATCCTTCACTTCGTGTCTCAGCCCACAGAGCCCCTTCTTGGATAAGTTGCTCTATATATAGAGCAGCACCTACCTCCACCACCACATGATACATCCCCTTTACCTTGCCCTGTTTTTCTCCATAGCACTTAGCATAACCTGACATATATTTGTCTTTCTCATTATACTGGAATATAAACTCCCATGAGGGCAAGAATTTTTGTCTCTTGTTAACTGCTGCATCCCCAGTACCTACAACAATGCTTGGCATGACATTGATGTTCATGCCTTCTTGTTGAATGAGTGACTGAGTGAATAAAAAAGTACACTGCATATATTTTTTTTTAAAAACATTAGTCAATGTAAGAGCTAGAATTGGGGCCCCGTGGAATTGATCTTTCTTTTAGTAGTGAAACTGTTCCAGTTTTTCTTTGTGCTATTTCTGGGAGCTCTACTACTTGTTTCTTTAGTCTGTAGATAGACTTTTAACTTGGGGTCCTTGGACAGGACATAATATGTGTCCTGCAAGATCATCTATAATTATTTTCCTTTATTAGGAAATCTGCATGCTGCCAGCTCCCCGAGTGGGGCTTTGAGAGCCCCATCACCAGCATCATTTGTTCCAACTCCTCCCCCATCCTCGCATGGAATCTCAATAGGACCAGGGGCCAGTTTTGCTAGTCCACATGGTGAGTTCCTACATAGAAATCGTTAGAGCATAAGAGTTTGATGTGAAAGTAGTTTTTGTGAAATAAAATTTTGCAAAATTGGGGAAATAGCAAAAGAAAATATGTTTTTCCTGGAAATTCCCCTGCAGTCCAGTGGTTAGGACTCTGCACTTCCACTACAGGGGGTGCAGGTTCAAAACTAAGATCCCACATGCTGCGTGACTCAGCCCAAAACAGAATGAAAAAACTAGGTTTTTGCTAATGACACCACCAAGGGATCTGCCAGCTAGTCTGTCTGCTTTGAACTCTTTCCCTCCTCATGTGACCTATCATGCACCTGCTTCTTGCCTGCTTGCCTGAATCTCTGTTGCTGTAGCTTGCTCTCTACCCATCTTCTTGTGTCTCTCCTCAAAATACCACCCCCTCAAAAAAGTTGGAACCCTATCATATGTATTGCTTTGAGACTTAAATTTTTTAACTCAAAAATTTCTATTTTGAATTTGTTCAAATAGATAAAGAAGAGGTAGCCAGTGAGGTGTTTCCCTTTGAGTCCACCCAAACCATCTAGTTCCTCCTCCCAAAGGCATTTAGTGCTATTAATTTCTCATGAATTCTTGTAGAGGTTTTATGTGGAGTGGTCTTTCCCTTTCTTTTATGTACATGGCAGCATACTGTACACTGTGTTCAGTGCCTTACTTTCATCACTTAACTATATCGTGAATCCCATGCCAGTTCTGAACATAAAGAGCTTCCTCAGGTTGTACAGCTGGGTAGCACCTGCGATTCTACTCTTCACTATGAATATTTGCAGGAACATTTCTGTTAGTAAAAACTCTATATCATCATACTAAATGGCTTCATAGTATCCCCTTGTCTGGGCATACCATGATTTAACTGCTCTCCTAATACAATATGTTTAGAATGTTTCTTTTTTCACAACTGAAAGTGGTGTCTTCTCTGCTCACAGGATTATTTTCTTAGGTAAGTTCCTAGAAGTGGAATTGCTGTCTCACAGGGTTTGAGAAATTCTAAAGCTTTTGAAACATTGCAGATTGGTCACCTGAAAGGCTGTGCCAATTTCCTCTAATATCGTACAAGAATGTCTGTTTTCCTGCATCATTGGCAGCACAGGGTATTGTGATTTTTAAAGAAGTCTCAGTCACTTTGATAAGTAAAAAATGGCATTTTACTGTTCAATGTGTGTTTTTTTGATCATTAGTGAAGTTCTTATGTTCATTAGTCTTTTCATGTCTCCTATTTTACCCCTGCTAGTTTATATCTTTTGCTTGTATTCTTGTGTTTTTCTTACTGATTTGTAAGATTAAGTAAGGAACTTAACTCTCTGATGTATGGGAGTATTTTCTCATTTTGTCATTTGGTTACAAAGGAGTGTAAATATATTAAAAGTATCTTCAGGATGAAATTCTAATTTGAGATTGTTCAGAAAGTCACTGCTTTCAAAACATGATTCTTGGTTCATTTCTTAGTTACTGTGTCTTTTACTAAATAAAGAAGATGGAAAATTCCCTCTCTTCAGCCTTCTCTGAATAGACTGAAAACATAATTTGTCAGGGTTAGTTTAAAAATAAAAGATTTCTGCCCTTAATGGAGCTTTGAGGTTTTTTTTTCTCTTTATTTTTTCAACCATAGTATTTTCTACATAGTCTAAAGGAGATTGTTATGTATTACACATCTTGAACCTTATATAAAGGTAAATTTTATCCTTTCTCAATATTTTTTTATGTTCCTAATTTTTGTATCATGTTAAAAAGTACAAAAACTATACCTAAAGTAGAGATCAAATGTGTCATGTGCATCAGGCTTTAGTGAAATATCTTACATAGGGTATAAGCATGTGAATGTTGTCAAATATTTGTCAAATACTTTTTAGATATTAAAGTACAGGTTTTGAAAACCATTTGTTTACTTGTTTGCAGGAACCCTGGACCCTAGTTCTCCATACACTATGGTGTCACCAAGTGGCCGAGCAGGGAACTGGCCAGGGTCGCCTCAAGTGTCTGGCCCCTCACCAGCAACACGCATGCCTGGGATGTCACCAGCCAACCCATCACTGCATTCTCCGGTTCCAGATGCTTCTCATTCCCCTCGAGCTGGAACAAGTGAGTGTCATCAACATTTTTATGTGAGCTTTTAGGATAACCAACAAATGATCTATTTTAATCATCCTATCCCATCCTCACATTTGAAAGTCATGGCTTAATAAGGATACTTAACAACTTAAACTTTTATCCATTTAGTAAGTTGGTTGTAACAAGTTAATTTGCAGAGTTGGGCAGAAGAAGGGGAATGTCTTCTCCAGAATTGGAGGAGAGTCTTGTATCTTTGTTGTGACTGCTAACTTAACTTCAGTACTGGACCTTGAAAGATAACCTCAAGGGAACTGGCATAGTTATACAGATTAATATAGAAGAATTGTACATATATGTTCATTAGCTTTTGCCGTATGACTTTTTGTGGCTTAAAGCAACAATTATATGTTAGCTTGATGTTCTGAAGGTTGGCAGTTTGGGCTGAGCCCAGCTGGATGATCTTCCAGGTCTGCTGGGCTCACTTGTGCATCTGTGGTCAGCTCCTGGGTTGGCGGGGGCCTGGCTTTTCCTGCTTCGTGTGGTCTCATACTTAATATGGGCTTGCTCCCCTGGGCTGGAGAGGGTTCCAAGAGAGTGAGTAAAAGCTTAGGCCTACAGCTGGCACCGTGTCACTTCCAGTGCCTTCTGTAGGCCACAGCAAGTGACAGGGTGAGCCCAGAATACAAGTAAAGAAGTAGACATCACTCCTTGAAGGAGTTGCCACAAAGTCACATTGCAAGGGGCCTGGCTGCAGGGAGGAAAGTAACTGTAAGGAAACATATGTGATTGTTACACAACAAGGAATAACAGAAACAGTACAGACTGCTATATAAAAGCAAAGCAAAACAGGGAACAGTGTTTGTATGCATTTATTTTTTTAAAAAATGTTTTCCTTCCCAAAAGGTTCCCAAACGATGCCAACAAACATGCCTCCACCTCGTAAACTACCTCAGCGCTCCTGGGCAGCCTCCATCCCTACCATCCTCACTCACAGTGCCTTGAATATTTTGCTGCTGCCCTCTCCAACACCAGGTCTCGTGCCCGGCCTGGCAGGTAGTTACCTTTGTTCTCCGCTTGAGAGATTCCTTGGATCAGTCATCATGAGACGCCACCTTCAAAGAATTATTCAGCAGGAAACGGTATGTTGGTACCTGGTGAATTCCTAAGTGGTGATTGTCAAGTCAAGTGCTCAGATGCCTCCCAGAAGAGGATCTGAACTGTTCCCTCACCTCCTTTAATCAGCTAGTTAGAATTATGCTTTTCTCCCCACCCTAGCATTGAAAGTGGATCCACTGTTTTCTTTATCTTCTTACATTAACAAGTTGCTGCTTTTATAATTAGCTGTACTGTGGCTGACATGAACCTGGAGATAGATCTCCACTAAACCGTGAGACAAGTGTACCCAGGATCTGATTTGGCAGAGAATAGCACATGAGTAATTACTTGCCTTCGGGAATGCTTCTGCAGGCAGGCTGACTCTGAATCTGTGATTCTAAAGTTATTTATGATCAGGATGAAAGCTGCTTTTTTGTGTGTGGAGCATGGGCTCTAGCCCATGTGGGCTTCAGTAGTTGTGGTTCCCAGACTCTAGAGCACAGGCTCAGTAGTTGTGACACACGGGCTTAGTTGCTCTGCGACATGTGGAATCTTCCTGGATCAGGGATTGAACCTGTGTCTCCTGTATTGACAGTCTGATTCTTTACCGCTGAGCTATCGGGAACAAGCCCCGAAAGCTGCTTCATAAATACATGAGCAATTGAATGGATTTCAAACTCCTGTAGAAAGACTTCTATCCTGTGGTGATAACCATTAGGAAGTAGTTCAGAGTTGAAAGCACCAGTTCTAGAATCAGGCTACCCCAGTCTGTAGCCAGGACATGCCACTGGCTGTTATAAGCTTGGACAAATTTCTTTACCTTTTTGATAATAGTAGTATCTACCTAATTCCCAGCAATTATGGGAATTTGAGATAGCTTTATATAAAACCTTTACATAATGTCTTGGTATTCAGTTATATATTATTTATAATAATTATTGTTATTGATACTTATGTTAATGAGGTAGTCAGAATGGTGAATGCTTAAAAGAGCCTCTCCACAGACAGCACCAAGCTATTTTGCAACCTTTATATTTGAATTTGAAAGAAATAAGTTTTAACATAAGTTTGAATAAATTAGCATTTAAAATTAATCATCAGACCCCCCTGATCTAGCCTCACCTCTGGCACAAAGCCTTTGAACCTCATTTTGCTCGTGTGCATAATCAATACATTATAATAGAGCAGAGGTCAGTAAACTCTGTGCCTTAGGGGCCAGGTCCTGCCTTCCATCTGTCTTTGTAAAGTTTTATTGGAACACAGCCACACGCATTCAGTAGCTGCTTTCACCTATGATGGCATCATTGGGTGGTTGCAGCAGAAACCATAGAACTTACATTTAAGAATCCTAGGCTAGCATAAGATCCCAGGCCAGATCTAACATTCTGTAATTGAATGTTTAATTCTTTTTTTTCTAATGGACCATTTTTTTTAACTTACTGTGGACAATTTTAAGCATATACAGAAGTAGAGAGAATATATAATTCTCTTATACAGTGAACCTGTCTGTTCTCATACCCACCTTCAACAGTGAACTGACACTAATATTATTTCATCTATAACTCCTGCTCTCAGATTGACAGCAAATTCCTGACATCATTTCATCATAAATATGGTTTCTTTATAAACAGCTATCTAGTTAGTGTCCGTATTTTCCAAGTTGTCACAGTTTTTAACCATCTGAATCAGAATCCATACACATTTTTAAGACCTTTTTAAATTATAGTTTCCCTCTCTATTTCTCATTAAAATTTGTTGGAGAAGCCATATCATGTGTCCTCTAGAATTTCTCAGAGTCTGGACCTTGGTGATCGCATCTTTTTGGAATCAGCTGACATGCTCTTTTGACCCCTGTATTTTTGTAATGTCGATCAGTCCTGTGGATCTGACTACTGAATTCAGGCTCAGGTTGGTTGTTTTGCAAGAGTATTTGATAGGTGGTGTTATGTTCTTCCATCAAAAGACACATAATGTTTGATCACCTCTCTCTCTGCCATGTGGTTAGCAGTTGCTGGTGCTCAAGGCCTAGATACTTTTGTTTTGGAACAGGTCTCAACTTAGTTGTTTTCCTTTTGAAAGAATTATCTACTTATAATTACATTTTCTCTTTGACTTACATATTGCCTCATATGTTAATTTGATGCATGCTTCTTGCTTTGCAGCTACAGCTGATAAATTCCAATGAACCTGGTGTGATCATGTTTAAGACTGATGCGCTGAAATGCAGAGTAGCCCTTAGTCCTAAAACCAACCAAACACTTCAGCTAAAAGTGACCCCTGAAAATGCAGGACAGTGGAAACCTGATGAACTTCAAGTTTTGGAGAAATTCTTCGAAACAAGAGTATGTATTTCTTAATGCATAATTTTAATACATTCAGTGAAATAGAATCAAGGTAGAATGAAGAGTAATTTAACTTGCTTTATTTATCTTTGTAGGTTGCAGGACCGCCATTTAAAGCCAATACATTAATAGCTTTCACCAAGCTGTTAGGAGCTCCTACACACATCCTCAGGGACTGTGTGCATATTATGAAGCTAGAGCTGGTAAGTTACAGAGACAAACAAACTTTTCAAGCCAGGTCAATCTGAGGAGGTTGGAGTTGGTAGGAGAGCATATGTTGGTTTTCACCATTATGTACCTGCATTTTCCTCTTGCATTCTTCTTAATTTTTAATTAAAATTTTATTTGTCTTTGGGTAGGTAACACAATCTTTTTGTATCTTTTGAGTTTAGAATGAGACAGTGGGAAATTTCACATCCATCCTTGTCCAGCTGTCTAGTCCTCCTCCCCATAGGTAACCTAAGTTACCAGGGACTTCCCTTTTACAAAAACAAATACATTTAATATCTTCTTCCTATTCTTAGATCATGAAATAATCCTCCCATGCCTAATACCGTTTATTGAAAAAGCTGTCTTCTCTGGGGAAATTTTTAATGCGTCTTCTTTCCTATGAAAGTATATAGTTATATAGCTGGAATCCAGGTGGTAGCTAATTTTATTTTTCCAGTTTTACAGTAGTCCTTCATTTTAACGTTTTTAGCATTGCTTCGGGTAACTGTAAATACCTCACTCCTTTTTTCAGTTGGTGTTTTACTGTTAATATTGGGACAGCACTGTCCCTTTGCTAATAGTCTGAGCATTTGGCTTCTGCTCTGATAGGCTATAGGAAACATTATTTATGTTTTAAAAAATGTATTTGAGTTTTTTAAAGGAGTAAATATTGTCACTAAAACTCCAATAGATATAATTTAAAATGATTAATACAGTTTGACTAGTTGCTTTTAGGGAAAGAGCTGGAAATGAGACTGGGAAGTCTAGATTGGCCCCAGTTAAGAAGTGCCTTGAATGTCAGTGTTGGTCCCTAGGTGGCAGGGTTGGGGGTCGTGCTTGGGGCAACATGGATCCCTGTGTGTCACTGAGAATTTGTAAGCTAAATTAGGACTATGCTCTAGGACATTTGTCTGGCAGTAGTGTAAGGGTAGACTGGGAAAGGCAGCCACTGGAAGGGACCGTTATAGGGGCCATGGGAGAAGTTATGGATCCCTCAGCTCCTTGACATCAGTGAAAATAGAGAGGTGGGAACGGATGTTAGAGACAACGAGGAAGCAGAATCCATGGGACTTGGGGATTAATGAAGTGGGAGGAAAGGAAAGGGAACATATCTCATAAATCCAGAGCTTGACTCTTCAGTTAGAAACTTCACATGGGTATTTCCTTGGAAAAAATGCAGGTTATCAACATCACAATCTATTGATAAGAGTATAAAATTCCAGTTTCAGGCTCCTACACTACAGTATAATTTTAAACATTTATATGATTTTATCATTTCTTTTTTTCTGAAACAGTTTCCTGACCAGGCAACACAGCTAAAATGGAATGTTCAGTTTTGCCTGACGATTCCTCCCAGTGCACCACCAATTGCACCTCCTGGGACACCTGCTGTGGTGCTGAAATCCAAAATGCTATTTTTTGTAAGTACCACCTGGTGTGTGTGTGTGTGTGTGTGTGTTTGTGTTTAGACTTCATGTAATCTTGATTTCTGTAGTAAGAAATATATTGAACCTGGTAATTGTGTGACACAGTTCCATCTTAATCATAGGATCTAGTTGTTGGTCATTTCTTTAGTTATATTTAATTTTCTTTTACTTATATCTCTAATCTGACAGAGTAAATGATTGTACCTTTGAATCATTTCATTTTCTTACTGTGTTTTTGTTTTCTTTTATATGCGTTGTATCTCAACAGCTTCAGCTGACTCAGAAGACATCAGTCCCTCCCCAAGAACCTGTTAGTATTATAGTTCCAATCATTTATGACATGGCTTCAGGTACCACCCAGCAGGCAGACATTCCCAGGCAGCAGAACTCTTCTGTTGCTGCTCCCATGATGGTCAGCAACATTCTGAAGAGGTTTGCAGAGATGAACCCACCACGACAAGGTACATGACCAGTAGATGAAATTTGATTGCATATATGTTATAAACGTTCTTCTGAGAGACCCCCTTTTTTCCCCTCTGCTTCTTCCTTACCCACCTCAGCCCTCCAACCCTAGTAGTAGAGCTCTGGTTGCTGTGGCCCTCTTAATGTCTGCCTGTCGCTTTCTTCCTTTCTCACTGGCTCTTCAGTTTTGTCCACGTCTCTGCTGCCTGGACCTTATTTTTGTTCGTGATTTACTATTAGGACTGACCCAGTTGCTAATGCCAGAAGCTTGTATTTATAGCACACATTGCTACTAAGCCCTAGGTTAGGATGATAGAATTTTCCATGGCTGTGAATTCCTGCCCCACCATCGATACCTGCCACTCTGTATGTCACCAAGTTGAAATGCATGTTGGTTTCTCATATTTCATGGTTCAGTCATGAATAGAATAATATCATCCAAATTTCTGTATCTCCTAAATGTTTTGTGAAGAATAAAAGCTGATACAAATGGCATCCTGCTTTTTGGGCTTCTTATATAAGTGTTAGGTGGGTGCAAGTGAACCTTTTCACCAAGTGCACAGTGAAGCTCTCAAACGGAACATTTTCGAGGAGACCAGAAAGATTCTGGCAGATAAACACGGTCCCTTCAATACTGGAGTAGCCTATGCTTAACCTGGAACTCCTGGCAGTGCTAAATTTTTGGTTATAAAACAATGCTCAGGAAAGAGAACTTACCTTCCATTCTGCTTGTTTCTAACATTAAGGAAATTAAAGTACATTTTGCTTATATCTAATATTAAGGAAGTCCTCTATATCTTTCTGTTTAGTATGATAACAGAATTCATTTTTTTTAAAACGAGGGGAAGTTGTTCTCTGAAACATTTTTTAGTTACCACAGTGTCAGAATTTTACTAGACACAGGATCATGGGAGAAGTTTTATTTTCAGCTATTTGTTACCCCATATTGTGTACAAAGACAAGTTCTCACCTAAGTATAGTTTATAAGGAACGCACTGGGCAGTAGAGAAGGGTGTGCTGCTTTTGTTGTAATGCTTCTTCCACCTCTTATAATTTTCTGCTTTCATCCTTTGACTTATCTCTTCTTTCAGCTCAAAATGGGTCCTTCAGTATCAAAGTTTAAAGCTGTTAGCATTTTCAAAGCATGTATTATATTTTCAGTATAATCTTGATCACAAACACCATTCCTTCACAAGCAGATGACTATCATTATTATGTCTCATGGAATTTAAAATTGAAAGGAACAAATGTTTTGATCCTGTTTGGGATCAAGCAAGTTTTTCTCCCTATCAATAATGAAAGTGTGTTTTAAAAAAAGAAAAAGATGTAACTTCTTTTATTTAAGAAATTGTTGAGATATTTTGGAAGTAGTTTTCTTTTATTTGACCTTAGCCTTGTTAAACCTTTGGGTGTTTTTTTTCTGTACCTTAATTTGCCAGTGGTTGGAGAGAAGGTTGCAGTGACTTGCATAGGGTCACTGCATATTGTGCTTTTTTCCAGAGGGCCATTATTCAGTTGAGGTCTTCACTTCCCTCACTCACAGCCTCTCAGTGTTAGACCATGCTCGAGGGAAAGGATCTGGTTTGGGATTTATCGCATTTACAACTGGTTTTGGTTAACTGTATTGAACTCTTTGTAATTTACATATAGAAGAAGTAAAAGGCACAGGCTCTTCGGTTCTTGGAGCAAAGGGGAAATTGAGAGGATGAATCATTAACCTCCTACAATCCTCACCTCCCCCCACACACAAATCTTGTTTTTGGATTGTTGGTGTGCCATATTTTAGCCTCCTTTCCCTCCTCCCCTGGGGAAGGAGGAATCACTATATTTTTATTAATTGATTTTAACATTGAACTCTAGAAGTTGATCAACTCCTTGAAATTTTGGGGGAAACTCCAATAGATGTCACAGACCTACACTGTCCAGTATAATTGCCACTCTCCAGATTTGGCTATTTAAATTTAAGTTAATTAAAATCAGGTAAAAAGTATAAAATTCAGCTCCTCAGTCACACTGGCTATATTACAAGTACTCAGTAGCCACAGCACACATATAGAATATTTCTGTCATCACACATTTGTTAAGACAGTGCTATCACAGGAGTTACCTGGCCTTTAATGTAACAGCAGAAGGATGTCATTGATGTTGTACCTAATGCATAAATGTAAAACTAGGTCTTTCATTAGTTTCAAGAACAGGTCATCAGTAGCCTTGAAGTCCAGCTTCAGAGGCTTATCCAATGCTCCAGTGTTTCTGTAGAGAAACTCTAGGCATATTAGCTTAAATTCACATTTAACTGGGAGTTGCCCAAAATATCTTCATGATGAGAAAACCCAAACCAAGTATCATCTAATAAATACTTAACACCAAAGCTTAATCCCCTATAATCTGTGCAGTTAAAATTTAGTCTTTCATTTTGATCTTTAAAGTTCTTACTAATTTTAGATTTAACTACCCCTACCCCACCAGTGTGTTATCATCTTTCCTGTATTGCGAATAGCTAATGACCATTTTTCTCTGTTGCAGGTGAATGCACAATATTTGCAGCTGTTCGTGATTTAATGGCTAATCTTACACTGCCCCCTGGTGGGCGTCCATAGACACTATTGTTTTTAAACCAGGAAGGCTGACAAAAGAAACAAAACAACAAAAAAAAAAAATCTGAATTCAGCCTTCAGTTTAAAAAAGAAAAAAGGACTTTTTTGACTTTAAGAGCTAAATATTCTAAACTGGCAAAAATTTTCAGGGTGCACTTCTTTCATCAAAAAGACCATCAATCTTTTGTATAGCTAACTTGTATAGTGTGTTTAAATGGGACACATTTCAAACTAGGTAATACGTCAGTGTCCGTTTGCCAGTAATAGGTTTAATATTCTGTTTTATACTATAAGGTTACAGAAATGCCAAACTTGTTTATTTAATTGTTTTCTTATGTTTTGGGTGTAATAGTCATTTTTTGGTTTTTGTTTTGTTTTTTAAGGCAGGTCTGTCATTTTTGAATACTGTAAAACTGTGATGAACTTTATATTGAAGCTGTATTTTAATATGACCGCTTTGAATCCTTACATGAAATCCTTACATGAAAATGTTCTGGGAGTTGTTCCAAACACACCCCAAAGAAGCAATATTTAATAAAACTAGGTTAAAAAAAAACACAACAGTGACACTCACTTGTGTGTATATCAGCTCTGTAGACTTCTCGGCCTACCTTTATCTTTAACCTGGTGGGGCCAGTAATTAATTTCTAATAATATATGTCTGAAATTTGACCAAAACATCTGCTTCTTTGTTTCAAGATTAATTTATTTTCTTCAAACATTCCTAACTTGACTGTTGGTTAACATTTAGCACCTTGGTTGTCTTTCAGTGTAGGATTTGGGTTAAAAAAAAAAACTCAGTCTTTGAAAAGAGACAGTGAGTATCTCATATTGATCAAAGATTCCAAATAATGCAGTCATTCTCTGCTGAGGATGTGGGAACTTTTCTGTTAGGCAAAATGTAGTTTACAGGATACTTCTGTGCACAGCATTCATTAGGAAACCAAGAAATTGAATGCTGGACCCTTGCATGAAATTTCTGTAACATTTCTTTATCTTGAGTAACTTCTTCCCCTTGCCTTCCTCACCAAAACTGGGGTGGTTCTAAACAATCCCAATTTAATTTATTGTCAACAAAATGATAAAATGTTTTACTAGGAAGAAACCTGGTACAGTCCATTCAGTTTGAAGAATCCAAGACCCAGGGCCTGTCCGGGGTTAAATGGAGGTTCTGTTACTGACCCATCTCAGCAGTTTCTTTTTGGAGCAATGTGCTACCTCTCCCAGTCAGTTGGGAACTTTTTTAAGCTTCAAAGAGCATGATCCAAAGCAAAGGTCTTCTGAAGACTTGATGTTATTTGGGAAAGTTTTTTAAATGGTAGTACCATGCTGAGTTGTCTGGTCACTGTATTACTGGGTCTCCATGAAATTTTAGATGCTTTGTCTAATTCTACGTTAAGATGATTTAATTGAGCTTCTGTGACTGTCAATTACCAAATTCTAGTTTCAGGCATCTCATTGCAGTTATATCTGTCCTCAGCTTTGCTTGACTATTCATTTCTGGTCAGAGTTGAGGCCTTCTTTGCCTTTTCTTCTGTCTTATTTCTGCCTTCATTTCCTGCTTCTCACCCCCAACTCTGCCACTATGCGGAAGCAGGTGACTAAACTTGTATCCTTCCCATAACTTAGCTTTTATCCTTCTGTATTTGGTTCAGCTTACAATGGTAATCACATCAGTTTGGCAGTCTGAGATTTTATCCAGTCAGCCCTTTTCTATTTGGAGTTGAATCCTTTCTTTCATGTAGAAATATATATGTGTATACAAGAAATGTATTTTTATCTGCAGGATAATATTGTCTCAAATAATTTTATTAAGAGTTTCCCTTTTAAGGGTGGTTTTGAAATATTAATTGCATTTTTAACATGCATTCAGTGAATACTCTTTTCCTTATTAATAACTCATCTCAATGCATTGTATAAGTCAAAAGTAAGATAGGATTCAGTGAACAGAATTTGGTTTTGATGCTTATTAAGAGTAAATCCATGAATTAGAATTTTGCTATCATACTTGATACTTGGAATTGGTACATACTTTATTACAACTTGAAAATGCTTAGCATTTGGATCTTAAGTTTCATCACAAACTGTGTCTTTTACCTCTTTTGTTAACCAAGTTCAATCAAAGGGACTGGATACCCATAGGAGTTTTTCCTAATAAATGGCTTGGATTTTTAGTGTGTTTCAATGTGATTGTAGTAATTTCAGTAATAAATGAAATTTATACAAGTTTCAGAGAACTAACAACTCTCTAGTTAATTTTCATGAAGATGTTTTGGCTAATAGTCTGGTTTAACTTTGAAGAAATTGGTCCTGATTTGTCACATCTTTTTCCCATCTGCTGAAATGCCATTTCAGAATGTATAAGTATTTTCAGAATTAGGAAGAAAGCAAAAACTTTACCAGAACATACCAAGTTATTTATAGCAAGAGCTGAACCTTTTGTTTGAAAATTAACACTGAGTGAGCTAAGCGCAGGCATAAACTAAAATATACATGATTTTGAATTTAAATTCCACTAATAACTTTACTATGTTACAGTTAACACAGTAACCTGTAAAGCACGGATACTAAATGGTTTGTTAGTCATTTTCTGGATCATGGTTGATTTGATAACTTCAAGAAATAAAATTTTGCCACTATAAATTCGTATCCAATTTCAACATAAAAAAGAAATTCCTTTCGTGGTTTCTTTCCCAGAAGAAATACCTATTACATTTTACTTTAATCATTTACTATCATCAAAGTGTTGGTGATATAAAAATCATATACAGGAAACTACAAGAGAACTTATATTCAGGTAATTTAAGGAACAGAAAGGAGAGATGTTAATGTATATTTCATCGTACCCTGTGGAATTTCCTTCTTCGTTTGGTTTAATGGGAATGGACACTTTGTTAAGGAAATGATTTGAAATTTACTTGGGATGGATTTAATATTGAGGTTTTTAAGGAAAAATTAGAGGCTAGCCAGCATTACATGCTGCACAATTCCAGGAGACTCTGATCTGCTCCCAGTTTTTTGTAAATTGCCTCCATTTCCAGGTAGCCAGTGATTTGTTAAAATATCTCGCCCAGGAAAGACTGACTGAAAGGGCACATTTAGGTTAATATAAAATAATAGATAATATTTACTGAGAGCTTACTATTTCCAGGCACTATTGTAACTATTTCAGTGTCTTTATTTGTCACAACCACCCAACAGGGTAGGCCTCCTTTTTCCTGATGAGTAAACTGAGGCCCAGAGAAATGAAGTAATTTGCTGAGATCAAATCAACATTGCTTAAGATCAAACAGCTAACAAGCAGCATTTTGAGTCAAAGCTAGCATTCCTAAACACTGCCACTTTGCTGTGAAACAAAGTCAGGGGAAGACTTCAAACGTTTAGACTCTTGCCTCAGAGTGTTTTGACTCCATGCAATTTTAACATGTTTTCCGAGCTTAAGAAGCTCACTAAACGCAACTAAAATTGAGATGACTTCTTGTCATTTAGAGGTGACAAGCCATTGCCTTCTGACCCTTACAGCACTGATTGGGAACTTAGCTTACCCTATGCAAGAAGCTCCAGCTATCATATAACCACAATCATCATCTAAGAACGATGCTTCAGAACCATAGTGGAAGAAGTCCTCATCCCACTCGGGATGATGCAGCCCTCCAGAATCCAGGTGATGTGGTGTCCTGTTTGCCTCTGCTAGGCGGCCCGATGGCAGAAGTTTTTGAGCTTCTGTGTCACCTTGGCACACAGCAGGCACATAACAAGTGTGTAGCCCAGACAGCGAGCGGCCAAGTTTAACTAATGTCCAGATATGCTACAGTCAGTCTGCAGGTTTAGGATCCAGTTAAGTAAACGTTCTAGAACTCTATAACGCAAGTAATCCCAGAACTGCGCCTTGAGCACCGTCTAGAAAGTGAAAGTGAAATCTCAGTCGAGCCCGACTTTGCAATCCCATGGACTGTAGCCTACCAGGCTCCTCCGTCCATGGGATTTTTCAGGCAAGAGTACTGGAGTGGGTTACCATTTCCTTCTCCAGGGTATCGTCCCAACCCAAGGATTGAACCCAGGTCTCCCACATTGCAGGCAGACGCTTTACCGTCTAAGCCACTAGGGAAGCCCGAGCACCGTCTACACCTTTACACTAAGAGAACTGGAGTACAGGCTCAAGGAGAGGGAGCTAAATCGGGCCTGGTGAGGTTTCAGTTTGGGGGAACAGAGAAGCAGGAGACAGTTTTTGGTAGAGGCTTTCTGGGCAAGCAGCAGACAAAGAACGTGTCTGCTGTCTTCCAAGACTGGGGTGGGGCCGACTTGCCCCTGAAACTAGAACTTCCGGCCACGGGAAGGGGGCGGGGCCACACCCAAGGCTCTCGGTTGCCTCCGGCACTCCCAGGCTTCTGCGCCTGCGCAGGGCGGTCCGCCCCGCCCCTCATCCGGTGGCCGCGCAAGCCAGGTCTGGACATGGTCCTCTCTGAGCTGGCTGTGCGCCTGAACTGCGCCGAGTACAAGAACTGGGTGAAGGCGGGGCACTGTCTGTTGCTGCTGCGCGGCTGTTTGCAGGGCTTCGTCGGCCGCGAGGTGCTCGCCTTCCACAGCAGCCTGCTCGCCGCCGCCCCCGGCCTGGGTCCCCGCGCCGCCTGCAGCAGCGGTTCGCGGTGCAGCCCTCGCGCCCGCCAGGTGAGCACTTGGCCCGTGGTCTTGACCGTCGCCCCTCACCCCGACCCTTTCCCCTGGCGCAGTGTGTCGTGCCCTCCCCGGAGCCGAATCGACCGCGTTACCCGAGGCTCCGAAGCCCAGATGCCGCCCCTCCCTCCCGGGCCCCTCCTCACCGCCACCCCTTGTAGTTTCAGCCTCAGTGTCAGGTGTGCGCAGATTGGAAACGGGAAATTTTGAAACATCACACCAACAGAAATGGAGACGTCCACTGGGGAAACTGCCGGCCGGCCCTCTGGCCGGTCGACGCCTGGGAGGTGGCCAAGGTAAGCACCTGCGGTTGGGAGGGTAGGAGGAGTTGGCCTACCAGGTAGGCGTTACCTGGAGCCCGGGGCTTTTGTCCGCTCTCTATAGAAGCTGAAGCCTTCACAAGCGGATGCAGAGACAGAGAGAGTGGGCTTTTGATTTAGTGTCTAGGTGATTCAGGGCTGTTATATCGGACCCAGCGCAGCTAGGTGAAGTAGAAGATTTCAACAGGTGTGGCTGGGGCAAGGTTGGAGCGAGCATCCTGGGCACAGGCGCAGAGGGAAGAGCAGGCAAGGCGTTTATGAGATTAGGCTTCCTGAATTGCTTGTTTTGTCTGTAGGGTGCCGTGAAGATGGCAGAATAAGGCAAAGAAAGGTGGGGCAAAGATAGAAAGGACCGTAAGTGCACAGCTAAAGCATAAAACTGGGGAGGCGGGATGGGGTAGGCAGCCACAAAGAAAGGGGCTTATTAGGCCTGTTTTCACGTCTTGGCGCTGTGACTCACTAGCTGGGCAGATGGAGGAATTTTTTTGGCCTTTTGGTATTTGCCAGAAGCCCAGTAGGGGGTGGGCGGGACCTGTCGAAGTCACCTCCGAATCTCCATTCACCTTTGGAGGTGCTTGGGAAGTATGAATCAGAAGCCCCGCTCAGCTGCTGCGGTGCAGCCCTGGGCCAGCCTCTGTTCCCTAACCTCAAAAATGAGGAAATTGGAATATATCGGTGACCCCCAGACATTTGGCTGTCACAGAGCTGTCACTACACCCTCTTCCTCTCTTTTTTTTTTTGTTGCTGCCATAGAATTGCCAGCTTCTGCTTTTACCTAGAGAAGATGACTTAAAGCGCTACCCTTTACTGGTGTAGAGTGATGGTCCCTCAGCTACTGCTTTCATGCCCTCAGAATCCACTTGAAGCCCATGCCACCTGTTTCTGCCACTCTTTCCTCTCATCATTGCTGTCACCCGCAGACCTAGTCCAACTGCATATTCTCAGTTATCTTTCCAACCCCATCTTCTCAGTTTCTGGACTCCCCTCTTGAGCATCCTCTGATTTCATCCATCTCAGCCTCCCACTTGCAGGCTCACATCTGGGGCCATGTCAGCACATGGAGCTGTGGTGTCCAGCAGCCTCCTTATTCTTGGCACATTTGTTAACATCTCCTGCCCCAAGCTTAGCCCCTTGTCCCTATGCAACGTTCACAACTCTGAGGTTTCCCCTGCTTTCCCAGTCCCCAGCAGCCTTGGCCCTCCCCACGTCCATTGTCTCCTTGGCTAGCCCAGATTCCACGGTCCTTCATTCTGTTTAGTCCTTTGCAGTTTTCTCGGCCTTTATTCCTCTTTCTCTGCACTGGCCAGGCCCCAACTCCAGCCTTCCTGACGGCATCATCTAGTTCAGCTTGGAGGGAGCTGATCAGTTTCACTTTCTGTTCTAAATCACCAGCCTGGCCCGCCAACCCCCTGCCGTCTGGCTCTGTCTTTGCATAGGCTCCTGTTTCTGGAGACTGTTGCTGCCTCTCCCTCCACGAGTTCCTGCTCCCCCACCCTTGATCCCAGCTGCTAATCTTGCTCTTGCTTCCTGGAGTTCACAGATAGCCCCAGATACGTGCTTCCTCCTCTTTTTACCAGACTTACTAACCTACCTCTATGTGCACCATCTTCTTCCTTCTGCTACAAAGGAGGAAGGGCATCTCTTCTCCTACCGCCTTGTCCCTCCACTTGAGTGTTGGACCTTATCCCCTACCACCTGCCCAAGAATTTTGAGTCTCCAGTTATCTACTCTTCTGACCTGCCAGCTTACTCCCATCATTGTACAAATAGTCTTAGTATTGCTTTGGTTTATTCAGGTTTTTAAAAGAACAGAGATTAAGTATATGACTTAGCAGTGCCATTCCTAGGTACATACCCACTGAAATTGAAACATATAGCTGCCCAAAAACTTGTGCACAGATATTCACAGAAGCAGTACTATACACACTAGCCAAGAGGTTGAAACAACACAAATGTCCATCAACCGATGAATGGGTAAGTGAAATGAGGTCTGTCTAGACAATGGAATATTATTTAGCCATAAAAAGAAATTTAAGTATTTGTAACAAAAATACTAATGGGGGGATGAAGTACTGATACATGCTATCTCATTTCTTGAACCTTGAAAACATTATGCTAAGTGGAAGAAGCCAGTCATATAGTGTATGATTCCATTTATATGCAGTGTCCAGAATAGGCAAATCTATAGAGGCAGACAGTAGAATAGTGTTGCCAGGGCCTGGAGAAGAGGCGGCAGTAGTTACTGGGTAGAGGGTTTCTTTTGGGGGGTGATGAAAATGTCCTAAAATCGACTGTGGCAATGGTTGCACAACTTTGAATATACTAAAAACTAGTGAACTGTAAATGCTTAATTTTTTTTAATGAGGTGTAGTTAGTTTAAAGCATATAACATAATGATTTGATATATGCTTTGTGAAATGATTACCATGATAAGTCTAGTTAACATCCATTACCATGTGTGGTTATAATCTTTTTTTTCTTCTGATGCAAACTTTTAAGACCTACTTTCTTAGGAACTTTCAAATAGTACATCCCCAGGACTTACTTATTTTAAGACTGGAAGTTGGTAACTTTTGCTTCACCCATTTTGCCCCTTCCTCCAGCCTCCCCCACCCCTGGCAACCACCAGTCTCTTCTCTGCATCTGTGAGCTCGGGTCTTGGGGTTTCTTTTAGGTTCCACATATAAGTAAGATCGTATGGTATTTGTCTTTCTGTGGCATTTCACTTAGCATAATGCCCTCACAGTCCATCCATGTCATTGCAAAGAGCACCGTTTTAAATGGGTGAATTATATAGTATATCTTAGTAAAGCTGTTTTTTTTTAAAAAAAAAATTGAATAAATACTTGGAAAATAAACTGTAGAAAGAAATGAAAGCTCCCTTATCCATTCCCTCCTGCTGTCTCCCCATTTCTTTAACTGCCTCCCATATGTATTCCCAGTGGAACCTCTCAAAAAGTGCGTTATGCCTAATTCTCTTTTCCTCCAGTCCCGTTGACTCTTCAACCCACTACCCCCTGGCTTCCGCCGCCCTTGCCCCTCCACTGCATCTGTCTTGTCAGGGGCACACATGACCTTCAGTTCTCCAGCCTCATCCTTCCTACCTCTCAGACATTCAGCATTGCCACGCTGCCAGCCACTCCTCTTCTTGAAACAGTCACGGCCTTGAGACATCTTCCTCTCTGGGTATCCTCCTATCCCCCCACCTCCTCCTCCTCAGGCTCCTTCTGAATGTCGGTTGGCCTTCCTTGGGCCTCGTCTGTCCCCCACTTCTCCTCCCCTGGTGGATATTGCTCAGGCTCGTGGAGTGGAGATATTAAATACTACATTTCTGCTGAGAGAACAGCTCTGTGTTCTCTTCTGTGCTCCAGAGGCCTGTCTCTGCTATGTGACACTTTGACTTCCTCATTTCCTGGGCACTTTGTTTTCTCAAGTTGGACTCTGCATCTCCCCCTCCCAGCCTGTCCCCATACTCCACCCCCAACCACCTACAATCATTCTTGCTTCATCTCTTCTCCCCTCTCCCCCTCTTATATGTACTTGCAGATTATTTTTGGAATCCTCCTCACCCTCTCTAGGTTATGGCTCTCGACCCCTTCTGCTGCCAGCCTCTCACCTGGCTGCCTCTGCTGCTCTGCTCACCCTTGATGGAGGATGTACAGTCTTCATGTGGGAATTAGATCACTTTCTTCCCTTGCCCCAAATCCTTGGATGGCTTCCTGATGTCCTTAGAATAAACTCCAGATTCCATGTCAAGGCCAGTAAGGCCCAGCATGTTCTGGCCCCTGTTTATTTCTCCAACCACTTCTCCTACTACTTAGTGAAGACATAGAAGGGGGTCCATGCATGCATGCCAAATCATATCTGACTCTTTTGTGACCCCATGGACTATAGCCCACCAGGCTCCTCTGTCCATGGGATTCTCCAGGTAAGAATATTGGAGTGGGTTGCCATGCCCTCCTCTGGGGGATCTTCCCAACCCAGGGATCGAACCTGGGTCTCCTATGTCTCCTGCATTATTGGCAGGCAGATTCTTTAGCAGTGAGCTACCTGGGAAGCCCTTCAGTAGTGGGTAGTGAGAGGCAATCAGGTGTGTTTCTCACCCTGTGACTGTCACATTTGGAAGGCAGCAGTGGTTGATGCCAATTTAAGAAACAGATGTCAGCAGCAAGGAGGCAGTGGAGCCTCCTTATTGGCTTCTGGTTCTGAAGAACAGAAAAAGTACTAGAATAAAACCTTCATGTGGACAGACAGATTTATTTTGGTAAGAAAATGCCAGACTGGACATACCTTGTAAGAGGCAAGAGAAACTGCCTGGTTTTGAGTCAACTAAGGCCGCTCTCATTTTGGATGGCCCTCTCAGCCACATTTATTTTCTTTTTTTGTTTCTTCTCCATTTCATCATTTCTTCAAATTAATTGGCCTGTGATACATTAGTTAAGTTTTTGGTTAACATTTGCAGCATCCATAATCAACTTCTTTCAGTGGGTTGGGACATGGCAGTGTCTGTTAAGGTAAGAGACAGTGACGGGGGCTTCCCTGGTGACTAAGACAGTAAAGAATCCGCCTGCAGTGCAAGAGAAGTGGGAGACGCAGGTTCGATCCCTGGGTCAGAAAGATACCCTTGGAGAATTCCATGGACAGAGGAGCCTAGAGGGCTATAGTCCATTACAGTCCAGGGGGTTGCAGAGTCGGACACAACTGAGGAACTAACACTTTAATGTAGTGTACAGTATGCAAATTCTCAGTCATGTAAGGCCAGGGTGTGTCATTCAACCACTATCAGGAACAGAGCCCTGACTCTTCTTGCCAGGCCTTGGCCCCTGCCACGTGCCTTTTTCAAAATAGCACTACAAGCAGCACCATAGGAAGTGGCTGGTTGCCTGCCTACAGAAACGTGTAGTCAAGGGAGCAGCTCTCTTTATTTAGAGTTCTTTTTGCCAGTCATTTTTCACATGTCATCTCTTTTAGTGCCTTAGCAGGAATGTACTCTTGAGCTTTGTGGCTTGGTAAAGTTGGTGCATTCAGATGTAAATTTGGAAATATTTCAGGAAAGAAACATACCCAAGCCTTGTTAAAACACCATTTTGGGGGTCTACACCATAAAATCCTACCAAAGGCAAGATCATGCTAGAATGAGGCCGTTCTGTTGTATCTAGTATCTCACACCCTGGGACTCCATCTGTAATGCCTATGTAGGTTCTGCTCACCTTGCACCGTCAGCATCATAATTGCCAACATTTGTGGCCTGTGTATTCTCATGGGCCAGGCACCATGCAAGTGCCTTACCCGCATTGACTCATTTAATTCTCAAAACATCCTTCAAGGTAGATGAGGACAGTTATCCACCATTTACTGATGAGGGATATGAGGATCGATAACTAGCCCAAGGTCACGCAGTTGACAGGTGGCAGAAGAGGGTTTTGCAGCCCAGCTCTGTCACATTCCAAAGTGCAAACTCTTCACATTCTACCACCATACTGAGCTCTCACTTTGGAGCAACTATTAGTTTTAAATCATCTTAACAACTCAGCCACTGAAACTTAAGGGGGAAAAAAGAATGCTTTCTACCCCTTTCTTTCTTTGCATGCTCAGTCTTGTCTGACTCTGCACCCCTCTGTGGACTGTAGCCCACCAGGCTCTTCTGTCCATGGGATTCTCCAGGCAAGAATGCTGGAGTGGGTTGCCATTTCCTCTTCCAGAGGAGTCTTCCCACCCCAGGGATCGAACCCCAGTCTCCTGCCTTGCAGGCAGATTCTTTTACCACTGAGCCACCAGGGAAGCCTACTTCCTACCCCTGCCTCCTGCTTATATGCCATTAAGAAAGGACAGTTAGGTCAGGTGTGGAAGTGTCTCTACTAGCAGGCAGACAGATAAAGCAGCTCTTCAGTTACTGCCCTTGGCTGAGGCTTGGCTGCCACACTGTTTCCCAACTTGCATTTTGGACTCATGAGGCTCTAATTTAACTTCAGCAAGAGTTTCAGTCATCCTTGGGGGAACAGGTAGATAACATTTTTTGTTCCACTAGCCCCATGTAGATAGATGTCTCTTTGGCTTGGAGGAGACTCATGAGCCTCTTGGGCCTCCCCTGCTGCAGGCCTTCATGCCCCGAGGACTGGCAGACAAAACAGGACCTGAGGAATGTGACGCAGTTGCTCTTCTGAATCTCATCAACTCCTGCGATCACTTCGTGGTTGATCGAAGAAAAGTCACAGAGGTAAGAACCCTCAGGTTGCCAAGCAGATGTTGTCAAGCAGGATCCACACCCTGTGTTGCTAAAGCAGCCACGTGGGTGGAGCTCACAGTCTCTTCCCCAGACAGTGGTACACTGTTGGCATCGCTGAACAGGTGAGCAGCGCTCACGTCACATGTACCTGCTGTGATGTCCAGAACACCCGTGTGAAAGCAGGCAGGGGACTGACCCTTCAGCTCTCCCTGATTGAACTTTCCCAAGTTCTTAAACAACAACTTGCTGTTGTACTGTGCGTTGCTAAACCGACAAACCTCACATTTCTCCTCCCTATTCTGTCATAAACTGAGGCAAAGTAATTTTCCTTATTAAAAAAACAAATACAGAGCAATGCATCATTCTCTCCATTGGATGCCAGCATTTGAGTCCTGCCCTTCTCAATCTCATTGGCTAACAGTTGAAAGACCAGGTTGAAAGTGAAAGTGTTAGTCATTCAGTCATGTTTGACTCTTTGCGACTCTATAGACTATAGCCCTCCAGGCTCCTCTGTCCATGGAATTTCCCAGGCAGTACTGGAGTGGGTAGCCATTACCTTCTCCAGGGGATCTTCCCGACCCAGGGATTGAACCTGGGTCTCCCAAATTGCAGGCAGGTTCTTTATCATCTAACCCACCAGGGAAACATAAACAGTTGCAAGACCAAGTTACCTTGACCTAAAGAAAATAAACATTAGTGGATAAATAGTGTCAGAACAGATCACTGTGCTTGTCAGACATCCTCTGGGAGATTTCAGCTGTCTGTTTCACCAGAGGACAGCTCTGGTGCATTTGTTACTCTGAGGATGATTAAAAAGAATATATGACACATACAGATTATTTATAATATGTGCAGAAATGCATGTATATTTTGCTAGCATGCCAGCAACCAAAGAGACTGAGAGTCCTTTACATCAGCAAAGACAGAAACTATCACAATACAAAACTGAACCCTTTGATAGCTTTCCATCAAGAATGTGGAAGACTGGGCAGGAATTATATATTAATATTAAAAGATTTTTGCATTGTCTGCTTCAGCCTTTGGGTATTCTCAGAGCCAGTAGCCAATACTCTTGCTCTTGGGCAGGTTTTTAAAAAAATATGTATTTATTTTTGGCTCTGCTGGGTTTTTGTTGGCTGTGTGGGCTTTTCTCTAGTTACAGCATGCGGGCTTCTCATTGTGGTGGTCTCTCATTGTGGAGCGTGGGCTCTAGGGCTTCAGTAGTTGTGGTGCATGGGCTCAGTTGTTGCAGCTCGCGGGATCCAGAATGCAGGGTCAGTAGTTGTAGGGCATGGGCTCAGTGGCCCATGTCCATCCCCATGGAGGTATGTGGGATCTTCCCAGACCAGGGGTGGAACCAGTGTCCCCTGCATTGCAAGGCTGATTCTTAACCACAGAACCACTACAGAAACCCTGGCAGGTGTTTTTAAGTTAGGGTATTTGGAAGATCGTGTAAGAGAGATTCACCCAGGAGTTCAAGGATTGGGGACATTGTACACTTGTTTGTATTTCTTACCTTGATTAATTTAGTCTTAAAATGGCAGGGGGTTGAATAAGCCTTGGCAACACCTGCAGGCCACACACTTATGGGTTTTGGAATGAAGAAGGCCTTTCTGTGATTTTTATCTGGAGCTCCAAAATCTCAGTATACCCTACTGTTGGATTTTGAAAGTTTTTCTCTCTTTTTTTTGTCTTTCTGTAGGTCATTAAGTGTCGTAATGAGATCATGCACTCTTCAGAGATGAAAGTATCTTCTGTATGGCTACAAGATTTTCAGATGAAAATCCGAAATTTTCTAAATGAATTCAAGAATATCTCAGAGATTGTGGAGGTATACTCCCAAATAGAACAGGTAAAAATTACATTTAGCAGTTCTGGCATAAAGAACTAAGGGGAGATAAAAGGAGCCACAGTCACTTATTTATTCAATTTTCTTAATATATATATTTTATTGAAGTATAGTTGACATACAATGTTTCAGGTGCACAGCAAGGTGCTTCAGTTATACGTATACATGTATATTATTTTTGAAATTATTTTCCATTATAGGTTATTACAAGATATTTACTGTGGTTCCCTGTACTATACAGTAAACCTTTGTTACTTGTTGCATATCTGTTTTTTAAATTATAAATCTAGCATTGTATTCATACTAAGTCAGACAAGTGGAATCAAAATGTCATAAATTTTTGGTTAGGCAAAAATTATGTTTTCTTGAAATATATATAGTATACATATTGTTTATATATATGTATACCAAAGCTTGAGAAAGAACATCAAAAAAAAAAGATGTGGAGAAATTGGAAAATAGAAACTAAATGAAATGGGAGTACTAAATATGAAATAGAAAAAGTGAAACAAGCTAGATAAAAGTAAAAGATCATCATATAGTACAGTTCACAGTCACTTATTTAGAATTTAAAGTTTATTAGATTTAAACAAAATTTTAGAATGTAAGCAGAGAGCACCATGTTGACATGAAGTCAGAATTATGATTCATCTGAGCAGCTTTTCTGTGGTCACAGGATGGTATTAGAATGGATCCAGTCAACAATGTTTAATTATAAATTCTTCCCTGGTAGGTCAGCTGGTAAAGCATCCACCTGCAATGCAGGAGACCCTGATTTGATTGCTAGGTCGGGAAAATCCCCTGGAGAAGGGATAGACTACCCACTCCAGTATTCATGGGGTTCCCTAGTGGCTCAGACAATAAAGAATGCTCCTGCAATGCAGGAGACCTGGGTTTGATTCCTGGGTTGGGAAGATTCCCTGGAGAAGAGAATGGCTACCCACTCCAGTGTTCTTGCCTGGACAATACTATGGACTGTATAGTCCATGGGGTCGCAAAGAGTTGGGCATGACTGAGTGACTTTCACTTTCACTTCTATGTAACCCCCTGGAATATCTTTTTTTTTTTGGATATATTTTCTATTCAGTTCATCTATTTGTTTGGTAACCCAACAGCTGTTGACATCTGACTGGGCTGTTTACATCCCTGAGGAAGACCAGCGAGATGGGTGTGACAAAGGAGTTTACCTGAGTGAGGGCCAAGTAAATGAGATAGAAATGGAATTACTAAAGGAAAAACTTCAAGAGCTGTATCTTCAAGTAAAAGAACAAGAGATGTTTCCTGAAGAGGTAAAAAAACAAAAAGCACTATATCCTCTGTGTGAGTAAACAAAGCAAAGAAAGGCCCCAGGGAGGAAGAGCAGCTCATTTTAACTGTCACCTGTTATGTTTCTGATTGAAAACTCAAATAATTTCCAGACATGAATATTTTTTTGGCATAAAATACTGTTACCCTTAAATATTTTCACTTGATCAGCAAACATTTGGGTGCTTAGTATGTGCCACTGAGTAGAAAACCACAGGAAGGGTGACCACGGAATCCTGAGCCTCAGGCTCTGGGGAGTCTGCAGGTCAAGGTGGGGAGAAGGGGTCGCAAAACCACCTTTGCTGAGAGATGCTGTTTCACTGGGTGGTGATGGTGGTGGTGGTTCAGTCGCTCAGTCGTGTCGGACTGTTGGCGGCCCCATGGACTGCAGCCAGGCCTCCTTGTCCATCACGGGGACTAAGAATCAACAGAGCTTGGAAAATTGGCAAGAACAGAAGGGTGTTCTTGGCAGAAGAAACAGCACTTGCCAAGGCATGAAAGACTAGCCTGGGCCAGACAGTGACGAGGCGAGTGTAGGAGGGAGGTATGGTCAGGTGTGAGGGTGGTCTGGCAAGTCAAAGCCACATTTTGAAAGGTTTTCTGTGCTGCACTAAGAGGTTTGAACCTTATTCCCCCAAAGCGGTTGGCAGCCAACAGAGGTTTTAAAGCAAGGGAGAGTAAATGAAATAGATTAGATAATGGCTTTGGCAAAGTGAAGTCTTAGGGCAATCAGAGGTTGAAGACAAGCCAGGAGGCTCTTGCAGTTGTGTGAGGATGAGAGAAAAAGGACATAAGCTAGAGGTGTGCAGGAGGCAGCGAGCCAAGTTCTGCAGGCACTGCTGGGCAAAGCTAATAGCTTGTAGTTGCCGGTGAGATGTCTTGGACCCAGCAGAAGGTGGCAAAGGTTAAAGAATCAACAAGGCTTCTAGCTCTGGACACTGTAGGCTAATGAAGATCTCAAGTACAGGAGCTAGGAATCTCCTTTGTTATAGGCAAGGTATTAAAAAAAATTAACAATAATAGAACTATATTATTGTAAGGTTTAGAAATATCCTACTGGATTAGAATTCCAGATTCCCAGGAGATCTTGGACAGGTCATTTGATCTGTCCATTCCACCTTGTCCAAGGAAAGTAGCTGATTACCTCGTTAAACACAGTGTGTTTTATTTATTTTTTTAATAGGCTGATTTTGAACTTTACTTTTTTTTAACTTGTTTATTTTGTGTTAGAATATAGTCAATTAACAATGTTAGGATAGTTTCAGGTGAACAGCAAAGGGACTCAGCCATACATATACATAGGTCTGTTCTCCCCCAAGTGCTTTCCAGGTGGCTCTAGTGGTAAAGAACCTGCATGTCAGTGCGGGAGACAGAGACGCAGGTTCAATCCCTGGATCAGGAAGATCCCCTAGAGAAGGGCATGGCAACCCACTCCTGTATTCTTGCCTGGAGAATCCCATGGACAGAGGAACCTGGCGGGCTACAGTCAGTGGGCTCACAAAGAGTCGGATGTGACTAAAGTGACAGCACACACACATTGTCCCCCAAACTCCCCTCCCGTCCAGGCTGTTGTATAAAACACAGAATGTTTTAATACCAAGTGTGTACTTCCTTTTTGAGGCCATGCTCCGTACTGGTCCATGTGCCTTTGTTAAGTCGTCCGACCTTGACCCAGGTGTTTGACTCAGCTTGATGGGCTCCTTTGGCACAGGGACTGGATATCACTGGTTTGGGGGCACACCCACCGTGGCACAAATAGGTATTTAAATCCGTCTGTTTCATCTGACTTTATTTGAAAATGCCATTAGAACAAACCCCCAAAGTCGGCCAACAGAAGAAAACCAGGGGCTCAGGTTCATGGACCCCCAAGTCATCAGAAATTCTGTCTTATTCCTTGAGGGAGTTGCAGTTCTTTTCCTATTTGTGTAACAAAGAGCAAAATGCATCAGTAGCAACACACTGAAACCAGGAGTCTCTGCCAGTTGAGAGTGGAAAGGGACCCTGGCAGTTCGCTGCTTTACAGTAACCCTGAGGAGCAAGTGCTGCTGGGTGAGAGGCCTCAGGGCTGGGGCATGAGGGCTGGCCCAAGGGTCTCCCGACTCTCACCCTGAGCCTGCCTTCCCACATGCCATGCAGTGGTTATCCTGTCTCCTGTCGTGTCATCGAGGAGCTAGCAATTGGAAATTTTGACCCCTCATTATCTCCATTTCACAGAGAGGAAATTGGGGTTAATTGACTTGTCCTCTGGGTCCCAAAGTCTCTAGATAGGGTTATAAATTCTCATTTTCCATGCTTTCTGTTCAGTAGACCGTGGCATTTCTTTTGATATTTCAATTGATCAGAATGTAAGTTTGGCTTGATTGGCACGTTATCTCAGAAGCTGCAGGTTGTCTATCCACGATGCGTGGAACGGACCTCTTGAAATTTTAGCACCATGTATGATTATTCACGTTCTTTCAGGTTAGTCTCCAAACTCAGAGGATTTGATAAACCAAATTTCAGTGACTGTAACACACTATGAATTGTATGACACATCACTAATTCAGTTACTTTCAAAGAAAAAAAGTGCTGCTCATTTACTGTAAGATACATGGTGGGCTTCCCAGGTGGCGCTAGTGGTAAAGAACCCACCTGCCAATGCAGGAGACTAAGAGACACGGATTCGATCCCTGGGTCAGGAAGACCCCTGGAGGAGGACATGGCAACCCACTCCAGTATTCTTGCCTGGAGAATCCCATGGACAGAGGAGCCCAGAGGGCTATAGTCCATAGGGTTGCAAAGAGTTGGACACGACTGAAGCAACTTAGCACGTGCTATGTATGGTGAAGTGCAATCTCATTTGCGATGTTAAAATATGAGAACACGTGCAGTAAGGAATCAAGAAATACAGTGGTTGTGTTATGAGCATGGGGCTGTTTTGGTGAATGTTTCTGGTGTTCATTAAAGCTGCAGGGCTAGGGTGGTTCGCCTCAGAGCCAGATGGTAGCAGCAGGTGCCATGCAAGAGCCCTTCGCACACACTTGCTTCGGGGGCTCAAAGTTCAGCGAAAGAACGTTGAGCACTGTAAGTGGCTAACAAACATGTAAAGAACTTGCACATCCTTTTTTTTAAAATTGAAGGATAATTGCTTTGCAGCGTGGTGTTAGTTTCTGGTGTGCAATGAAGTGAATCAGCTCTATGTGTGTATATATACGCTGTCCCTCTTGAGCCTCCCTCCCACCCCCACTCTCCCTTCCCACCGCTCTGGGTCATCACAGAGCACTGAGCTGAGCTCCCTGGGCTGTATGGCAGCTTCCCACTAGCCATCTGGTTTACACATGGTAGTGTATATATGTCAGTCCTACTTTCCTAGTTCATCACACCCTCCCCTTACCCCTCTGTGTTCACGTGTCTGTTCTTTAAAATCATTACTGATTTTTTTTTATTTTTATTTTTTTTTTATTTTTGTTTTTGCCATACATTGTTATGATATCACCATGGGTTTACATATGCTTCCCCTCCGGGTCCCCCCTCCCTCCTCCCTCCCCCCAGGAAATCTCGCTGCACCAGTCCCGAGCATCAATCCTGGGCTGGCGATTGATTAGACACATGACATTAACATGCTTCAATGCCCTTCTCCCATATCATCCCACCCTTACCCTCATCCACAAAGTCCATGAGTCTATTCTATACATCTGCGTTCCTTTTGTTGTCTCGCATGTTGGGTTCTCGTTACCGTCTTTCTAAATTCCATATATATGCGTTAATATACTGTATTGTTGTTTTTGCTTCTGGCTTACTTCACTCTGGATAATGGGCTCCAGTTTCATCCATCTGAGTAGAATTGCTTCAAATGAATTTTTTTTTAATGCTGAGTAATATTCCATTGTGTATATGTACCACAGCTTTCTTATCCATTCGTCAGTTGATGGGCATCTAGGTTGCTTCCATGTCCTGGCTATTGTAAACAATGCAGCGATGAACATTGGGGTACACGTGGCTCTTTCAATTCTGGTTTCCTCGGTGTATATGCCCAGCAGTGGGATTGCTGGGTCATATGGCAGGTCTATTTGCA